>CM066340.1:1417500-1982500 GCA_033807585.1 Hydrophis major
CACACTGCCCTCTGACATTCACCAGCCAACCCCCCTCTTCTTCTGACAGATCCCCAGGAGCTTCTCTCTTTGCAGCCGGACTGCAGCCCTGGCCAACCAACTTGCCCTCTAAGTCCAAAGGAAAGGGAGGGAATGACAGGCTGCAATCTGTCTCAGCTACACCATCTGGGCCTTACACACTGCCTCCCCAGGAAGTGGAAGTTACGGATGGTGCTGTATGTGTGAAGAGACCAGGGATCTTCAGCAGGAATAGTTGCTACCCAGCTGCCTTTGGAGATTGTTCTGTTGAAGGAGTCCTGAGCCTCTGGTTGCCCCCTGCCCCCTGATCTCCTACAGCAGAGGCCTCCAAACGTGGGAAC
Source organism: Hydrophis major (assembly GCA_033807585.1). Taxonomy (NCBI): domain Eukaryota; kingdom Metazoa; phylum Chordata; class Lepidosauria; order Squamata; family Elapidae; genus Hydrophis; species Hydrophis major. Next base: position 1,417,860 of record CM066340.1, read on the forward strand.
TTTAAGACTTGTGGACTTCAGCTCCCAGAATTTCTCAGTCAGCAAAGTCCACAAGTCTTAAAATTGCCACATTTGGGGAGCCCATCCTGCAGAGTTCCTTTGCAACATTCTGTTGAGTAGGGAAGAACAACCAAGGACTAGGAATCGACCCCTGGGGCTCCCCGAAAGGGCCCCTAATGCTGGCTTGTTGCTTCGCTCAGATGATAAAATGTACTCGCTCTTCCCTCCCTCCCTTCCCCCCTTTCAATGCTCCCCAGTTCTGTGGGGCAAAAAGGGCTTGAAACCCTGATGGACATTGTGCTGTATTCAGCCAGGTGTGGCCTCAAAGCCGCAGTTATTTGGGGAAATGCTCAAGAGAGATCACTGCAAGAAAAGGGGAGTCAACCGAGCATTCGGAATAGAGCATTGAACTGCCAGCTGCCCCCTTAAGACCACCCAGTGCTTCCACAAGACTCTGCTGGCACTGCCAACCTTTCCATGCTGGGGGGAGGGAAGGAGAAGCTGGAGGAGATTCTTGTTTCTGGAAGCTGCATTTGGGATTTGGTCAGTAGTAGCTAATCTCTTATTTATTTATTAATTATCTGATTTATCAATCACTTGCAAGATAATAGATATGAGAATAAACATGAATATGAATACAGGAAATAGGTACGAATAAACGGGGACAATAGGACAGGGATGGGAGGCATGATGGTGCGCTTATGCAGGCCCCTTACAGACCTCTTAGGAATGGGGTGGGGTCAATAGGGGCAGCCCAGGGAGAGAAATCAGCAACTCCTCTCCAGACGCCCCCAAGACCACCTAGGCAGGAGGCTTGGAAAGTCATTGCCAGGCTTGAGCCTTTGGTGGGAGATGCCAGCATGGAAGGGGCTCAGGTGCCGGACTCTGTTGTGCCTGTCAGTGGGGAACCTTCATCTCTGCAGCCACGTCTTCCTGACTCCAGGAAGTGGCTCTGCCTGCATCTTCCCCATTTCCGCTCCCTTGAGAGCTGCCCTCCGTCAGGGACCCAAGGACTCCTTTCAAGGGGGGTGGAGGCCAAGGTCCAGAGCGGGCAGGGGATCTGGGAGAGTGAAGCCTTCCCTTGTGCATCAGTGGTGGGATGCTATTGGTTCGGCCCAGTTCAGCCCAGTTCAGGAGTCAAGAAAGCCTCCGACCATCAGTGGAGAGGAGAAGAAGAGAAAAGCCCAGGAACAGCCCTGCCACTTTTCTCTTCTTTATCCTCCCAGCTGATTGGCATTGCAGGCCTCAGCTGGTGCGGGGAAAGCTGCACGTGTGAGTTAGGTGTGTGTGCACACGCGCACGACCCTCCAACTGGTAGTGGAACAGGTAGGATCCCACTGCTGGTGTGCATGTGGTTGCCTTTAGTTCCTGAAATTCCATTGGCCTTCTGTAGGACTTGCAGGGCCAGAGAGAATGGGCCTTGGCCCGGTCTTGGATGGCCTCAGAAAGGGGTGCTCCTGAGGCCCTTTGGCATCTCTGGCCACCCTTAGTCACCCCTCCAGTTCTTCAAAAGGACCCTTAAGGCCCACCCTCTCCTACGGGGCTGGGGGCTTTCAAACCCCTCCTCAGGGGGCTGTAGGGCCATTTGACAGGGCTTGACTTGCAGTAGAAATACTTAATCAGTGCCGGGATGCGAGCTCCTTACAAGGGCCCCCCAACATTAATTCCAGTCACAGTTGGGCACACTCTATCGCCCTATAAACACCTCTCCAATTTCAATTAACATTTTCCATCTCCTGTTTTGCTGCATATTATATTGAACTAATTGGTAAAGATTGGTAAAGATAGTTTTCACACTTCACAGCAAAGCTGAATGAAATAATTATACCTCTACCTACAACAAGCATGAGGGTACTGCAAAAGCATCTCTGAAGTCATTGAAAGTGGAAACTTCTTTGGGATACCTGCGCAGCCCCTCCAATGCATCAGCCCACTCCGGGAAGGGGCTTTGGGTCAAAGGCAGCCCAAATGTGAAGCATGTTGAGCAGCGGTAGGATTCAACTTTTTTTACTACTGGTTCTGTGGGCGTGGCTTGGTGGGTGTGGCAGGGGAAGGTTACTGCAAAATCCCCCTTCCCTCCCCACCCCACTAACCTGCTTTCCAGTTCCGTTCTCCTGTGCAGGGCAACCAAAGGAGACCCAGCTGATCAGCTGGGACTCAATGGGAGGCAGAGAAGAGATGGGGTTGGCGGGGCCAGTCAGAGGTGGGATTGGTCAGTTCTCCAAACTACTCAAAATTTTCACTACCAGTTCTCCAGAACCAGTTAGAACCTGCTGAATACCACTCTGATGTGGAGAGGAGGAGGAGGCTCAATAGCATGGAGTCTTAAATCAGACTGGACCCCCTCTGAGGACACCACTGCCTTATCCATCCTTTGCATGGGAACCTGCAGCATGAGCCTTGCACCATTAAACCCACTGAGAATCTTCCCTTGGTAACTGGGTTTCTCGGGGAGGCACATGGTCCTGGGGTCTCCCCACAGCTGCTAGCCTTCAGCACTGAAGAGACTATCGTCCTTCCATTCAGGGGAGGAGGGAAACTGGCAGGCCTGATAGATTGTTTTAATGCACAAGATCTCCCTTCCCTTTGCCCAGCTGAATCCAACCTTACTCCAACCTTTCCAGAAGCATTTTTAGGAGGAACTCTTTCTATTATTCCCTCTACTTAAGTATTGATGGAGGAACTATCCATCTGGTTCAGTTCCAAGCTGGGAGAAAAACAGTGGAAACAGTGGAAAAGCTGATTGGAAAGATGGTTTAATGATGAAGCAGAACCACCAAGCACATGTGATTCTGGGTAGCTGATTACATGGGATTGAGAGTGAGGGGTTTTTATACCTTGTCTTGGGCTTTGAACTTGAGCTTCCTGTTTCTGTGCAAGAACATGTATTCTATTGGCTGTTGTCAGACTCCCATGGGGGCCATGTACAAATCCTAGGAGTATGAGCTAAGCTTGGTTGAAGTTTGGCTGATGCAATGAAGGGGCTTGTTGGGCAATTCCTATTGTGGCTGAGAGCAATCCTAACTTTGTTTAGACCTTGATGCAGGGAATTTTGCCTATGAATAGAGCCACCTATCTCTATATTTCTTAAGTGCTGACATCTGCTGTGGGCTATTAAGGAAGGTGGGGGCTGTTTTCCAAGAGCATGTTTGTCCATTTCTCATCCAGGGAAATATAATATTCTACCTTGTTAATATTTCTCAAAATATTCCATTCTAGGAGAGGGGTGGGTGCTAACTTTCTACAGTATGAAGGCCAAGGGATTTGCTTCACCTTGATCTCACAGCCCATCTCCCTGCAGGCTGTGATCGGAAGCAGCCATTCCCTTCACAGAAGCCAAAGTGGATTGAATCTTCACTTCATTCATCCAAGAGGAGGAAGTCCTTTTCTATACAAGGTACCCACTGTAACTATGTTTCTCATGGATGGCAATCAACAGCCTTGGAAACTGATGGCAGCAGGAAATGTTTGCCTGAACTGAGATTTGGGATCCTCGTGCTACACTCCAGAATTGCTGCAGAGATTTGTTTGGTAAGAGCAGGAAAAGGATTAGACCTCTGGTCTCCTTCTAACTGGGGGAAGAAATGCAATCGAAACCAGGAGATGACCTGGATTTTCCAAGCATTTTGCTGGAGGACATTTGTAACTTTCAAAGCAGCTCAGCAAACGGAAATGTCTTTTTATGCGCAAGAGAAATGAATCTCAGCTCGGGGCTTACAGCATTGCAGTCCAGCTCCCGGGTCCTGCGCCTGACCATTCATGACTTAGAGACTGTCTGAACAATGATATCTAGGTGCCTGAAAGCTTTTCATATGCATCCTGCTGCCCAATTTTACTGTTCTGACCAAGGCTTCCTGAGATTGCAATTAAGCACACACTTAGTCCAAACAAGTCTTGTTTTATTTTACTGCTGGGAATTATGTGCATTCCCAGCCCATAATGAGTTCCAAACAGTAAGCATCCACCTTTCTCTCCTTTGAATGGCTGCCAATACTGAAGTGGCATATTAACTATAAAAAACCAACCGAAGTACAAAGTCCACACAGAGCTTTGACATTTAATCTGAACAGAGTGAACAACTTTGCTGCCTGCAAAGGCTTTCCTACCTTTGTACTTTATCCCTTATGGGAGGGGCAATCACCTCCAAGCTTTACTCCCGAGTCACCTCTTTTCTCTTAATTGTTCTTGCCTTCTGGCAGCTCTGAGCATGTGCGCACTGGGAACAGGCTCCCCCTGTTCCTCTGCCTCGCTGCTGCCAGACTCTGGAGGCTCCGGAGTCAGCACATTACTCCCAGATGGTCCTGGCCCCATCTCTGCATCGGACACAGGACCCTCGTCTGAGTCCTCCCCAGACTCCTGGACTGGTCCTGGTTCTTCCCCACTGTCCGATTCTGCTGCCGTCTGCACAGGCTGCCATCAAACCACAACATTTACCTCTTGTCATGTAAATGGGGGTTGATTGGTCTCTGCTTAAAACTCTCCTGGATGCTCTGCTGCCAGCTCCACAGAGAAGCACAGAGCCCCACAGGTCCCTTCCATCCATCTCCTTGGCCAGCAAATAGGATTCGGAGGGGAAGCAGAAGCTCGAGTGCAAAGGAGCAGATGTCAGACCTGTAGCCCTTGGAAGAAGGGAGCCCATTGCACATCTCAAGTGTGTAATGGTTTGCCAATTGCACAGGGGCAGAAAGGACAGCACTCCAGAGGGTGAACGTCATTGCCCAGAGGATCCTGGGTTGCCCTCTCCCCTCTGTGGAAGAGTTTTAGAGCTTCCACTGCCTTAAGAAAGTTCAAAACATTCTAAAGATCCATCTCATCCTGGGCACCTTTTTTTTTTTTTAACTATTACCATCTGGCAGACAGTACAGAATAATAAAAACAAGGACCAATAGGCTGAAAAACAGCTTCTATCCCAGGGCAGTAACTCTATTGAATTCTACTGTATAGTGAGTATGAATGAATGCAATGTCAGGGGTTTTCAGTTCAATGTGTGGAGGGTGAAGGATGTGTGTTTGTGTTTGTTTTCCTGGTCATGATGTGCACTGAAGATGGTGTTTGATTTCATTGCAAGGGGTGCAATGACAATAAAGTAAACTAAACTACAATCAAGTTCAGGCCAGTGGATGTGAGGAGGCTTGGGAGGAGCAGAGCTTCAAGCCGTCTTCCTTCCATATGGGGTGGATGTGTGTCTTACCAGCTCAGAGATCCCCCGTGTCAATGGGGACAGTGGGGGAGGAATCAGGACGGGCCAAGAGAACCTACAGCTGCAAGAGACAGGACAGGTCCACTGAGTCCCCTTCCAGGTGCTCTTCAGGGCAGCAGTCGGGCCAGCCCCACCAGCCCCCCCCCCACCATGCCCCCATTGCCTTGCCAGCTGGCTCTGTGGCCAGACATGTTCACTCCACCTTGCTCTGAGAGTGCTCAGGCCTTGGATTGCTTGGGTAGAGGCCCCCAGCCCCCCCCAAAAAACGGTGCATTTTTTCATTGGCCAGTCAGGAATGAGGTATCCAGGCAAACAAGCTTGACTGGCTGAAAATATCAATCTAGAGTGTGATTGCTGCCAAAAAGACAAATGGTCTGATAGGGATTGTTAGAAGATGAACGGAAGAGAAGGCAGTTGATGTGATTTGGAAGCTTAGGAATCCAGGGAGAGTTCTTCCAGTAAAGGGGAATCCATCACAGCACCAGGCACCACGTTCCATTGGTTAATGGCTCTTATTATCAGAAATTCCTCCTAAGAGGCAGCCAGCAATGCCCAGGCTGGGGCTCCTATTCCAAGTGTGATTTATCTATTGCAGAGAGAGAATTGTTGCTTCCGCTAATTAGGATGTGATGCTTTGTTATTGGGCTCAGACTGTTTTTGAGCTGCTCCAGCACTACCCAACTTGGTCATAGTCATCTATTGGTCAAATAACACTGCCTGTCTGCTTCTCATCTGGACTGCTAGCCACCTGTTGAATAACATGGGCTTAATACTCCTCAGTATTCAGTCTTCCGCCTCCTCCTCCTCCTCCTCCTCCGCCACCCTCAGAGGACAGCCCTTTCCATATGCATGTTTGCCAAGGCCACTTAGATTGGAAACCATGGCTTGGCATTCTTGCTGAACCCTCGGAGTCATTCTGACTTCTTTGACCATGGCTTGTTTGATGGGTGAACTCCAACTGTTTGGTCCTACAAGACAACAGTAGAAGAATGAAAGCTAAAATTGTTTGCTTTTAAATTTGATTTTCTCATCTGCTACTCATTATGTAGTTTAGGCAATTAGTCATACTGAATTCCAAGGCAGTCGGGTGCTTTTAAAAACAGGTATAATTTGACTGTATTGATTTTAATCAAGAAATTCCTATTCACACAAACTATCTGGTATTTGCAATTATGAATTTCCAACCCAAACTTTATTGTGTTTGCACTGCAGCTTAAAATGGCTATGAAGTTAAAATAACAAAATAATAAATAACAAGCAAAACAAAAATAAAATAACCCTCATCTTTCATAGAATTGTTTTTCTGCTTAAAAATGAGAAGGGCTAGGATTACATCTGAACAACCTCTGCCATATTTGGCACTTTTTAAAATTTATGTAAAGAAGGATGTGGATTCTGGCAATACGGAAGGATAATATCAGAAAATAATACAATATTTTATTTTACTTGGCTTTGAAACACATTATGCTTATTGATTTTCAATAGAGTGCTTTTAGTTGAATAGCTCAATGTCCTTCAAGAAAGGGGCTAAAAGGGTACAGAATTTCCCTCGGTCATCCCACCCAACACCAAATTAAGCTGCAGCAGAACTTCATAAACTCCTAGAAGGGATCAAAGGACAGGTCAAAGGACAGCTCCATGCAGGATCTGATAGGGCAAGATCTCTCAAGGGAAGACATCCCAAGCCATGTCTTCAGCTCTTGCTCCCTTGAAGTCTGCTTCCACCGCACAGTGGCTACTTTTGCTGAACAAGGGAAGATTGTTCCCCAAAGGTGAGGATCACTTCAAATTTGACCTCACCCCATTCCTAAGAGGTCCGTAAGGGGCCTGCATCAGTGCACCATTGTGCCTCCTGTCCCTGTCCTACTGTCCCCATTGAATCGTACCTATTTTCTGTATTCTTACTCATGTTTATACTGATACCTATCATCTTGTGAGCGATGGACAAATCAAATCAAATGAAATAAATAAATAAATCAAACTCCAGAGCCATGTGATCTTACCACATCACCACCAATTAAACCTGCTCTATTTCTGGCTCAGCTGAGACTTGTTTGACTCTTATTTTCAATCAAGGCTCTGCTGATGCCTTATGATGACCCCCAATTCCTCCCCTCCCCAGCATTTTTTTAAAAAGGAGAGGCGGCTGGGTGAGTTTACTGTTCCCCTTCATATGAGCTGCTTGGATTTTGGAGGCTTGCATGACACCAATGCAAAGACCTAGAGGAAGGTTGAGACTCTAGAAAGAGTGCAGAGAAGAGCCACCAGGATGTTCTGGAGATTAAAACTTATGAAGAACGGTTGCAGGAACTGGGCACGGCTGGTCTAGGGAAGAGAAGGACCAAGGGAGATAGGATATTGGAATATTTGAGGGGCTGCCACTGGAGGAGGGGGTCAAGCTATTTTCCAAGGCACCCAAAGGCCAGACAAGGAATAATGGATGGAAACTGATAAAAGGAGAGATTCAACCTGGAAATCAGGAGGAATTTTCTGACAGTGAGAACCATCAACCCATGGAACAGAAGTTGCCTTCAGAAGTTGTGGGAGCTTCATCCCTGGAGGCTTTTAATAAAACATTGGACAGCCATTTGTCAGGAATGGTGCGGGGTCTCCTGCTTGAGCAGGGGGTTGGACTAGATGACCTACAAGGTCCCTTCCAACTCTGTTAATCTGTATGTAACGTTGTCTGGTTTTCCCTTCTGCATGGAAAGAATGTAGAATTTTTGTTGCTGCATGTTCCGCAACTATCGATGACAGGATGGACTTTTTCTCAACATGCAGGATTGCCAATTGCAGAACTCTGTCGGCTTTTGAGGGTCAGAAGGCGGAAAGATCTGCTCCTGCTTTCAGTGGTGGATTTGGAGATGAGCTCATTTCCCTCGTCCACACAGGGTGAATGGAAACCCGGCCTGAGCTGCTACCTCCATGCCTCATCGGGTGAAAGAAGGTCCGGGGGCGGGAAGGGACTCTGGAGGTCTGCCCAGTGCTGAGTCTCAATCCTGAAAGAGAGGGCCTTGCAGTGCAAGAGAGCCAGCTGCTCCTTACTCCCTGGGCAGCCTCTTCCTTGGCTGAAGAGCTCCGGCTTTTAGGAGATGCTTCTAGATGCCCAGCCCAAAGCTGCTGCCAAGTAATCCGGTGCTGCGTCTATTTTCTGGAAAACATAAAGACAGAGATGAGAAGACAGAATCCCCAGAACAGTCTTGTCCAGAACAGTTTAATTCAATGGATATGACTGCCCACATCACAAGACTTTTATTGTCTATATACTGTTCCCCTCTGAATATGCCTCGGGTTGTCACTGGCTTTCCTAAAGGGCAGCACAAAACTGAACAGGAAAAGTGGAAGAAGCCTCTTGGATGAGAAGTGAAACATTTTCAAATAACAAATTCAAGAAAGTTCAGGTGCCTTTTGGAAAATGGATGATTGAGATGGAGCAGGAAGATGTGTTCCAGTATGTTTGAGCAATGCGGAATGGGGAAGAACGATTCCTCCTTTGGATCTCGACACAATCTTTCGCAGCCTGGACTGCATCTCTTTTTTGTCTTTTCGTGCAGCACCATTGCTAGTCCAAGTTCAGCTTGTGACTCACTAGCTAAAGACACTCTTTTTACATGTAATGGTGTCCAGGTTCAGTGGTGGGATTCAAATTTTTTTACTACCGGTTCTGTGCGTGTGGTGTGGCTTGGTGGGCATGGCAGGGGAAGGATATTGCAAAATCCCCCTTTCCTCCCCACCCCACTAACCTGCTTTCCAGCTCTGTTCTTCTGTGCAGGGCAACAAAAGAAGACCCAGACGATCAGCTGGGACTCAATGGGAAGCAGAGAAGAGATGGGGTTGGCGGGGCCAGTCAGAGGTGGGATTGGCTGGCTCTCCGAACTACTCACAATTTCTGCTACTGGTTCTCCAGAACTGGTCAGAACTGACTGAACAACACCTCTGCCCAGCTTGGTTTTCCTCACCCCATCATCCGTGCCACTGATTTCCCCACATTTGTCTCTCTTAAAATTCATTGTGTTGTTTTTGCCCAACTGTCCAGCTTGTCAAGATCCTGAAAATTGACTCAGTCCATCAAGGTGTTTGCTATCACTTTCGTGTTGTTTGCAGACCTGATCATATTTTCTAACCATCATCTGAGCAATTTATATCTCTGTTGAACAGCACAGGGCTAGAGTGGACACTGACACTTCCCTCCACCTGCCCACTCATTGGGCATCACAGGTCATCTAATGGTGTTGGAGCCATGTCCTCTTTTGCCATTATGGTTCCTCTCCAATTACTGCCAGCCATTTCCTCCCCCTCCCCCTGAGCACAATCTTCCCTTTTTGCAGAGCTTGTAGCACCTTCCTTCCTTCTCAGCTCCCGGTGCTAATTGTCATTTGCCCTTCATGCAGGGCCAGAGACCTCCTCCACAGGGAAAGCTTTTCTGAAGCTGCAGAATACTCCTGGTCCTCTCAGTCACACCCCTGCCTGTCCCCTCTGCTTGGTTTCCTTCTATCTTTGTGGCAGTTGGTCTCCCTGAAGGCTCCTGTTGTGAATGAATAAATATCAAATAAAGTTATCTTGAGCTTGAAGTCAAGTGCAGGATTGGCTGTTAAATGGCAAGATCAGATTGGTCCGTTCAGGAGAATCTGATTGGCCATTAACAGGCCGTTCTCATTGGTTAATGGAGCTAGCGCTCCTTGGTTGCTATTGGTTGAATCGTTAATAAGTTGCCTATATAAGGAAGGCTATAGCAGCCCTCCAGTTTGAGCTGTCACACCATGTAAATAAAGAGTTTGAAGTTCACTGTTTCCACCGGCTCATCTCCATTATTCGCACCCATGCTCCATACTTAACACTGGCGACGAGGGTGGGATGTGGAGATGTCAGAGCTGACTAAAACAACGAAGAAGACAACCGAGCTCGTGGCTGAAATGCACAACGGCAGAACCATGTCCAGCGGCATAGTACCACCCGCTCCGTTCGACCCAGCGCAAGAGGACTGGGAGTCCGACATGGACCGTTTCCAAATGTTCTTGGAAACAAATAATCTGAAGGATGCCACAACCGGGAAGAAATGGGCGGTATTCCTGATGCACTGCGGACCGACCGTATTCAAGATGGCCAAGGCACTAGCAAAACCGGCTGAAGTGAAGGCTATGGACTGAGACGTCCTCGAACCGCTACTAAGGGCCCACTATGCACCGACCCTTCCAACTCTCATAAGACGGCACGAGTTCTATCAAAGAAACCAGCGGAAAGGAGAGAGCATTGCTGATTTTGTTGCGGACCTCCGAAACTTGGGAGGCCTCTGCGATTTCGCCGACCTAGAAGAGGCTTTGAGAGACCGAGTAGTTCTAGGATTAGATGCGCTAAACGTGCAGAGCAAAATAATGGCAAAGGGCGACATTAGCCTTGCCGATGCCATCGCTGAGGCTATGGCAGCGGAAGCGACCAAAAAGTCGGCTGCCCAACTGCGCCGAAATCGCACTCCGACACACCAACCAGCCTGCGAACTTTCACCTAAGTCAGAAGGACAGCTTCCGATGGCCCACCATGAGGACCTCTCTTTGTCGTCAGACAGTGACGAAGAAGAGGTCCATCAACTGCGGTCCGATCGGGACCATTACCCGAAGTCCCAGCAACCATGCGCTGACTGTGGGGCCAACCATTATCGGGCCGACTGCAAATTCCGCGATGCGCTCTGCCATGACTGCGGGAAACGAGGCCATATCGGACGGGTCTGCAGAAATGTCCTAGGACCCAGCCAGACCTCGAAAGGGGCCAACTATCGCCAATCGACAGGAAACCATCCTGTAAGGTGAGAACCAGCAAACCACTCCTACAGAAACCGACCAATGAATCGCCTAACGAGGCGAGAAGAGGCTCACCAAACTATCACTATTGGTCACGCCTCTTCATTGGATGCCAAAAAAATCTGAGTTAAAGTAGCCAGCGAAAATCAGCCTTGCCAAATGGAAGTCGACTCAGGATCGTCCCTTTCGATGGTTTCCTGGAAGACCCTCAAGCAACTCATCCCTACTATCCAGCGCCAAGACCTCCAATTCCAAAGACTTGTACTAAAAGATTACCAGGGGAACCGGATTCCAGTCGTAGGATCCAGTCGAGTCTGGGTTTCATTCAAAAACTGCACAGCGTACTTACCCCTGATGGTGATCGACAAGGACCGGCCTAGCCTGTTAGGCCTTCAGTGGTTCGCACCACTCGGCATTGAAGTGGCGGGCATTAACCAAATCGGCGGCAGTGACTGGGAGGAGGACCTCGCCCACGAATTCAAGGTCGTCTTCACAGAAAAGCTAGGCAAGTACAAGGGGACCCCGATATCCTTTAGCCTTAATCCAAAAATAGCTCCCATCCACCTTAAGCCTCGTCGAGTTCCGTTCACACTAAAGCCGAAAATCGACGAACAGCTTGATAAGTTGATAGCCCAGGGAGTGTTAAAGCCAACTGATCACTCTCCTTGGGAGACCCCAATCATGACACCAATTAAGCCGGATGGCTCAATTAGAATTTGTGGGGACTACCGAGCCACCCTGAACCACGCCCTGCAGCAAAACCCATATCCGGTGCCAGTGGTGCAACACCTCCTCCATTCCCTGGGGGGCGGAAAAGTCTTCGCTAAACTAGACTTAGCTCAGGCTTATCAGCAACTGCCGGTTGATGAAAAAATGGCACAGGCACAGACAATCGTAACGCACCGAGGTGCCTTTAAATGTACGCGGCTCCAATTCGGAGTGAGTGTAGCCCCGGGGATCTTTCAGAGCCTAATGGAAAGACTCTTACAAGGGATTAAAGGTGTTGTCCCTTACTTTGACAATGTGTTAATTGCTACCTCCACTCCAAAAATTTTAAGGGATCATCTAAGACTAGTTCTCCAAAAATTCCAAGAAGCAGGCCTTAAGGTGAAGAAAAATAAGTGTAAGCTGTGTACAGATCGTGTCGAATTTTTAGGGTACTTAATTGACAGTCAGGGTATTCACCCTACAGATAGCAAATTGAGAGCAATAAAAAACGCTCCCAGACCCCGGAATAAGGCCGACCTCCAGGCATTTTTAGGCCTCATCAATTTTTATAACGTATTCTTCCCGCACAAGGCGACTGTCGCTGAACCTTTACATCGCCTACTGGACAAAAAAGCAAATTGGGTATGGAGTCATAGAGAAGAGCAGGCGTTCCGCAATGTAAAAAAGCTACTGACTTCTGACACTGTACTAATGCAGTACAATGAAACCTTACCCTTAAATATCACATGTGATGCATCGCCTTTCGGAGTGGGTGCCATTTTGAGCCATGTATTGCCAAACGGTAGCAAAGCCCCTGTTGCCTATTTTTCAAAGACGCTTTCGAAAACTGAGTGAAATTATAGCCAGATTGATAAAGAAGCCCTTGCAATTGTATCAGCTGTCAAAAGATTTCATGAGTACGTGTACGGCCGGGCTTTTACTATAGTGACTGACCACAAACCTTTGCTGGGGATAATCGCTGGGGATAAACCGACCCCCTATATACTATCTCCCAGGATGACTCGTTGGTCAGAATTCTTGGCTGCTTATAATTATCAACTGCAATACTGCCCCGGAAAAGCTATTCCCCACGCCGACGCGTTGAGCCGTGCACCGCTTCCAGAGGTTATCAACGATCCCGCGCCAACGATGACAACGTTGCAGATCAAGACACTTCGTACACCGCCATTAACTGCCTGTGATATCACGAGAGAAACAAAATGCGACCCCACCTTGGCACGAGTCCTCACGTGGGTGGAACGCGAATGGCCATTGGACCAAGTATCAGACGACTTCACACTATTCAAAACTCGGCAAACAGAGTTGTTTTCTCAGAAGGGCTGTATCATCTGGGGCGATAGAGTCGTTATCCCAGAATGACTCCAACAGGCACTACTAAGAACCTTGCACGATGGCCACCCCAGCATAGTGCACATGAAGGCCCTCGCACGAAGCTACGCGTGGTGGCCAGGCATCGACAGACAAATCGAATCATGGGTAAAAACTTGCCACAGATGCCAAGAAGTAAGCAACGCTCCACCAAAGGCAATCCCAACTGAATGGGAGACACCGCGGGGACCCTGGTCCCGTATCCATCTAGATTTTGCTGGGCCGACCAAAGGCCACACCTTTTTGTTAACCATCGATGCCTACTCGAACTGGCTCAAAATCCACCAAATGAGGAACACGACCACTGAAGTGGTTATCAAAAGACTGGAAAAACTGTTTGCAACCCATGGATTACCAGACGTTCTGGTATCCGACAACAGGCCCCAATTTACCGCGCTGTCTTTTGAGCAGTACCTGGCTGACTGCGGTATCCAACATGCGCTCACTTCGCCTGCACACCCTGCGGCCAACGGTAGGGCTGAGCGCATGGTACAATTCGTCAAGAAAATGCTACAGAAAGTGGACTATGACAATATCGAAGAGAAGATAAACTGAATCCTCTTTTTACAGCATATCACGCCTCACAGCATCACCAAGAAAACTCCCGCCGAGCTGCTAATGGGGCGAAAGCTCCCTCCCACCTCGACCGGTTGCACCCAGGCTACGAACCGGAAAAACCACTCGGATCCAGCAGCCGATGTCATACCTTCCAGGTAGGCGATTTGGTGTTCGCTAAAAACTTATCGGGCAATCCGCTGTGGGTAGAAGTGACTGTAGTCCATGTAACTGGCCCAAGATCATACCTTGTACAATGCCCTGACGATAGACTTTGGAAGTGCCATATCGATCAACTACGATCAAGGCGGCAGTCAGGCAATTCCGAGCTCCCTAATAACCAAACTGAGGGGGGGGGAGATACAGAGGAAGACGAATTTCAACTAGAGGAAAATCTTTTCGAAGGGAATGATAGCGGAACAGAAACGCGAGAACAGGAACCAGGGATGGGAGTGACTTCACCTCAGGGTGTTGCTGAAGAGTTTGGTGACAACAAAAACGTGAACTCTGAACCAGAGGCACCCCTTTCGCCAAACAACACCCTACCTCAACAAGAGTGCAGCCAAACGCGGGGCGCACTGCTAAAATCAAAAAGACTTACAAAACAACCGTCCTACCTCAAGGACTACGTGACCGCGCCCCGTAAGCAGAAGCCGGGGGGAAGGGGTGTTGTGAATGAATAAATATCAAATAAAGTTATCTTGAGCTTGAAGTCAAGTGCAGAGTTCTGGCCCTGCACTTCTGATTGGCTGTTAAATGGCAAGATCAGATTGGTCCGTTCAGGAGAATCTGATTGGCCATTAACAGGCCGTTCTCATTGGTTAATGGAGCTAGCGCTCCTAGGTTGCTATTGGTTGAATAGTTAATAAGTTGCCTATATAAGGAAGGCTATAGCAGCCATCCAGTTTGAGCTGTCACACCATGTAAATAAAGAGTTTGAAGTTCACTGTTTCCACCGGCTCGTCTCCATTATTCACACCCATGCTCCATACTTAACAGCTCCTTTCCAAGAATTCCTGATAAATTGGGAGGTAGACCTTTCCCTTTCCCTTTGTGGAAGTCAACCAGCCTGCACACACAGGTTATCTTCAGGAAGGAAAACAAACATGAGCCTAGGAGCAGCTTCCTCCCTCTTTATGATAAATCCAGACTCCAAAGGGTCTCACTGCTTGCTCTCCCTGTTCACTCATTCAGGGAGTGCACCGTCTGGCCACATGGCTTCCTTACAGCCTCTCTGAACCCGGTCAGCAGCGGAGTCAGCAATAAAATTGTACCTGCAGCACAACAGTCAGCCTCTTTCATCTCTTCTGCTTCCTCCTCTTTCTTTTCCACTGAACCCCTGCATGGAAATCCTCTTCCCTTATTCCTCTTGTCTTGGGAGCCGGCCATCCAAAGCAGGGCTCCAATTACAGCCAAAAGGCCATCCGCAGAAAAGAGCAACCACCCATCCCTTCACCCGGGTTCCTGCTCCCTCTTTCTTCCTCCTCTTTTCCATCTCTCCCCCCCGCCCCCGTCTGCTGAAAGCCCAAGAGTTGGTTTTCCTCTCTTTGCACAACGTTTTGCTGGGCCTGTTTGCTTGCCCGGTAAGCTGGACCTTGCAGACAAACCACCCACAGCTGCGTCCTGGGGGTGCCTTGTCCTTAATAAGGCATCTGTGTCGGCACCCTGACAGCAACACAGTCACAAACAAGGCACAAGCCATGAAAACCCAGCTCTGTGGCACCCTGAAGCTTCCTCCCCCTCTCTGCAACTAGGCCCTTTCAGCCCATTTCTGCCAGGGGCCCCAAGGGTGAGGAAATACCTTCAGGGACCCTCTCAGTCACCAAAGCTGATGCAGACTCAGCAATGGGTCCCCAGGAGCCCACAGAAGATTTGGGGGCAAAACCAAGCCAACCAAGCATTGCGAAAGGTCAAGGGGGAGGGACTCTTTCTCTCCCCAAAGGTGCTCTGGCCCTTCACAGGTCAGAAAGAACGGAGGAAGCGATCTGGCCCTGCCAGTTTCCTAAATGCACCAGCATCCAGTGGGCAATGAAGCTGCAGCTTTTGATGCTGCGATTACAGTTCTGGGGCAGGGGGGACCTCCAAGTCAAGGAGCAGCCTTGCTCAGCCTCCCCTCCCCCTGATATTTTGGTGGAGAAGTCTGAGCTATGCAAATCCAAAGTTACAATATTTTAAATGTACCTAATTGTTTCAAACGGCATCAATGTGACAAGACAAAATCTTTCCCTGCAGTGAAGTAGCCATTAGCTGCCCTGCCAGTCCAAAGTTATAATCCTCCATTACAGATACAATCAAATGCAATTTTCTCTATTTCATGAATCAAAAACACCATTAAAAGCTCGGGTTTTGTCCTGCTTTCACCCGGAACTCCCTCTCCGTTCTCGGGTTCCATTGAGCAGATAACTGCTAAGGGCATCTTACCCTCAACGGCTTCTATTAACTAAGACAGAAAAGCAAGTAAAAGGCAGCTGGAAGTGAAAATATGAAAAGTGCTGCACTTGTGACAGAAAAAGGCCAATTTTTATTACCTGAATAGGCAATTTACGACAAAGAGAAATTCTTACCTGAAATCAGAAGAAGCTGAGAGGCAGGAGGGCAACATCTGGTGACATTGAGGAGCAGCTAAGTTGGGGGGAGCCATGTGGAGTCAGAAATGCAAGAACAAAGGGGAGGGGGAGTTGATTCTGGCTTCAGCAAAGCTCTGCCTTCTTTTCCTGGCCAGGAGGAAAGGTTTTTCTGTGTGGAAAGGCCAGCCTCCCCCACCTGCCTCTTAGCAGTGGGTGGCCAGCCTCCCCCACCTGCCTCTTAGCAGTGGGTCCTTCGCATGCCAACCTACAGGCTGTTTCAACCTTCGCTATCTTTCTCCCTCCCAGCTGGGGGCTTCTGCCTTCCCTGGTTACATAACTGATTCACTTTCATCTTTGGGACAATTGATAGCTTCCAACCCGCTGCAGCAGAAAACAAGGGCCAGACCCCATAGGTCAAAGCAGAATCTGGCTAGAGAAGATGCTTCTCTTTCAAAGTTAACCATCGATCCTAGAGAGAAGTTTCCCAAAAACATCAGACCTCTAAGCATAATCTTTGAAAAATGTTTCAGGACCAGCTCCTTGCCAAACCAATGGTCACAAGCCACGGTCATCCCCATCTTCAACTTCAGCCTAGTTGAAAATTACAGACCAATCTCTTTATGCTGCATCACCTGTAAAGTCATAGAATCAATTATTAACCAATCCATTATCCTCCACTTAGAGAAAACAACTTACAGTCTAATAAACAATTTGGTTTCAGAAAAAAACTATCCTGTAATCTGCAACTCTTACACTGCAAAAACATGGACTCCACAACTCGATCAGGGCAAAGTAATAGACTCAATTTACATAGACTTTTGTAAAGCCTTTGATTCAATGGTACACGACAAACTACTCCTAAAACTAAAATCTTATGGTATCTCTGGACATCTGTATAACTGGATAGAAGCATTCCTGTCAAACAGACAACAAATGGTCAAAATTGGGAGCATCCTATCAAATTCTGTACCTGTCAACAGTGGTGTCCCCCAAGGCAGTGTTTTAGGACCAACTCTCTTCATACTCTACATAAATGACCTCTGTGATCATATTAAGAGCAACTGCGTTCTCTTCACTGACGATGTAAAGCTATTCAACACCACAGATAATTCTGCTACCTTTCAAAAAGACTTCGACTATGTATCAGAATGGTCAAACAAATGGCAACTTCAAATCTCAACAAATAAATGCTCTGTCTTACATATTGGCAAAAAAAAATCAGAAAATAAAATACAAACTAAATAGTCAAGACCTTGTTGATGATCCAAACTCTGTCAAGGTCCTTGGAGTACTCATCTCAAATGATCTAAGTGGTAGAGCAAACTCTTAACTACATTAAAAAGGCATTAAGAGTTGTTAATCTACTCCTACATAGCTTCTTCTCTGGTAATATCACACTACAAACTAGAGCATCCAAAACATTTGCTGGATCAATACTTGAATTCAGCTCATCAGTCTGGAACCCATATCCTGTATCTGATATTAACACAATTGAAAAAGTCCAGAAATATTTCACAAGAAGAATTCTCTGCTCCTCTACTCATTGCAGAAGACCTTATGCCACCAGACTTGAAATTCTAGATCTAGAAAACCTACAACTGCACCGCCTTCGGTCCGATCTAAGTATAGTATATAAAATCATACATTGCAATGTCCTACCTGTCAATGAATACTTCAGCTTCAACTATAACAACACAAGAGCACACAATAGATACAAACTCATGGTTAACCACACCAAACTTGATTGCAGGAAATACGACTTCAGCAACAGAATGGTACCTGACTCTGTGGTTTCTTCCCCAAACCCCCAAAACTTTAACCTTAGGCTGTCTCACCCCTTTCCTAAGAGGTCTGCAGTGGGCGTGCATAAGCACACCAACATGCCTACCGCCCCTGTCCTATTGTTTCTTTTCTTTTTTTCTTTTTCTTATATGTATCCATGTATTCATAACTATGTTTATACTTATATCTATTATCTTGTAAGCGATTGACAAATGAAATCAATCAATCAATCAATAAAATAAGAAAAGTTCACATGTAAAAACATTAGCCAGAGATGCCTGCTACTGTTCCACCAAAGTGGGCTGGTTACTCTGAGAGATGATTCATGTTCATATTACTGGTATAATTAAATTCCATCTTGGGAGGTGACTTTTGTTTTATTAATAATTAGCAGTAATACGAGTGATATTACACCATGGGTGAGAAGTCATGCTGGGTTGACTGGGTTGTCCCCAGATATTGTAATTCTGCATATCAAGAGGAATATGGACCTGATCTTTAGTAGCTGTTAGGGATGTAAGTCACCTAATAGTTGGGTTGGAAAATATATAAACCAGGATAGACATTTTAATACTGTCTCTTTAAGGGAATGCTAAAATTGTAATTGGGTGTGGTTCCTCAAACGGCCATAAGATGGAGCCAGAAACCTGGCTTGTTTTCTGTTCTGTTGTTCTGGAGAGTGTTGCAGTTCCTATTGACTGTTATTCTTGGATTTGATGTAAGTTTGTTACTGAACTGTTTTTGATACTAGACTTTGTTATTTGTATTATCCCTGGACTGAAAACTGACTGCTTTAACTGTGAATGACTTGGACTGCTTGTTTGGACTTTGCTTAAATGTTTATTGGAAGTAAAAATCTACATTTTACTATACAGTGTATCTGTGTGCTAGTTGTGTGTTATTCTTCACCACTCTCACTACGTCTCCCTGTGTGCGCTCATTCTCCTAACGGGGAATTACCTCAACAGTAGGTATTCTGATCTCAGACACCCCTGGTAAGGACTCTGCCCAGGAGCCCCTCCTCTTTACACCCACACACACCCATACCCCACCCATACCCTCCCTCCCTGATGAGGTATAAGTATATATAAGGATACCACACCCAAAATCTCTCTGTTCAGAGCACAATCCACCTTCCATGGATGGTTTCTAGCCTTGAAGATCCGTAAATAAAATCAGTATATTTAAAATTTATTTTAAAAAGACCAATCAATTTCCCTTTCACATGAATGTGAAATGTTGTGCATTAAATGATACCATTTGTACTGTAAAAGTTAAATGACCAGAATGAAGGGGTGAAACACATTTTGGAAGAAATATATTAAATCTAAGCAAGAGCTTCCTGGAATAAAGGACCATCTTCAGTAATAAAGGACACTGTTTCATTGGAGAAGCTCAGTGATGCTAGGAATAGTATTTTTAGTGTTTAGTATTTATTTGATTTGTCAATGAATTACAAGATACAGGTATAAGAATAAACATAGTTTTGAATACACGAGATAGATACTTATAAGAAAAATAAAAAGAAACAATAGGACAGGGACTGTAGGCATGATTGGTGCTTTATGCACGCCCCCTACAGGCCTCTTAGGAAGGGGGTGAGGTCAATAATAGACAGTCTAAGGTTAAAGTTTTTGGGGTTTCGGGAAGAAACCACAGTCAGGTAGAGTATTCCAGACACTGACCACTCTGTTGCTGAAGTTGTATTTTCTGCAGTCAAGTTTGGTGCGATTAACCTTGAGTTTGTATCTATTGTGTGCTCTTGTGTTGTCATGGTTGAAGCTGAAGTATTCATTTGCAGGTAGGACATTGCAATGTATGATTTTATATGCTATATTTAGTTCGGATTGGAGGTGGCGTAGTTCTAGATTTTCTAGGTCTAGAATTTCAAGTCTGGTGGCATAAGGTATTCTGCAACAGGTAGAGGAGTGGAAAACTGTTCTTGTGAAATATTTCTGGACTTTTTCAATTGTGTTAATATCAGATACAGGATATGGGTTCCAGACTGATGTGCTGTATTCAAGTATTGGTCTAGCAAATGTTGTGTATGCTCTAGTTAGTAGTGTGATATTACCAGAGAAGAAGCTATGTAGGAGTAGGTTAACAACTCTTAATGCCTTTTTGGCTATGTAGTTACAGTGGGCTCTAGCACTTAGAACATTAGAGATGAGTACTCCAAGGTCCTTGACAAAGTTTGGATGAATGGTTAATGGATCAAGAACAGGAGGCAAGCAAAGAACCCACTGCCTTGATTCCCTCAAAGGTGATACAAAGATGAACACCCAACAACTGACAGGGCAGAGAATACTTGTCTATAAAGTTGCCAAAAGTCGGATACGGCTGAATTGTTAAAAGTATCTAATGGTCACTGTAGCTCAAGTACATCCAGTAAAGAGAGTTTTTGGTCCCACTGTTAGAAGTTTCCTGAGACTTAACACAAACCTTCTGGGTGGGATTCAATTTTTTTTTTACTACCGGTTCCGCGGGTGTGGCTTGGTGGGTGTGGCAGGGGAAGGTTACCACAAAATCCCCATTCCCTCCCCACCCCACTAACCTGCTTTCCAGCTCTGTTCTCCTGTGCAGGGCAACCAAAGAAGACCCAGCCGATCAGCTGGGACTCCATGGGAGGCAGAAAATAGATTGGGTTGGTGGGGCCAGCCAGAGGTGGGATTGGCCAGTTCTCCAAACTACTCAAACTTTCCACTACCAGTTCTCCAGAACTGGTCAGAACCTGCTGAATATGCTACCTCTGAACCTTCTTTCCTGTGACTTCATGATTTTGTGTCCTGTACTCTTGGCCTTTTGCTCATAAAGCAAAATAGTCTTAACTCTTTCCATATCTTTTTATTCGCCTGACTTTACTACCCTTCTTTATATCATATCTTCTATATAGTACTAAAACTGTCTTGTCTGTTCTTCAATTGGGTGCATTGTAGAGCAATACTTTTTGAATCAAGGTACCTGAAATTAGCACACCTAAAGAATGCATCCAAAATTTGGGATCCGTGACTCCCCTGGGACTGACATTTCAAGGATCTTGCAACCCATTGAGTAGGGAAAGCTGTGGCTGCTGCAGCCCCATGAGACTGTCCTGCAGTGCTGTTGTGCCCCTGCGATCAGCCATGGTGCTATGATCATGGTGTTGGATGTTTCCAGCCAGCAAAGTCCATGGAGAAGCTGGCAGGAAGTTGAAACTCTCTCCGACTGCCCCTGCTTGTTTGCCCACCTGTGGTCCTTCTGTTTATTGGTTCAGGTGAGGAAATATCCCTGAACCGGTAACCCAAGAGGTTATTGATCATTTCAATATCTGTTAAAGTTGAAGCCCAGAGTTTGACAGAATATTCAGAAGTGGAATGAATCCTTCCTGTGATTTGGAACTATTTCTCTTGATGCAATTGAAATTACTTTTGCCTTTTTTTTTTGCAGCTACTTCAAACCACTGACTCATACTCAGCTTCCATTATTCCAAGTATTTTTCACCAGTACAGTTCCCAAGCAGCTAGTCCCCATTCTATCCTTGAGCATTTGATTTGTTTCCTAAATGCATAACTTTGCATTTATCTCTGTTAAATTTCTCACGAACTGGAGCCTCCTGCCATGGTGTGATTTTTGTGGGCCCTGCTTGCTGCCCTGAGCCCCAGGCTGACCAATGGCCCTGGTTCATTTCCCCTTTGAGCTGTCTCCACCCTTCCTGTCTGTCTAGTCTCTGGCCTCACCCTCTCTTCTCAGCTGCCAGTTTCCATAGCCACTTCTTCATGGAAGAACTGATTTCCTGACTACCCTAAAACATGAATATCTGCCCAATCCATCTGATTAAAACACTGTCTGCTTCCCTGGAACAATCTCAAAAGAAATCTATGCATCAAATACAATATTGATAAAGCCTTACAGCTAAACTCTTATCTTCTGAATAAGCAAGTAACAACAAAAATACAATAAAAATTAAACCATACTTCAGTGAAGAGGAGGCTTATTTTTGCCTAACTCCCTGCTGTCCAGACTCCATTTCAAGTCAAACTACAGGGACTTGTCCAGGCAGCCACCAGGACTCAATACTGACTCAGAGGCAAGGAATAAATAAATGATTGTAGCTTCTTTCAAACTTCTGTTAAAATGTTCCTGCTTGCAAAGTTTTGGCAGGCTGCGAGTATAATGAAGTCCCAAGCAAAAACAAAACTGCAGGGAAAGAAAAATAAGAGACACCTGGTGAGACCAGCATGGTTGCACAAAGCTCTCTGAGGAGCTGTGGGACACAAAGGACAACTATAAAAAAATGGAAAGAGGGGTTAGTAATTAGAGCCGAATGCCAGCAAATGCAAGAACTGAGTCAGGAAGGCCAAGGCTCAGAATGAACTAAGTCTTGCAACAAAAGCCAAATATAACAAAAACATTTCTTTCAGAATCTAAGGAGCCAGAAGAAAATCAAGGAAGTGGTTGGTGCTCTAATGAGAGAAGGTGATGACCAGCAGCAGGTAGAAGGCAGAAACGCCTAATTAATTTTTGCATGTTTTTACACAAAAGCCCAAAATAGTCCAACCTGTCAAAAGCAGTACCATGATAGAACAGGAATGCTGGTCAAAATAGGCAAGGAATTGATAAGAGACCACCTATCTGCTTTGGATGAGTTCAACTCTCTTGGACAGATGGTTTACTTTCCAGGGTACTGAAGGAGCCGGCAGATGTGATCTGGGAACCACTGGATGAAATCTTCCAGAGATCCTGGAGCACAGGAGAACTATCAAAGGTCTGGAGAAGAGCTGGTGTGGTTCCAATCTTCCAGGGAGATGACTAGAAGCCAGCACAGCTTGTTAAGACAGGCCATGTCAAACAAACCCCATTGATTCCTTTGATAAAGTGACCAAATCAATGGACCAAGGAAATGCTAAGTCTGTGCTTAGGCTTTAGTAAGGCTGTAAGCTGGTGCTCCATTCAAAATCCAAGAAAGAAATACTTAGACTCCGTTAATTAGAGAAAAGATATCTTTTACTGGAAATCAAGTGGTAGCAACAAAAGAATTCTGAATCTGAGAAAATGAGCGTGTAAATCACATATACAAAGCAATGGCAACGTTCCCACCCCCAATAGTTCAATTGGCTCATCCAATTAAAAGTTGTGTATATCATCATGTGGGCATCTCCAGGTGGTGATGAGGCCTCTGTCGGTTGACATAGTTTGATAAACAGTTGCGGCTGCGCATAGCGTAGGATAGAAACCTAAGCAAGAACCTTCTTCCCCCCAACTTATACAATTCTGTTTTGTAACACCTCCAGCTTACTTCCCATAACCATATTCCCCCTCCTCCCCCTGTTTCTTATGACAGCCGAAAGATGCAAAGCAAAGGGAGAAAAGGATAAAATCTTGAAGGCTGACAAAGACATTTGATAAAGTAGACCTCAGCTTACTTCTTAGTAAGACAGAACAATGTGGAATAGACAGCACCATCACCAGATGGATTCATAGTTGGTAGATTAGTCACACTCGGCATGTAGTCCTTAATGGAATTACTTCTACATGAAGGGATCTACATAGTGGGGTTCCTCAAAGTGCTGTTTTGGGTCCAGTGATCTTCAACTCTTCATAAATGACCTAGATGAGGGGATGGAGATTTGTAGACGATACCAAGCTGGGGGGAACAGTGAATACTTGGAAGATAGATACAAGTTTCAGAAGGATCTTGACAGACTTGAGCACTGGGCTCCATCCAAAAAGATACAGTTTGTTGGTGGAAAAAAATAAGGTCCTGCACCTAGGCAGAAGAAAACAGATGCACAGGTACAGGATAGGCAGGATATGGCTCAACTGTAGTATGTGAGAGGGATTAGGTATCCTGGTAGACAACCATATATGTATGCGCCAGCAGTGTGCTGCAGCTGCCAAAAAAGTCAACACAGTTCTAGATTGCATCAACAGAGGAATAGCAGGAAGTGTTAGTATTGCTTTATACTGCTTTGATAAGAGCACACCTGGAATACTGCATCCAGTTCTGGTCACCACAATACAGAAAAGATGCTGAGGTCATGGAAAAAGTGCAGAGAAGAACAACAAAGAAGATAAGATGTCTGGAGGCTAAACCGTACGATGAACAGTTAAGGGAATTATGTATGTCTAACCTAACAAAAAGAAGGCTTAGGGGTGACATGATAGCCATCTTCCAATATTATGAGGATATCATACAGAAGGGGGGACTGAATTATTCTCCATAGCAACTGAGGGCGGAACAAGGAGCAATGGATGGCAGCTTGTCAGAAAAACATCCAACCTGGAACCAAGGAGCAACAGCTTGCCTCCAGGAGTTGGATTGGAAAGTCATTTGTCTGAGATGGTAGGAGGATTCCTGCCTTGGGCAGGGGGTTGGGCTAGAAGATCTCCATGGTCCCATCCAGCCTTATGATTCTATGTTGCTGTGATACAAACAAGAATTGTTGAGATTATAGAAAGAGCAGCAAAGATGATTGGGGATCTGGAGGCTAAAACAGATGAAGAATGGTTTCTGGAATTGGGTATGTCTAGTTTAATGAAAAGAAGGACTAGGGATGACACAATAGCAGCGTTCCAATATCTCAGGGACTGCCCCAAAGAAGAGGGAGTCAAGCTATTCTCCAAAGCACCTGAAGGTAGGATAAGAAGCAATGGATGGGAAAGTATCAAAGAGAGATCCCACCTAGAATTAAGGGGATTTCCTGACAGTGAGATCAATCAATCAGTGGAATGGCTTGCCTTCAAAAATTGTGGATGCTCCATCACTGGAGGCTTAAAAAAATCCTAGCCACTTGTCTGATATGTTTAGGCAGGGGTTGGACTAAATGACCTCCATGATTCCTGTCTTTGTTCATAGAAATTGGGTGAGGGAACAGACATGGTTCCACCTTTGGAAACCAAATGCGGCTCATTAAAACAAATGTATTGCTTTGCATTTGGCAAAATGTTTGCATGACACTGGTCAGCCTGCTTGAAAAAAATTGTCTCAAAACTCTGATGATGTTGTGAACCCCACCTGAGTAAATGCTATAGGCCACCAACTACTATCCTCTTTCTCACTCACAGGTAGCAGCCTTGTCCCTTTGCTTTCTAGAACCTTCCCTTCTTGTCAACTGTTTTGCTTGGCGTTTTTTTCTAGCAAGGAGACTCAGAGTTTGTTTACAGATGACAGATTACCAGAGTTGGAAGGGACCTTGTAGGCCATCTAGTCCAACCCCCCATCAAGCAGATCCTACACCATTTTTTGACAGATAGCAGAGCAGTCTCTTCTTGAAAGCTTCCAGTTTCTCCTACAAAAGTTTGAAAGTCATTTCTGAAATCTGGTCGTGCAGAGTGTTTCTGTCCCTGTTGTTTTTGATTGTCTCTAAGGATAGGAAATCATGCAGGAAAGGACAGATGAATGTCTTAGTCCCAATTAAAATCATAGACTCACAGGGCTGGAAGGGACCCTGGAGGTCTTCTAGTCCAACTCCCTGCCCAAGATAGGAGTCCTTCTTCCATCTGGACAAAGAGTTGTCCTCCAAGGGAAAATAGGTTTTCCAAGGCTAATTCTGGAGCATCTCCCCTTCATCTCCACCCCAGTAATGTTTCCTTCAGAAGAAATTCACTCCTGTTCAGTTATGTTGCCCAGTAAACCCCAAACCAAATCCAAGTAGCTAGTCCATGAATGCCCAATGGCCAGAGGCAGAGCTGTGGTCCCTTCACACTTATTGCAATTCTGTTCCTTCTTGTTTTATTTATTTTTATTTATTTTATTTATTTTATTTGTCAATCGCTTACAAGATGATTGATATAACTATAAACATGAGTAAGAATACAGGAAATAGGTACGAATAAATGGGGACAATAGGATAGGGATGGGAGGCACCATGGTGCCCTTCTGCAGGCCCTTTACGGACCTCTTAGGAATGGGTATTCTTTCCCTTCCTTTCTCTCCTCCCTCCATTCTTTTCTCTCCCTTCCTTCCTCCTGCTCCCTCCCTTTTTTTCCTCCCTCCATTTTCTCTCCTTCCTTCCTTCCCCTTCCCTGTTCTACTTCCTTCCCCTTTCCTTCCTTCTTTTATTTTTTATTTTATATATTTATTTTATTTGTCAATCGCTTACAAGATGACTGGTATAACTATAAACATGAGTAAGAATACAGGAAATGGGTACGAATAAATGGGGACAATAGGACAGGGACGGGAGGTATGATGGTGCGCTTATGCACGCCCCTTACGGACCTCTTAGGAACAGGGTGGGGTCAATAGTGGATAGTTTGAGGTTAAAGGAGTTGGGGTTTGAGGATATTTGATGAAAGGCAACTTCTATGTATTCTAGGACCAGCCAAGAAACATGGCTGATATGGAGCCCAAAGGCCAGGCCTTTCCATGGTGTCTCTGAGAGGCCATGTGACTGGCCAGCCAAGTGCTGGCCTTGCCTATTTTGAAGCCCCAGACAGACTGAGTTTGTGGTCAATCCTAATCCGCTGCAGGAAAGAGCTCAGCCACCCTATCCTCCCTTCTTGCTTGCCATGAGTCAATCACAGGCAGCCCCGCTCCTGCCCCCCTCCAGTTCTAGGGATAATAAGGAAGGCAGCTCACCCAATGAATATATCCAAACTTGGAGCATTTAAATTAAATGCATGCATCACTGAACAGGTCACGCTCTGTTGTCTCCCTCCTGCTTCTTCTCTCGGTGCTCATGTTGAGAAGGAAAGGGAAATACTCA
Organism: Hydrophis major; assembly: GCA_033807585.1. Lineage (NCBI taxonomy): Eukaryota > Metazoa > Chordata > Lepidosauria > Squamata > Elapidae > Hydrophis > Hydrophis major. The sequence continues at coordinate 1,444,543 of CM066340.1, forward strand.
TCTGCCAAGAAAACAGAGGCATTTAAGTACAACTAGTGGTTGTTTGGAGGATGTGATTTTGGAACACTTGCCAAAGGAGCACAAGAAGTAGGAAGGCAACTGTGAGAGATGCAACCTCCTGTTTTTGAGGCTGAGATGTTTACTGCTTGCTCTGAGCCAGCAGTCAGAAACTATCATTAAACTAGAGAACTGTTAACTGTGAATCAGACTCAGGATGTGGTTCCATCCAAGCCTGAGAAGTTGCTTCCTTTCCTACCTCTCCTTCCCTGGCATACCTGGATTGTCCTTGGTGTAACCTTGCCAAGCACAAGGCTGCTGGTGACCGAGGTCAGAGGGAGCCTGAGCCACCAGATTGGAACACAAAGCATTTCTGATGGAGGGAGAGCAGAGGACAGCCAGACACACCTCTGGAGCGGGTGGGTGGCTGGAATTGGGGCTGCTACTCTTTTGCAGAATACCCATTGCTGCTGTGCTTCACTCTGCTCACATTCTTAGAGGATAGAATAGACTCGGTAAAGGTAAAGGTTTCCCTTACAAGTATGTGCTAGTCCTTTTTTACTCTAGGGGGCGGTGCTCATCTCCGTTGCAAAGCCGAAGAGCCAGTGCTGTGGTCATGTAGCCAGCATGACTAAACACCCAAAGGTGCATGGAACGCTGTTCCCTTCCCACCAAAATGGTCCCTATTTCTCTACCTTTTTTTTTACATGCTTTCAAACTACTAGGTTGGCAGAAGCTGGGACAAGTAACGGGAGCTCACTCCATTACGCAGTGCTAGGGATTTGAACTGCCGAACTGCCAACCTTTCTGATTGACAAGCTCAGCATCTTAGCAGCTGAGCCACTGCGTCCCACCTAGAATAGAACAGAATATAACTTTATTACAGTCATAGACCAGCAATAGACATCACTATTTACAATATATTTAAAAAATAGTATGGTACATTACTAGTGGACAATAACACCCCTGTTAAGAAAATACGTGTTCCCTGGTTTATGTGAGTGGAGAGCCGAGAAGTATGTGAGTAAATATCATTTTCCAAAAATTGTTAGAGATATCTCCCAAAAATTGGCACAAGTTGACAGCTATAGATCTGTAGTCAATTTTTTTCTTGCAGACATTGCAGCAACACAGAATTTTGCCACTGCACGTGTAATAGTCGGGTTTGAGTCCTGGAGGAGAAAGTCTACATACAAATTGTCTGCCCTCCCTGACAATCTCTCTAATAAGGGGAAAATATACCCTGACCTACAAACTCTGTATAACTCACAGTACAATAAAACATGTGAGACATCTTCGACATCTCCTTTACCACATATGCATACCCCCTTCTGCTATGGATGTTTTCTTATACCTGCCCTGAGGGGAGAATATTAAATATGGCTCTGTAGAAAGCTATTCTTTTTGTTTTGGGAAGATCAGACCATTTAGATATCTTGATGATCCCAACACTCCCTGTTTGATTCTGTCCCTACTATGGCAAGCTAACCTATTTAGTTCTTCTTGGAACTCCATGTCTTTCAATCTATTGATTACTATTTGCTTTGCTTGGTCAAAGCCTAGGGACATTAAGAATACTGGTGAGAATCCATAGGAGCCCAGCTTGTGGTCTATTGCCCGTTTCCAGGGGGACTGGTAGTTATTGTTTTGACCAAGGCTTACTGAGACCATAATTAAGCACACACTTAGTCCAAACAACTCTTGTTTTATTTCAATGCTGGGAATTATGTTCATTCCCAGCCCATATAGTCCCCAACAGTCCCTCGAGATAAGCACTGACCTTTCTCTCCTTTGAATGGCTGCCAACAACTGCCAACAACAAGTGACAAATTAATGGTAAAAAACCAATCGAAGTACAAAGTCCACACAAAGCTTCAAGGTTTAATCCAAACAGAGCGAATAACTTTGCTTCCTGCAAAGGTTTCTCTACCTTTGCACTTCTTTTATACCTTAGGGGATGGGCAATCATCTCCCAGCCTTTCTCCTGAGTTGCCCCTTAAATTCTAAGAGAGGACTGCCCTTGCCATGCCCAACTAGGTTTCAGTAATGCATACCAGGTCAGCCATCTTAAAATGGTTGGTGAGGCAAACTTTATGACAGACTAACCTTGCCTTAAGCAGCAGTTGCCAGACACCAGGAACAACAAAGCTGCAAAGAGAGTTGCTGGGCCGTGCACAGTGTGCTGGGAACATCAGCAAGAAGCATCAAGACCACCTACCCTGTGAGTGACCTGCCCCCATCACCCATCACATCTCCTATGCCTGCCACTACCCTGATGTTATTACCTGCCTTCCCCAAATATTAGGTTCCCTGGACCCAGGCCCCTTCTCCCCCGCATTAAAGGGCCGACTCATATAATCCATGAAGTCATTCCTCTGAGTAGTTAACAGGTCTGAACCTCTGGGTGTTTCTTCAGCCCCTTATGCCCAGTTACCCAGCCTCTCTCCTAATAGAGTTACCAAAATAGGCCGGCCCAGCCCAGCCCCGCCCAGCCCTAACCTTCCTGTTCACACCCAAGTAGTTAGCAGGGAAAAGGAAAACACCCCATCTTACCACATAGGGCCCCCCCTGTACACTTAACCCACCTTTTGAGGAAGAGCATGCAGCTTCAGTGTCCCCCAACCTTCCACCAAATTATCCAATTTTTTTTTGAAAATAATTTTATTAGTTTTTAAAAACAGACAAAACAAACAAAACATAAAAACATCTGCTTTCTTTCATAAATATATACAAACAGTGTGTCGGTTGGTTTATCAGTTTTTGTGCATTCATTTCGTAGTCTCAATTACAGTTACGTTACATAATAACTCATATTATCAATCAAAATTTATATATCCTAGTATCACTATGAAACAATCATTTGACTATAATTTTATTCATTCATACTTTATGAGATAACTATAATTTATGTAGTTTATTTTATAACAAATCATTTAGTCATACCAAATCTATCCTAAAAACATTTTATAGATATAATATCAAATAACAAAGAAAAGAAAAAATATCTTTTTATATATTCCTTATTATCTAAAATTCTAAATATTCTATTATTGTATTTTATCACCCAACCATTGATAGAAAAGGTCCCAAATTTTATAGAATTGTTTATCCTCTTGCTCTCTAATTTCAAATGTCAATCTACTCATCTCAGCACATTGCAATATTTTCTTAATAATTTCTTCCTGCAATGGTATTTTCTCATTTTTCCAATTTTTAGCAATTCCAGAATAAAATCCCTACAACTTCCACTAGCAGTAAGCACCAAGGCAGAATCAACTCCTCCATCTTATGGCCACTAAGCAGACTCAATTAGGGTTGGAGGTAGAAGAATTTCCTGATCTGGATTTGTGTTCTCCACAGGGCAGGTGGCTTCTGCTTCATGCTTGCTAATTCATCTCATGTGTTGTAACAGCTGGACAAATGTTTGCACATGGTAGATGATATGTCACAGCTGGTGTAAGAGTTAGATGCTCACCTGGAAGAGATCACCAAGGCAAATCCAGGTGATTTATTAAATATGATGCATAAGATATTTAAAGGTTTAACTATGATGACATGACTAACAGTGGACAAGGAACTTGGACCTAAATGTGCCATGAAATCTACCTGCAAGGACCTGCCCCAACTGGTCCCTCAGAAAAGCAAAAATCTTAACACTATTGAATTGAATCAAAGGAACTTTTACTGCGAGAATATGGTTGCAGTAAAGTCCGGTGGAATCTGAAAAGCCCGCACAAAGAACAAAGCAATTTTTTTGTGTTCCCATATCCAACCCCCCTGACCAGTCCACTGGCAGCCAATGTGATGTTGCAAGGTTGTTTTGAGAACATTGAGATGCTCTGCAGAAAACAGTTCGCCCTCAGGGCACGATGGCCTTGGAATCAGGCTGGAACCAGTTGGGAGGGGGTCTGATCTGTCTCTGAAGACAACCCCACTCCCTAATTCCCAAGTGACTACAACAAAAGCGAAAGCATATGAAAAATGCCAGCAACCCTTCCCCCCCCCCTCCAACAGAATGGCAGGATACAATGATACTATCTGACACTACCAGATTTTTGTTTCTTGGAATCACTTTTGACGGGAGCTGACATTCCATGGACTATTGGAGACATGACTGTCAAATAGCAGCTGGAAATTGGATCTGAACTGGCAAATTTTCTCTCAATAAAGGAGAGATCTTGAGAGGACCCATATGTACTCTGGATAGCTTTTTTTCTTAAGTAGAAAACGGAAATTGGAGTTTTTGTAGTTGCTTCGTATCAGCTGGCAATTACCATGCTCTGAGCTGTTAATGGAATCTTTTTTTGAGGATTGAAACGTTGACCAAACCTTATCTGTTTACCTCTTTGAGCTTATTCCTTTTTCCTTATTATTATTTATTAGTCCATGAGCCAAGACCTGAATTTTCACATATTGGTACCACCCGAGGTGACTAATAATCTTAGGTGTTTTTGGCTTCTTTTATGTCTCTAGTTTATGTTTTGATGTGATAGCCCTTGTTAACTCGTAGCTTAATCGAGGTTATCACTCTTAGAATAGATGCACCCTATGTACACGGAAAGAAAGGGTGAACACATACTTTGACAATATTCTCTATTCTGAACATCACCACGTTTATGCTAATGACCAAATATACTATCCAAAATATCTCCAGAACCCTTTCATTGTTAGTATGCATGAACAGTCTAGTCATGGGCGTCCGGAGGGAGGGTGGGGGGCAAGGGGGGTCATTTGCCACCCCCCCCCACGTGGAAAACATCAGCTTCATCTCTTCTTATCCTTGGCAGCTGTAGGTCTGGATGATGGAAGTCAGTGTCATGCTGACCTACCATGTTCCTCAGTTGCCTCAAGTATCTACTGCGGTACTCAGATGCCACAGCTCCACCTTTCAGGCTGAAGCCCTTGGTGCCTCCTGGTGTCTGCGTGTCTTTGTTAACCGTCTCCTCAATTGTCTGGTCCACAGGTATCCGCCCAAATGGATTCTGACTCCCAATCTGGACAGAAAAACCTCCCTGCATGAAGTGGGCATGCACTTCAGGGTGTTCTATTGGCAGTCGAGACATTTTGGCATAGTAGTAGGTCAAGAAGCGGGCATAGTTCACCTTGTCATAGGCAAAGCACCATGGGATCATCTGCCTGATTGCTGCCAGGTGAAGCATCCAGTTGCCCTCTCTGGATGCTCGGATCAGGCACAGCATGATCTCTGCCATGTCCAAGTAGGACATCCAGAATGCAGAGAGGTTATCTGCATTTCTGAGAGACTCCAGGTAGACTTTAAACAGCTTTATTGTGTGCACACATGACTCGTTATTAAGCAGGTCTTGCAGTGCAGCCTGAGAGACACCGTCGTGGAAGCTGGCAATCTTCTTCAGGGTTTCATCAAGGTGGTGAATGTCTCTTGCATGGTGTTCCTCCAGCCATCGGAGGAATCCTTTCCAGGCAAGCCTCAATAGTGCTTCATAAACCAGCTTGTGACATCTTACTGCTCTGTTGTACTTGCGACCATCCATCACACCATTCACTGAGCCTTCTGCAATGACACCAGCTTCAACACAGAGATCCCTGAGCCCTGCATCTTGAAATCGCTTCCCTATGATGGAGAGCATATTGCAGATTGTGTGGAAGTCTCCCATCCTGACGACGATGCTGTTGAACTTGTCATGTTTCCATACTATCTCAACAGCCTTCGCATAAAGCGCCTGGTCAAAGACACAGACAATCTGGTTCAGCTGAAGGGCCTGCATGATGTGTAGGGTCCGCTCCAGCACTTCATTGACCGTGGACATGTCTGTTGCAGGAGCATTGATAGTGGGCAGGTAGCCCACAATGTCTTGGTTCACCGTGACATCATTGCGGACCATGATGTTGAACCCAGTCCAGCTGCTGACAGTCTGGTTCTCAGGGTCTGACAGTCGAGTCAGTAACCAGATAAAATTCTTCATCTTGGCTTCGTGGACCTCCTTCATGCTGTCAACATCTACAGTCTCGGTCTTTGGAGGCTGGGCTCGCTTACCAACATTGTAGGTTGGTAACATTGTTGGGGCTGGACTGATGCTCCTTTTCTTGGACTTGCTGACAGATGGGAAGAGATTCTGTGGCTTGGGGCCTGCAATCTTGGGCTGGACAGCAATGCCATTGACTCTGTGAGAAGTACCTTCTCCGCTGAGTGTCTCCTCAAGTCGGTCAATGTTATCCCATGCCAGGGTTGTGAACACACCTTGGCAGATGTCTGCTGGCAGTGGGATGTCTTCCTGTGCACGCTCCAGCTTCTGAATGCACAGTGCTGTATCGATCTCCTCAATCTGTGAATAAGAAATGCAGTGGCCCAGGCGATTGAGTGTGCGTACAAGTTCTGTATTGCCTGTCAAGGTCTTCACAGCAAATGACAAAAGTACGTGCTTGGATGGCTTTGTCTTGCCACATGTGACAGCAAATATCAGATCACTGGCAAGAGAAGTGGCAAGCCTTTGGATTCTGTCAGAAGGATCTGCACACTCACACTCTCCAGTGAGCACGGTATACAGGAATTCAGTGACAGATTCAGGAATGACATTCTGCTCTGTGTCAGGGGGCCATGTCTGGCTTACATCTTGCTTCTTAATCTGATTCCTCAGCTGCATTGCTGCTTTGGCTAGGACATCCCCAGAGTTGGCAGCCCTTGCTTCGTGGAGTTCTTTCCCTAGTCTGTAGGCATGCTTGACAAGCTCATCAAATGACAAGCTCTCTGGATATATGAGAAGCTTCCCTTTCTCATCAGAAACGAAGCAAAGCGATCCTCCTATCTCACTTTCAAGTTTACGACGGACATGTTTCTTGGTTGATGGTCTGATCTGAGAAATTCCGCGAGAGTGCATGGCTTTCTCAAGTCTAGCTGTCAGATCTGTCATAGGCAGCACCTCAGGGTTGAGAATGAGTTCATTCCTGATATATAGGAATAGCTCTTCGTAGGATTGTTTCTCGGCTTCCTCGTATACTGCCTGCTCAGACTGCTCCTGCTCATCGCATGCACCAGAACTGGTGGATGCCCCTTCCTTTGTATACACTTTGTAGCACGACTTGTGGTAGTGCCCCTCTGCGGCAACAAGGTCTCTGCTTAACAACGCGAGGATTCGCTGGTCCATTTTTTGGGTTGCTGCACTGCGGATTCTGTCATCTGCACGTAACTCAACACACTGGATGATAGGTTCCCTTGTCTGTCTTCCTTTCAGGTACTTGCTTGACTTGCAGCAGAAGATGCATGTCTTGTCATACACTCTTGATGTACTCAGTGCATCCCTAGATGATCTTCTGACACCATGGACACCAGTCTGTTCTTCTGCACTCGGCCTGTCTTTAGAAAGGATGGAGTCGAGAGTCTTCTTCATGGTAAAGATGCTGCGACATTTGCGATGATACTGGATCTGCGGTATTTGGCCTTCTTCCAAGTCTTTTGCAATGTCCAGAAGTGGAGCATGTTGTCTAATCTCTGCTGCTCTTAGCAGTGTCTTCCATGAGTCCAAGTCTTTTAGTAACACGAAGGTAGATGTGTCTTCACCAGAACAGTGAATAATGCAGCCTGGCCGCACTCCTTTCTTTGGCAATGCAGTGGCCTTGTCTCCACTTGAATCCATCATGTGGGCCTTAGTAGTTTGTCACAATATAACAGAGAACTGCAATTATTCAACAGTAGTCCGCATTGAGAAATTGAGTTCAAAACTCTTTGTAACGATGTTGGAAGAGAAAAAAAAAACATATTAGCAATTTACGAAATACATTTTAATTTGCTATGATGCTCTACATTTACCACAAAAAGTCTCTGCACATGATTTTAATAAATTATCAACATCAATTAGGTTTAATTCTAATGATTTACAGCTTCATTTCGCAAATATATGTGTTATCATGTGATATCACAAGGCCGCTATTCAGTCAAATTGATGGTTTCTTAAAAAACATACAAAGCTACATATCTGAAAAGGCTATCACATCTTAATGTACTTGGTATGGACCCATAAACATTTTAGTACCATTAAGATTTGGTCACCCAAGATGGTACCGATATCTGGCCTGGCCCATGGACTATATTAAGTGAAAAACCCTTGGAGCCACAAGTTTAGCTTGCACTAGGTAAGTGTCTCTATAGACTGTTTAGAAAAAAAGGCACTTATGTGACTACAGTTTTGTAACTTTTATTTTTTCTATTATAGACTTAAAAGAATGATTATTGTGTTGATCTTGGAATATTCTTTAATGGACAAAGGATTCAGATGGATTTGAATTAAAGAAAGATTTTGAAGATAATCAAAAGGACCTTCTCACATGGGAAATGTTCTGTACGGTCATTTGCATTCTCGTAAACGCCACGCTGTGATTGGTTGAAGCACGCAGGGATCCGATTGGTCGAGCGAGCCGCTCTGATTGGCCCGCTAGGGATCTCCCGCGATTGGTGGAAACTAATCGCGGGAGATTCAAAGCAGTGCCATTGGCCGTGGCCGCCGCGACTTGAGAATAAAAAGCCGAAGTTTTTCCCTCGGAACCCCAGCCGTTCTCAGGACCAATAAATGAGCTGAACCAAGTCACTGAGTCCTAGTCTCCTTGCCGTGCCGGACACAACACTGGCAACGAAGGTGGGATCCCAAGGCTAATCCCCCACCAACACGTGTCCGGAGGAAGCGAGACCGACGAGATGGCCAGCATCGCACCGCCTGTGCCCTTCAATCCCGCTACCGAGGACTGGGAATCATACACCGACAGATTCCTCATGTTCCTCGAGTGCAGCAACATGAAGGATGCCGCCGGGCCAAAGAAAAGAGCCATCTTCCTGACACACTGCGGGCCCGCAGTGTTCAAGATGGCAAAAGCTCTAGCAAAACCCGTGGACGTCAAGGAGATGGACTGGGCCAACCTCGAACCATTGCTCCAGAACCACTATGCCCCCGCCGTGCCGACCCTCATCAGGCAGCACGATTTCTACCGGTGGGACCAGAGAGCGGGCGAGAGCATCAGCGATTTTGTGGCTGAGCTACGAAGCCTAGGGGGCATGTGTGGGTTCTCGGACATGGATGAGGCCTTACGAGACCGCGTCGTACTCGTACTCTGCGACCCAGTCCTACAGAGCCGACTGATGGCCAAGGGAGACATCACCCTCGCCGGCGCCATCGCTGAAGCCACTGCAGCCGAGGCAACCCGGAAATCGGCAAACTGCATGCGGAGTCGAGACACCGGAGACTGCACCAGGACTGCTGACCCAGGACGGGCGACTGAGGCCCAACCGGAAGCAAGTCACCGCAAGACCACCACCCATCATGGTGAATTCCACTCCACCTCCAACACCACAGACGAGGAGGAGGAGATCCACCGGCTCCAGATGGGACGTGACCAGCGAAATTGGCGAGGTCATAAGTTGGGGACCGCATGTGCCGGGTGCGGGGGTGACCACCTTCAAGCAGAATGCCGTTTTCTCGATGCAGTCTGCCGGCACTGCGACAAAAAGGGCCACATCGCCCGAGTCTGCCGATTGAAAAAGGCCTACAACCCCAGACGGCAGGACCACAGTGAGCAGAGACGGGACAGCACACCCCCCAGAGCCAGAGATCGCCAAGCTGACAGCCTCTGGGACTGGAGCGGACGGAACTGACGAGGTGGCAAGACCCGATGGAGGGAGGAAACCCACCAGACGGTCATCATCGGCCACGCATCAACCACCGACGCCCGAAAAGTCTACATGGAGGTAGGCATCGAAGGCGAGCCATGCAAAATGGAGGTGGACTCCGGGTCCTACCTCTCCATGTTCGCCTGGCAAGAAATTAAGCGCTTGGTGCCAACCATCCACAAGAAGGGACTGGAGAACCAGAGACTAATAATCAAGGACTACCAAGGAAACCGCATCCCGGTAGTCGGAACCGGACAATTCCAGGTAACATTCAAGGGCCGCACCGCAAAGCTTTCCCTGACGATCATGGACTGAGACTCACCCAGCCTTTTGGGACTGCAATGGTTCGCACCGCTCGGCATTGAAGTCACGGGCATCAACCACACCGCCGAGACCGATTGGGAACAGCAACTGGCACGGGACTTCCAGGAAGTGTTCGACGGCACCCTAGGCAAGTACCGAGGGCCCCCCATCTCCTTCAGCCTAGACCCCAACATTCCCCCAATACGCCTAAAACCAAGGCGGGTACCCTTTGCACTCAGGCCAAAAATAGACGAGCAAATTGACAAACTCGTCAAGCAAGGGGTCCTACAAGCAATCGACCACGCCCGGTGGGAGACCCCAATAGTCATCCCAGTCAAGCCCGATGGGTCGGTAAGAATCTTCAGGAACTATAAGGCCACCCTAAATTGCGCCTTACAACAAAGCGCCTACCCCGTCCCAGTAGTGCAGCACCTTCTACACTCACTGGGGGGAGGCAAGGTTTTTGTGAAGCTCGACCTGGCACAAGCATACCAACAGCTGCCGGTCGACGCAGAAACCACTGAGGCGCAAACCATAGTCACCCACCGGGGAGCGTTTCGCTGTAACCGACTCCAATTTGGAGTCAGCGTGGCGCCTGGAATTTTCCAGAGCCTCATGGAGAGACTTTTGCAAGGAATTAAGGGGGTGGTGCCCTACTTCGACGATGTGCTAGTGTCAGGAACCAACCAGCTAGAACTAGAGGGTCAGCTAAGGGAGATGCTAACTAAATTCAAGGAAACCGGGCTAAAAGTGAAGAGAGAGAAATGCCAGCTTTACACAGAGCGAGTCGAGTTCCTAAGATACTTCCTAGACCGGCACAGCATCCACCCAACCGCAAACAAAATCAGAGCCATTAAGGAGGCCCCCACGCCCAGGAATAAAACGGAACTGCAGGCATTTCTGGGACTGCTTAATTTTTACAATGTTTTCCTGCCCCAAAAGGTGACCGCAATGGAGCCTTTGCATAGGCTCTTGGACAAGGCAGCCACCTGGGCTTGGGGGAAACGCGAGGAAGCCGCCTTCAGGAAAACCAAGGACCTGCTCACCTCTGATGCCGTCCTCATCCAAGCCAATGAGACCCTACCACTCGCCGTCACATGCGATGCCTCACCCTTCGGCGTCGGCGCCGTCCTCAGCCACACACTCCCAGATGGAAGAGAAGCACCGATCACTTTCTTCTCAAGGACACTCACCAAACCAGAGAGGAACTATAGCCAGCTGGACAAGGAGGCCCTAGCCATCGTCACAGCAGTGAAGAGGTTCCACGAGTACTTCTACGGCCGCACGTTCACCATCATCACAGACCACAAGTCATTGCTGGGCATCCTGGCAGGGAACGGGGCCACCCCGAACATCTTTTCTCCCAGAATGACAAGGTGGTCCGAATTCCTTGCCACCTACAGCTACTGGCTTACACACCGACCCGGTAAGACTATCAACTACGCAGACGCTTTGAGCTGCTCGCCATTACCCAACCTAGACACCGACCCAGCACCCACGACGAGCACCCTCAGCATAGAGACTCTGCCTGATCTACCCATAACCGCGTCAGACATTGCCCGAGAAACTAATAAAGACAAATGTCTGGTGCGGGTGTTACATTGGGTAGAAAAAAGGTGGCCGGAAAAGGACAACGACGAAGCATTCAAAACATTCTGGAACCGGCAAACAGAACTCTCGCTACAAAAAGGGTGTGTACTGTGGGGAGAAAGGGTTGTTATTCCAGAAAAACTACAAGGGAAGGTATTGGGTTTGTTACACGAGGGGCACCCAGGCATAGTTAGAACAAAAGCCCTGGCCAGAAGTTACGCTTGGTGGCCAGGAATGGACAAGCAAATCGAGGCCTGGGTGGCAAGGTGTCAACGCTGCCAAGAAACCAGACCAAGCCCTCCCGTGGCACTGATCCTGGAATGGGAAACCCCCAGGGGACCTTGGTCTAGGATCCACATAGATTTTGCCAGGCCCACCAAGGGACACACATTCCTAATAAACGTAGATGCTTACTCCAACTGGTTGGAGGTAAGCAACATGAAAACCACCACCACAGAAGCCGTGACCAAGGAACTTAGTAAACTATTCGCAACCCACGGCCTCCCGGATGTCATCATGTCGGACAACGGGCCCCAATTCACCTCGCTAGAATTTGAAAAATTCCTAGCGGAATGGGGCATAAGACACGCATTGACAGCTCCGGCACATCCAGCGGTGAACGGGAGGGCGGAACAGATAGTTCAATTTACAAAAAAAACCATCCAAAAAATCGAACACGGGGAAATCCAAGAGAAAATAAATAAAATGCTCTTCATACAGCATATAACCCCGAACACAACAACGAACAAAAGCCCGGCAGAGCTACTAATGGGGAGGAAAATAAGGTCCCCACCAGACAGGTTGCACCCCACATACAACCCGGAGAGACTCCCCAACTCCTCTAGCAAGCACCGGTCCTTTGCACCAGGCGACGCCGTCTACGCAAAGAACCTAACCGGAGACCAACTGTGGGTACCAGCAACCATAACCCAACTGACAGGCCCCCGCTCATACCGGCTACAAACAACCGACGGACAAGCCTGGAAACGCCACATCGACCAACTAAGATCGGGAGCAATCACGGGAAACACAAACGACACACAACCAAACACAGACAACCCCCTTAATACAAGCCAAGAGGGGAGGGAATACCTCGGGAACCAAAACCCAATAGAAAGGAACCAGCCATACTCACCGGAAAGCAGCCAGCTTGAAGCTTCACCAGGGAGAAGCAGCCAGGCCAGCTCAATCAGCCCAGAAAGACCGAGTGGGAGCGGCAGAAACTGCAGCTCAACCAGCCCGGGTAGACCGGGAGGGAGCTGTGACAAGAGGCCCGGCGACACCTTCCAGGCGGTTCCATTGACGAAGCTGAGAACAACAGAGAACCCGACTGAACCAGTAGGCAAGTACGGAGCCCCGCTTACTTACGGGACTACGTCATGTAGGACCGAACCAAGAGGGGAGAGGTGTTCTGTATGGTCATTTGCATTCTCGTAAATGCCGCGCTGTGATTGGTTGAAGCGCACAGGGATCCGATTGGTCGAGCGAGCCGCTCTGATCGGCCCACTAGGGATCTCCCGCAATTGGTGGAAACTAATTGCAGGAGATTCAAAGTGGTGCCATTGGCCGCGGCCGCGGCGGCTTGAGAATAAAAAGCCGAAGTTTTTCCCTCGGAACCCCAGCCATTCTCGGGACCAATAAATGAGCTGAACCAAGTCACTGAGTCCTGCTCTCCTTGCCACGCCAGACACAACAGGAAAAATCTTTTCACTTACATTACAAGTGATGAGACTTTGGAGTCTGGATACTAGACGGCAGCAAATGGCTACTGCAAAAGAAACGTTTGACGCTTGGGTCCAAGAAGTTCTCCCACAATTTAACTCTATAATGGACACAAAGGTGTTATAAAGGAGGAAAAGATGGAAATATTGGATTTACAAATGGAATTGGATTAGGACTTAAAAGGCTTAAAAGATATACAAATAATAATAAAGCAAAGGAAATTACTGGAGTTACTTTGCTGCAACTTAAGAGGACTTTGAAAAAGATGTCAAGAATTTTGAGAGGAGAGGAGAGGCTATGAGAAAGCAGATGCAGGACCACCTGTGGGACTTTTAGCCAGGGAACCCCAAATCCCCTTCAGTGAACTATTCTCCTCAGCTGGTGACCACTCAATTGGAGGGGGGGTCTCCCTCCTCTTCCTCCAGAAAATGCTCCCCCTGAGTCCTTGCACCAGGAGGGTCCTGGCTAGGTTCAATGATGTCACTAGTCATTGGGCAGGCAGGTGGCATGGGGGGCATCCCATTTTCCACCCATGGAGGGAAGCACTTGGTGTTATTTAGGGTCTGCTTTGCACAGTACCCTGTTCTATCACCAGAGTTGCTACAGCAGAATGAGCAGCAGCTGGTTCCACTGTTATGGGAATTGGAACCGAAGCGCCCGATGACTGAAAGGACAGAGCCAGACATGAAATAACAGGAATGAATGCCCCCCCTTCACTTCTTGAGGAGACCGGACGTGTCCTGGAGGGAGAGAGGAGATCCTACACCTGCCCTCTTTACATGCAAATGCCAGTCTAGGCCTACATGCTTAATTACACATATCCACACCCTCCTCTGCGAGGAAAGAATGGTGAGCAAAAACAAAACAAAACAAGGATTCATTAAATCCTCCAATGCCAGAGAAGACACTGGGAAAGCTGTGGCTCCAAAGACACCTGCCAAGCCTTTTTAGTCACTGGCTTCTCTGCTTCTGCTCCAGTTGCCATCTCCAGGGCTTTTGGGCTGCAACCTCTGCAATGCACTGGAGAATTCAGGAGACTTTGCAGAATGAGTGGGAGGAACGGGGGGGGGGGGAATCACAGAAACCAGGTGTTGTGTATGTACCATAGTTAATAAAGTATGAGCTTGAGGTAAAGTGCAGGGTTCTGGCCCTGCACTTCTGATTGGCTGTTAGGCGGCCAGATCGGATTGGTTAGTTCTGAGGAATCCAATTGGCCCTTAACAGAGGGTTCGTATTGGTTAAAAGAGCTAGCGTTCATAGCTCGTTATTGGGCAATTCTTACAAGGGTTGCCTATATAAGGCAGAGTTCACTGTTGTTTAGAGAAGTCACTATGCTAATAAAGAACTAAAAGTCACTACTCTGAGGCTGTCTCCATTTACTCCGACCCATGTCCAAGTACTTAACACTGGCGACGAGGATGGGATGTGGAGACGTCTGAACCGAAGAAGCCAGGAAGCAATACCGAGCACGTGATAAATGACGCCAACAATGGAACCATGTCCGGCGGCATCGTACCACCCGCTCTGTTTGATCCGAACCAATTGGGAATCCTACATGGATCGCTTCCAAATGTTTCTCGAGACAAATAACTTGAAGGACGCCACACCAGCTAAGAAGAGGGCACTGTTCCTGACGCATTGTGGCCCAGCCGTATTTAAAATGGCTAAAGCACTTGCTAAACCTTGAGAAGTGAAAGCCATGAGCTGGGACGACCTCGAACCCATCCTGAGAGACCATTACGCGCCAACTGTGCCTACACTTTTGAGGCGCCACGAGTTTTATCAGAGAAACCAACGAAAAGGGGAGAGCGTGGCCGATTTCATGGCGGACCTCCGAAATTTAGGGGGCCTCTGCGGGTTCGCCGGTTTAGAAGAGGCACTAAGAGATCGAGTAATTCTGGGATTAGATGCACTAGGCGTGCAAAGCAAGCTGATGGCAAAAGGCGACATCAGCCTTGCTGACTCCATCACCGAAGCCACAGCTGCGGAGGCGACCAAAAAGTCGGCTGCACAACTACGGCGAAGCCGCACTCCGGTAACACCACCGACCAGCGAAATCTTACCCAACTCAGAAGGGCAGCTGATAACAACGCATCACGAGGACCTCTCTTCATCATCAGACACCGACGAAGAAGGGGTCCATTGACTGCGGTCCAACCGGGACCCTTGCCCAAAGCCCTTATGCCCTTGAGCTCGCTGTGGAGCAAACCATGCCAGGGCCAAATGCAAATTCCGCGACGCACTCTGCCATGACTGCGGGAAACGAGGCCACATCGGCCGGATCTGCCGCAGCTTACCAGGACCCAGCCAGGCCTCAAAAGGGGCCAACTATCGCCAATCGACAGGAAACCGTCCTGTAAGGCGAGAGCCAGTAAACCACTCCTACAGAAATCGAGCTTTGCAAAAAGAAGAGGCTCACCATACTATCACTATCGGTCACGCCTCAGCCTTGGACACTAAGAAAATCCGAGTCATGGTAACCATCGAGAACCAGCCTTGCCACATGGAGGTCGACTCAGGATCGTCCCTCTCAATGGTGTCCTGGAAGACACTCAAGCAACTCATCCCCACAATCCAACGCCAAGACCTCCAATTTCAATGCCTCATCCTCAAGTACTACCAAGGACATCGAATCCCTGTGGTCGGGTCCTGCCGAGTCCGAGTCTCCTTCAAGAAGCATACAGCGTACTTACCTCTAACGATCATCGATAGAGATAGGCCTAGTCTATTAGGCCTCCAATGGTTCGCGCCATTCAGCATTGAAGTGGCCGGCGTGAACCGAGTCGATGGTTGTGAGTGGGAAGAAGACCTTATCTCTGAGTTCAGCGACGTCTTCGCAGACAGCTTAGGCAAGTATAAGGGGACCCCAATCTCATTTAGTCTAGATCAAAAAGTAGCCCCCATTCGCTTGAAGCCCCGTCGAGTTCCATTCGCTCTTAAAGCAAAGATCAACGAACAACTCGACAAGCTAATTGCTCAAGGGGTGTTGAAGCCCATCGATCACTCTCCATGGGAAACCCCTATTGTAACACCCATTAAGCCAGACGGGTCAATCCGAATTTGTAGGGACTACCGGGCCACTTTAAACCACGCCCTACAGCAGAATGCGTATCCAGTTCCGGTGGTGCAGCACCTCCTCCATTCCTTGGGTGGCGGGAAGGTTTTCGCTAAATTAGATTTAGCTCAAGCTTATCAACAATTACCAGTGGATGAAAAAACGGCCCAAGCCCAAACAATTGTGATGCACAGAGGTGCCTTTAAATGTACCCGATTGCAATTCGGAGTTAGTGTAGCCCCGGGGATCTTCCACAGCCTCATGGAAAGGTTATTACAGGGAATCAAGGGCATGGTTCCTTATTTTGATGACATATTAATTGCAGCCCCTACCAAAAAAATCTTGCAAGATCATTTGAAATGCGTTCTTAAAAGATTCCAAGAGGCTGGACTTAAGGTGAAAAAAAATAAATGTCACTTATATAATGACAATGTTGAGTTTCTAGGATACCGAATTGATAGCCAGGGCATTCATCCTACCGAGAGTAAATTAAAAGCGATCAAAAACGCTCCCAGACCACGCAACAAGGCCGATCTTCAGGTGTTCTTAGGCCTCATTAATTTCTATAATGTATTTTTACCGCACAAGGCCACTGTTGCTGAACCGTTACACCGATTATTAGATAAGAAAGCATTGTGGGTATGGGGGTACCGGGAAGAGCAAGCGTTCCGGAATGTTAAAAAACTGCTCACATCTGACTCTGTACTTATGCAGTATAACGAGACTTTGCCGTTAGTTATAACCTGTGATGCATCGCCTTTCGGGGTGGGCGCCATTTTGAGCCATGTACTGCCTAATGGGAACAAAGCCCCTGTTGCATACTTTTCGAAGACTCGTTCACAAGCAGAGCGGAACTATGGACAAATTGATAAAGAAGCCCTCGCCATCGTTTCAGCTGTAAAGAAATTTCATGAATATGTGTATGGAAGGACATTTACCATTATAACTGACCACAAACTGTTGCTAGGGATAATAGCCAGGGACAAGCCAACCCCCTACATATTATCCCCTAGAATGACCCGATGGTCAGAATTCCTAGCTGCTTATAATTATCGCCTGCAATATCACCCGGGGAAAGCCATTCCCCACGCCGACGCATTAAGCCGAGCACCGCTTCCAGAGACTCTCGACGATCCGGCACCAACGGCAACCACATTGCAGATCGAAACACTCAACTCGCTGCCTATGACCGCCCGAGACATCGTGAGAGAAACCAAATGAGACCACACCCTAGCTCGAGTCCTAGGTTGGGTAGAACGTGAATGGCCATTGGACCAAGTACAAGATGACTTCGCACCATTTAAATCTCGACAGACTGAACTTTTTTCCCAAAAAGGCTGTATCATCTGGGGCGATAGAGTCGTTGTCCCAGAGCGACTCCGGAAGACGTTGCTGCGAATTCTGCACGAGGGCCACCCCGGCATCGTGTGGATGAAAGCACTTGCATGAAGCTACGCATGGTGGCCGGGCGTGGACCGGCAAATCGAGCAGTGGGTCAAAGCGTGTGCCAATTGCCAACAAGTTAGCAACGCCCCACCAAAAGCCATGCCTACTGAATGGGAGACGCCACGAGGACCCTGGTCCAGAATCCACCTGGATTTCGTGGGGCCAACCAAGGGCTATACTTTCCTGCTGACAGTTGACGCGTACTCCAATTGGTTAGAAATTCATCGTATGATGGCAACAACTTTTTTTTTTTTGAAACAAATTTTATTAATTTTAAAGATAAAACAACACATCATTAACCATTAAATACATAAATACATAAAACCTCTTAACATTATAAATTTTTACAAGTCGAATAAAACATTATTTTTATACAACATAATTCTAATTTATCCCATTTCCATATGGACACATAAATATCTTTCAGCAAATTTCTCATTATTTCTCTTTACTCTTATTCAATTTCATTTCTTTTCTATATTTATCCATTTTATAGTCATCATATTCATTTCTTTCTGGCTTGTTTACAATTATTATCATCTAACATTCCTCCAAGGTTTTATTGATTCTTTTTTTTTTTTAATAAAAAACAAATTTTATTAGTTTTACAAAAAACACAATACACACAAAACATAAACAAAACTACAAGATCTTTTCTGAAGGTTGTCTGTTCCCGGGTTAAAACTCTTCACACAGACACAAATTCAAACATCATATTCATCCCATATATCCTTCCATATCTTATTATCATTTTCTTTTATATATATATATATAAAAACCATTTTTATCAGTTTTATAAAAACAATGCACAAAGAGTCAAGGCATAACAGCTTATAAATTCTTTTCTCGGAAAAAATAATAATAAAAGACCAATAAGGCATAACATTTCCAAATTATAATATCAATACTTCATATAGTATTAACTTCATATCTTATCCCTACTTCTCCTTTCCATCCCAATTATTTCTTATTAATTAAAATTTTATTGCCTTTTATCAATATACAAAATCCAAAAAAAAGCATATATATCCTTATATCTTATTACCATTTTCAACAACATTCTTTGTCTGTTCTATTTCCAATTATCCATTCATCTTTTTTTCTTTTACTATACTTCTCCTGTACACCAATTGGAGTAACATCTATAACTCATTACCCTAACTTAAAAATACTTCGTATAGCAATTTTTCTTGGGATTCTGTTTAAAAGATTCTAAAATTACATAATAAATTTTATATTCTAAATACACATATAAAAACACAAACTTATGTACCCTCCAGAATCCCTCTTTTAATCTAAATTAAATTCACCCATTGTCTCTAAATAAACTTTTTTTCTTTAGGTCTTGCTTCCCCCCATTAAGGCTTCTCCTCCCCCCCTTTCTCTCTTGCTTATTCTTCTCCTTGCCCTTTTTACCCCTTTGCTTTTTCTCCTCGCTTTTCTTGCTCCTTTTCCTTTGCTTTCTAACCTTGCCTCCACCTTTTCGCTCATTTTTCTCTCTTTTGGTTGTTTTTATAATTCTTAAAATCCCCTTTTTCTTATCCTTTTTCTCCTCCTCTCCGGAAGGGACCCATTGTTCATCAAAGATGGCTTCTTCTTCCTCTTCTTCCTTGTCCCAGTCCTTCTGCTGCGTAATCAACTTTTCATAAGTACATAACGCCATTTCTAAGAATTGAAACAAAGTGCCCAAAGTATCTTCTTTTTTATATTTTTGATATTCAATCTCTAGTTCATCCACAAACGATGCCATTATGAAAAGGGAAACTTTTTCCAAAACAACCACAAGTATTTTTAATCAAAGACAATCAAAAGCAATTAAAAAAAAAGTTCCAAAAGTTAATACTTTTCTTCCTTCTCTTTCTCTTTCTGGGGTTAATTTTTAATCAAAGAGGTCCAATTACCATATATCTTCCTTTGGGATTCTAGGCAATCTCCTCCTTTTTCAGCTTCTGCTCCAATTTTTTTTTCTCTCCCTTCCCACTTGCAATGTCAATTTTAAATAATCAGAAATCCATACCTCCAACAAGGGCTTTCCAATTTCTTAAATTTTTCAATGTCCAAGAATCCTTTTGTCTCTTAGCTTCAACTCTCAAAGCAATTCACTTTTAATGTCCAATATATCCAAATATTTCTGCTGTTTCCATGGGGTGGGAGAGTAAAGAAAAAAAAAAGTTCCCTTTAACAGCTTCTCCGCCGCTTTTCGCTCTTCTTAGGGATACAATGTATCCTCCAGCAATTCAAACAGCTCAGTTCCAGGCAATTTAAAAGATGTTACTTGACCCGGCTCAGACAAAACTTTCACTCTTCACACTTCCTCCAGCACAATCTTACCCGGTTGCTGGCTTCTTCGTGGCGGCCATTGCTGACCGCCGCTCCACCGCCTTGGGAAAAAGGGGTTTTTCTGGAGAAGGGGGGGGTCTGCGATACCCCCACCTCCCTATCCGACTCCCCTCTCTCTTCAGCTGTCCCTACAGGGCAGCCATATCCCCCTGACCCATCTGGATCGGGGGTACCTCGACGGCTAGCACAGCAGGAATCGCGAGCTGTCGCGAATTCCTGCTGCCCCGAAGCCACGCGAAACCGGAAACCCTCTGATGGCAACAACTTTTGAGGTGGTGATCAAGTTCCTAAACAGACTCTTTGTGACCCACGGATTGCCTGACATCCTGGTGTCTGAAAACGGGCCACAGTTTACGGCACTAATGTTCGAGCAATACCTCGCTGACCGCGGCATCTGCCCTGCGCTCACCTCGCCTGTGTACCCTGAAACCAATGGCCGAGCAGAACGCATGGTCCAATTTGTTAAAAAGACTTTGCAAAAAGTGGACTATGACAATATTGATGACAAGGTCAACCAAATTCTCTTTTTGCAACACATAACTCCACATAGCGTCACCGGCAGAACTCCCGCCGAACTACTGATGGGACGAAGACTCCGCTCCCACTTCGACTGGTTGCACCCCGCTTACGAACCGGAAAAGCCAATAGGATCCAGCGGCCCCTGTCGCACCTTCCAGGTAGGAGACCTCGTTTACGCATGAAACTTATCGGGCGATCCATTATGGATAGAAGCGACAGTAGTACGAGTGACCGGCCCCAAACCCTACGTAGTGAAATGCTGTGACAATAGACTGTGGAAAAGGCATATCGACCAATTACGGTCATGACTCACAATGGCCAGTCAACAACTCCCCCATGACCAAATCGAGGGGGGGGAGGTACGGAAGAAGATGAAGTTCCAGGGAACCTGCTCGAAGGGAGCTACGAACTAAGTGGTACTCAGGAAATGGAGCAGGAAGGAGAATCGTTTGCACCGCAAGAAATTGCACCTGAGCAAAAAGCAGAACCACTGCCAAACAACAATCTACCTCACCCGGATTGCAACCAACCAATCCAACGAAAATCCGAAAGACTTAAAAGACAAACGTTCTATCTATAGGGCTCTATAACTACACCGTAATTAAGAAGCCAGGGGGAAGGGGCGTTGTGTATGTACCATAGTTAATAAAGTATGAGCTTGAGGTAAAGTGCAGGGTTCTGGCCCTGCAATTCTGATTGGCTGTTAGGCGCCAGATCGGATTGGTTAGTTCTGAGGAATCCAATTGGCCCTTAACAGAGTGTTCGTATTGGTTAAAAGAGCTAGCGTTCATAGCTCGTTATTGGACAATTCTTACAAGGGTTGCCTATATAAGGCAGAGTTCACTGTTGTTGTTTAGAGAAGTCACTATGCAAATAAAGAGCTGAAAGTCACTACTCTGAGGCTGTCTCCATTTACTCCGACCCATGTCCAAGTACTTAACACCAGGGGCTTTGTTCCAATTGTGAGGAAGACCCCAAAGGAAGCATTCCTAACCACCCCTCTCCTTCTGGTGGGAATTCTGCCAAGGTCGCACCCACACCAGTGCTCGGTGTCCCTTCCCCCCAACCCCTTTTGGTCTTGGAGCTGGCCGGAATGTCATCCTGGGTTCTTTCTGCCCTGACCAGGGTCCTCCCTGTGCAGGGGAGAAGGTGTGTGTCGCCCTGCTCCCCAAGCAGCGTTGATGTGCCTCATTCTAAGAGGTGGGGTCATGCAGGGTTGGCCACATCAGGTTGGAACTCTTGATTTTAGGAAAATCGTTTGGCAAAAAAGCTAGATTAAAAATGAACTAAAAAAGATAGTGAAGAAGATAGTATGGGAAGAGAATCTTAGTGGTAAGGATGACGTTGTCAGCCGGGACTCTTAAAAAGAGGATTTTGAAGTTTGGAAAGGGAAGATTCTGCAGCCTCAAACCTTCTCAATCCGGGGGGAATCCAAGAGCAGTTGCAGAAGCCAACGGGGTCCAAGGGCTCCTCAAGGAAAGTCATGGCTGCTCCCTGGAGAGGAAGAGAGGCGACGCACTGCAAGAATGTCTAAGGAATCTGGGGCTGTTCATGTCCGGAGCAGGGGTGGGATTCAAATTTTTTAACATCTGGTTCTGTGGACGTGGCCATGTGACTGGATGGGCATGGCTTCTTCTTTTTTTGCAGCACGCCCTTGTTTTGGGGGGCCTTCTGGGCTTCAGAGGCTTCATTTTTGCTCCCAGAAGACGTCCCTGGGGCCCAGGAAGGCATCAAATGGAGCGGGGGGCACCGCCTCCATTTTTGGCCTTCCTAGGCCTCAGGAAGCCTCCTGGGTGAAGCAGTAAGACAGCGAGGGGAATCCCGGCACAGCTGATCATGGGAACAGCTGACCATCGGGAGGGGAAGAAAAGAAATACCTTGGTGACTGGGCGGGGAAGAACACAGTCAGCGATGCCAGGCATGCGCTGATGTTGCGCATGTGCGATAAGGACTGATGGAACAGGGAGGGGCGGGGCCAGCCAGGGGCACAATTTGCTGGTTCTCCAAACTGCACAGAATCCTAACAACCAGTTCTATAGACTGGTCCAAACTGGTAGAATCCCACCCCTGCTCTGGAGGGGCTTCAAGAAGAGCCGGCCTCCCCAGGATAGCTTTGCTGCTTCTCCTGCACATGGCAGAGGATTAGGTGATCATGGTGGTCCCAGAAGACCCCGGTTCCCTCCGGGCAATTTCCTCCCCTGAAGAACCAGAATTCTCCTGGGAAAAGAAAGAATTCCAAACTCCCAGACAGAAGCCCTTTCAGTTACAGGAATTAAGCCAGGGTCCGGCCTGGGAATTCCAGGGTCAAGTGCACTTAAGGACCAACCAAGATAGCCAGCCCCTTAAAAAAACATTAAAGGTGGCTATGGAAGCCAAAGGAAGTTTGAGGGCTGATGGGTGGAACAGATTGTCTCATAAGAAACTGGCAAAACCAACCGAAGCCACAAATGTGCAGAGACAGAACAGTTTGTTTCAGCTCCCTCAAGGGGATCCACATGACTCCACGGCCTGCGACACAAGGGGGAAGACATCACTTGGGCAGCCTCAGCTGTGAGTGGATAAAGCACAACTGGGGGGTTGCGGACACGTTATCCAGAAATGGCTGCTGGGCCAGGGAGGTTCTGCCTAAGTGTGTCTGCTTCCTGACAAGCCAGGCTTCACAGTTCAGTTCTTGCAGGCAGCTGGAAGTGGTCATGGAGCCTTGGCAGGGATGCTGAAGCTCCAGAGGTCTGGGAATGGCACTGGGGACCCCAGGGCCAGCAGATGGGCAAGTCCACCTGCAGAAGCCCCTCCTTCTTCTCCAGACTTCAACAGCAGACACACAGAGGCAACTCCAAAGTCAGGGGGATCCCTTTCCATTCAACGTGAGTTATTTCTGTGTTGAGGAAGTGGGAGGGATTGAAACCCTTTGCACTCCAAAGGAACGGTTTCGAAGAGGGTCTTTTCCTAGGCTCAGCTCCTCGGCTGCCTAGAGTTCAGGAGTGCAGTGGGGCTTAAACTTTCTCTAGGTATTCCGCCCAGTTTGCAAGTGCCAGTTGAATCTTCCACAAAGAGTAACAGAGATCCCTGCTGGGGAAGGGAGGGTCTCCAGAAACTACCCCTCTCTTCTGTGCACTAAACACGGGCAGGGCTTCCTTTTCTTTCCCTGCTGCTGCTGCTGCTGCTGCACCACGATTATTTGGTTCGTGAAGGACACGGAATTGTGGTTGCTTTTCTTATTTAAATGGTGAGCTTCAGTGAGTGGCTGCTGCAGGTCACCACAGGATACCCCAAAAATAGAGGTGTGAAGGAGGCCAGGGGAAGCTATTCTGACAGAGCCTATTCTCTTCTATCCCCTCAGGCTCATACAGGCACACGGGGAATCCTTGCTGAAAGGCCAGCTGAATTTGGAAGCGTGAATGGGAAGCAAAAGATTCCCGCCAGCCTCCCAGCTTTCCTTATCAGGGGATTTCATCACCTGCCTCCCTTTCCAACTGCTCCATCCCTCGGCTTCAGGTGGCTCGAAGGAGGGCCCTGCCTACCGCATCTTCCTGTCAAAGAAGAATTGGTAAGCGAAAGAATTGCTTACCAATTCCACCCCCAAAGTGGGATGGATGTCACTGGGGCTCCTCTGTACATTGTAGTAGACACCACAGCATATGTGTCCCCCACACACTCCAAGCAGGCACCAGCTGGGCTGAGTCAGCTGGCGGGTTCCTGGTAGCAGAAGAGCCAAGAATGAAATGATTCCTCTGCCCACTTCTCCTATTCTACTGCCTTGGGAGGAGGGCTGGGGAAGCGACTGCATGTCCCCCAACATGGCCCTTCCTTCTGGCCCTTGGTTGGCAGCCCCACACCTGCTCTGAAGGACAGTCAAGGAAGCATTAAAAAGGGACTCCAGGCATCCTGGGGGGGGAGGGAGGGGGGGGAATCAGAAAATACCAGTCCTCCTACCCAGCGATCCAGCCCCACCTTCCTGGCTTTATCACAACCATCACCAAACATGAGGATCCCACCGTTGTCTTCCTTGACCTGACCACACTATGAATCTGCTTCATCTACAGCTCCTTTCAGCCCTTGCTGACCGCCAAGGAGTCTCCCTCTAATCTATCATCTGACTTCCCAGATGGCTGGACACTGGAGGGCTTGCTCCAGTCCTTAGAGGGCCCTCCTGTCAAGGGGCAGAGAGTGAATTGTTGCCTTTTGAACGCAGACAACTGGTGGCATTGGAAGCTGCCTATCTGCAAGGGTCAATCCCTGGGTTGCAAATTTGCAGCTAAGGAGAAAGAGCCCAAGACTTTCTCTGCCCTGATTAGGAAAGATGTTCTGTGCAAAGCCCCCTCTTCAATGTTCTTTCCTCTTCTCTTTTGGCTTGCAAAAATGCCCAAGGAGCCCTTCACAGGAGCCCTTGTCAAAAAAGTTTCAGGCTGCAAAATGGGTATATCCGAAAGCTGGTAGCAGCGTGGTGGATAAAAGGCCTGAGAGTAAAAACATTTTCCCTCATTGTGTTGGGTGACAAGTTCTGCAAAATGTTTCTGTTCCTACAGATGCCACCTCTATTTTTCCCCCCTATAACACCTAAAAGGAGACTTTCTGACGGGTACTCAACAGCCCATTTGAGATTCTCTGCCTGCTGTTCCTTGCACAGCTTCTTGGCTCCAATCTCAGTGGATCCCAGAAAAACACAGCTGTATTCAGTGTGAACAAAACTGCTCTACTCCCACTCCAGACCACTCCAAGAGAGGGCCAGTGAAGTGGAGGGAGAAAGGGCAGTGCA
Source organism: Hydrophis major (assembly GCA_033807585.1). Taxonomy (NCBI): domain Eukaryota; kingdom Metazoa; phylum Chordata; class Lepidosauria; order Squamata; family Elapidae; genus Hydrophis; species Hydrophis major. Next base: position 1,469,902 of record CM066340.1, read on the forward strand.
GCCGCAGCCCTGCGAGCCATTGGAAGGAGCCCAGGTGAAGGAGGTGTTTCTTCCGTTCATCCTAAAAAAAATGAGGGTGCTGCAGCTCATCAGCCAAGCAATGTGGGATCCACCTGAAATACAAGGCACACCCACATCCAGGAATCACGCAGGGATCACCCACCTCTGCACTGCAATCTCTTCAAAAGGAAGTTGGCTCTGCAACTGACCAGTCCCCATGCAGAAGAACTCCATTAGGCTGGGGTTGCAATGCAAGCATGGCCTTCTCAATCCTTCTGAAAAGCAGATTTAATTTCTGTGCAATCCCTCCCCATCCACCCAAGGCCTCTTGCTGTCTAGAGCTAGTGCCAAGGTGCCAGTTCAAGGTGGGCAGAAAACCTTCTTTTTCAAGCAGCCCTGGTTTTATCCTCTGATTCCTTTTCATGAGTTCATTGCTCATGTGTGAAAACTCAGCAGGAATAATTGCTTATCCCTTTGGAATCCTTTTTGCTAGACTGCAGGCTGCAGGCTATTTTCTGGTAGTCTACCCAAGTGCAGAGGAGCTGCGTATGTCATGCCCCTCGTGGAGACTGACTCTGAGGGAGAGGAGGAACAGCCGACAGGGAGTGGAAGTTTGGCTCTGGAGGTCGTGGAGGAGGCTTGGGAAGGGCAGAGGCCAGCTGGGCAGTCAGAGGAGGACCCAGGTCCATCCCCTTTCCATCCAAGGGCATGCTGGGAGGAGAGGATAAGGGAGAGACGTGGTCTACTGGGGAGGAGAGGACCTTGATCCTCTTCATGGGCTGCAGCTGTGACAACTGAATAAGAGGACGGATATGTATACTGACAGAATGCTGGAAACAAAGCATGGAAATATCTCTAGTTTATGGTTCCTCTCTGAGTTTAGCATCTTTCCCAGTGTGTGTTCTGCTATCTGTAAATGTCCTCCAGCCCTTATCTTGCCTGGTTTGTGTTGTTTTTTACTATTTATAATTTAAACAGCATTTCCTCCTTCTTGTAACTGCTTGTGTGGGAGTTTTTTTGTCTCCAGTCAAGGATATTTGGAGCTTGGAAGCAAAGTGAAGGAATAAAAGGGGCTTTTACCTGTTTTTTTTTTTTTAAACAAATTTTATTAATTTTACAAACACAATACACAAGACATAAACTAAAACATCTTTTCTGAAGGCTGCCTGATCCCGGGTTAAAACTCTTCACACAGACACAAATTCAAACATCATATTCATTTTATATATCCTTCCATATCTTGTTATCATTTTCTTTTCTTTTGTTTTTATAAACCAATTTTATTAATTTTGCAAAAACAGTGCACAAACAATCAAAGCATAACAGCTTATAACCATTTTCAATAACATTCTTTGTCTGTTCTATTTCCAACTATCCATTCATCTTTTTTCTTTTACTATACTTCTCCTATACACTATTTGGAGTGACACCTTTACCCTAACTTAAAAGTACTTCATATAACACTTAATTTATCTTGGGATTCTGTTCAATAAATTCTAAATTTACACAATAAATTTTATACTCTAAATACACATATAAAAACACAATCTTATATACCTTCCAGAATCCCCCTTTTATCCTTAATTAGATTCACCCATTGTCTCTGAATAAACTTTTTTTCTTTAGATCTTGCTTCCCACCATTGAGGCTTCTCCTCCCCCCCTTTCTCTCTTGCTTATTCTTCTCCTTGCCCTTTTTACCCCTTTGTCTCTCCTCTTTCCTTTTCTTACTCCCTTTCCTTTGCTTTCTAACCTTGCATCCACCTTTCCTCTCATTTTTCTTTTTTTGGGTTGTTTTTTCAAACCTTAAAATCCCCTTTTTCTTATCCTCTTTCTCCTCCTCCCCGGAAAAAACCCATTGTTCATCAAAGATGGCTTCTTGTTCCTCTTCTTCTTTGTCCCAGTCCTTCTGCTGTGTAATCAACTTTTCATAAGTACATAACGCCATTTCTAAAAATTGAAATAAAGTGCCCAAAGTATCTTTTCCATCTTGTTCTTCCTTTTTATATTTTTGATATTCAATCTTTAGTTCATCCACAAGCGATGCCATCCTGAAAAGAAAAACTTTCCCCAAAACAACCACCCAAGTATTTTTAGTCAAAAGTAATTCAAAAAGAAAGTTCCAAAAGTTAATACTTTTCTTCCTTCTTCTATTTCTCTTTCTGGGGTTACTGTTTAATCAAAGAGGTCCAATTACCATATTTCTTTTTTTAGTATTCTTGGCAATCTCCTCCTTTTTCCACTTCTGCTCCAATATTTTTCCGCTCCCTTCCCACTTGCAACATCAATTTTTAAATGATCAGAAATCCATACCTCAAAAATTTAAGAAATTGGAAAACCTTTATTAAAGTCCAATGTCCAAGCAACTTTCAGAATATTTCACCTTCAGTGCCCAAACAAATTTCAAATCTTCTTCTGCTTTTTTCATGGGGTGGGAGAGTGAAGAGAAAAAAAAAAGTTCCCTTTAACAGCTTCTCCGCCGCTTTCGATCTTTTTAGGGATACAATGTATCCTCCAGCAATTCAGACAGCTCAGTTCCAGCGTATTGAAAGGATGTTGATTGACCCGGCTCAGCCAGCACTTTCACTTTTCTTGCTTCCTCCAGCATGATCTTACCGGTTGCAGACTTCTTCGTGGCGGCCATTGCTGACCGCCGCTCCACCACCTTGGGAAAAAGGGGTTTTTCAGGACGAGGAGGGGGTCTGCGACACCCCCAACCCCCTGTCCAGCTCCCCTCTCTCTTCAGCTGTCCCTACAGGGCAGCCATATTCCCCTGACCCATTTGGATCGGGGGTACCTTGGCGGCTAGCACAGCAGGAATCGCGAGCGGTCGCGAATTCCTGCTGCCCTGAAGCCATGCAAAAACCGGAAACTGGGCTTCACCTGTTTTTTGTGACTGTGTTTATTTTGTATCCACCCTGGGTCATCACAGTGCATGTTATGCCCTTGTCAGAATCTGATTCTGAGTGGGAGGCCGTGCAGCTGACAAGGAGTGGGAGTGTGACTCGGTTTGCTGTGGAAGAAACTGGGGAAGGGCAAAATCCAGCTGGGCAGAGCAGGGGAGAGGTAGAACAAGGGAAAGGGAGTTCAGAGGAAGACCCAGGCCCACTTCCTCTTCATCCTAGGGCACGCAGGGAGGAATAGAGAAGGGAGCAACATAAGTTGTGCTGCTTACAGGGGAGGAAAGGGCCCTGATTCCCTTCATTAGCTGTAGCTAGGACTTTGGCCTTCCCCAGTTTCTTCCAGAGCCAATGGAGCCACACTCCCACTCCCTGTCAACTGCTCGGCCTCCCCCTCAGAATCAGATTCTGACAGAGGCATGACAGTGTATCTCAGAGGAGTACAAACACACCACAGGATCCCATAATCCCAGAAAATGGGGAAATGCCCCATCTTTCAATAAAATGGATAGCATGCAACTTGAATAAAAAATAACTCAACCTGACACAACCTGTGAAAAGTTTAACACCGCAATATATATCAAAAATACCTCAGAATCAGCCAATAGACTATTACAACCACACAGCATCACCATAGCATACAAACCAACCAAAATTCTTCAAAACAACTTAAAATAAACCAGAAGTCACAGTAGCCCAGAAAGAAGAAACAGGAGGCACCTACAAAATGTAATGTAAGGACTGTAACAGCCACTATATAGGACAGGCAGACAGGAAAATAGCAGAACAAATTCATGAACATCAACTAGCTGTCAGGAGACACAATAAAAATCCCTTAATTTCACAATACATGGACAGACTTAACCATAGTTTCAACTGCATAATCTGCATACAGATGGCAGGTTGAACAACTAGCTTTATGGTGCAACTGGTTTCAGAAAAAAACTATCCTGTAATCTGCAACTCTTACACTGCAAAAACATATGGACTACACAACTCGATCAGGGCAAAGCAATAGACGCAATCTACATAGACTTCTGTAAAGCCTTTGATTCAATGGTACACAACAAACTACTACTAAAACTAAAATCTTACAGCATCTCTAGACACCTGCACAACTGGATAGAAGCATTCCTATCAAACAGACAATAAATGGTCAAAATTGGGAGCGTCCTATCAAATTCTGTACCTGTCAACAGTGGTGTCCCCCAAGGCACTGTTCTAGGACCAACTCTCTTCATACTCTACATAAATGACCTCTGTGATCATATTAAGAGCAACTGCATTCTCTTCGCTGATGATGTAAAGCTATTCAACATCACAGATAATTCTGCTACCCTTCAAAAAGACCTTGACTACTTATCAGAATGGTCAAACAAATGGCAACTTCAAATCTCAACAAATAAATGCTCTGTCTTACATATTGGCAAAAAATAAATAAATCAGAAAATAAAATACAGGCTGAATAGTCAATACCTTGTTGATGATCCAAACTCTGTCAAGGTCCTTGGAGTACTCATCTCAAATTATCTAAGTGCTAGAGCCAACTGTAACTACATAGCCAAAAAGGCGCTAAGAGTTGTTAACCTAATCCTATGTAGCTTTTTCTCTGGTAATATCACACTACTAACTAGAGCATACAAAACATTTGCTAGATCAATACTTGAATACAGTTCATCAGTCTGGAATCCACATTACGTATCTGATATTAGCACAGTTGAGAAAGTCCAGAAATATTTCACAAGAAGAGTTCTCCACTCCTCTACTCATTGCAGAATACCTTATGCCACCAGGCTTGAAATTCTAGACCTGGAAAACTCAGAACTACGCCGCCTTTGGTCCGATCTAAGTATAGTATATAAAATCATACATTGCAATGTCCTACCTGTCAATGAATACTTCAGCTTCAACCATAACAACAAAAGAGCACACAATAGATACAAATTCAAGGTTAACCGCACCAAACTTGATTGCAGGAAATATGACAGCAACAGAGTGGTGTGGTTTCTTCCCCAAACCCCAAAAACTTTAACCTTAGACTGTCTACTATTGCCCTCACCCCTTTCCTAAGAGGTCTGTAGGGGGCGTGCATAAGCGCACCAACGTGCCTACTGTCCCTGTCCTATTGTTTCTTTTTATTTTTCTTATATGTATCCATTTCATGTATTCATTCACTTGTTATCTTATAATCACTTGACAAAAAAAAACAACAACAACCTGGAACAATCTTATCCTAAACACACTCAAAGCCATAGAAATGGTGGTAGACTTCAGGAGAAACTGTCCTATACTACCACCTCTTACAATACTAGACAACACAGTATCAACAGTAGACACCTTTAAATTTCTAGGTTCTACTATATTACATGACCTAAAATGGATACCTAACATCAAAAATATCAAAAAAGCACAATAAAGAATGTTCTTTCTGCACCAACTCAGAAAGCTCAAACTGCCCAAGGAGCTGCTGATCCAGTTCTACAGAGGAATAACTGAGTCCGTCTTCTGCACCTCTATCACTGTCTGGTTTGGTTCTGCAACCCAACAGGACAGACACAGACTTCAGAGGGTAATTAGAACTGCAGAAAAAACAATTGCTACCAACCTGCCTTCAATTGAGGACCTGCATCCAGCACAAGTCAAAAGGGCGGCTGTGAAAATATCTACAGACCCCTCACAGCCTGGACATAAATTGTTTCAACTCCTTCCCTCAAAACTACGCTATAGAGCCCTGCATACCAGAACAACTAGACACAAGGGCAGTTTTTCCTCGAATGCCATCCCTCTGCTAAAGAACTAATTCCCACAACACTGTCAAATTATTTAGACTAATACATAAGACTGTATTACTATTATTTTTCTCATCCTTCCTAGAACCTATATCTTCCTACTTATGACTATACCCATATTGCTTGTATCTTTACAATTTATATTGTTTATTTGTTTCCTAGTATGGTTTGATTGCTTGTGAATGATGTGTGACTATCACTAAGTGTTATATGTTATGATTCTTGATGATTTTTTTTCTTTTTATGTACACTGAGAGCATATGCACCAAAGACAAATTCCTTGTGTGTCCAATCACACTTGGCCAATAAAGAATTCTACTCTATTCTAAAAAAACCTGGGAAACTGTGAACAACCTAGACCAAGCTAAACCCAAAAATGCTGAACACTTTCTGGAAGCTTGGCATTCAGGCAAATCAGCCATCAATAGACTCTAACCTTAAATCACATCTACACATCATTAAAAGAGACAATAAACAGCTAAGAAGGAAGCAAAAAGGCAGAGCACATCCTCTTTGGAAATCCAGATAAGCAGGGATTAACACCAGGCAAACAACAAAGCAGAAAAATATACCCTAATCAAGGAACTACTGCTACAAAGGAGAAAATCACTGCTTCCAACTCTAGTAGGGCAAGCTATATAAACAGAGAGTTAACCCCACCCTCATTTGAACTGATGATGTTACCAAGTTGGGTTACCAAATGTCAGCTCAGAGAGCACCCCAGACTCCATGGTTCAACTTCAAACTGCCTATTTTTTCTTAGTTTCTATTTGTAGGGAAACTAAGGTCTTCCCACCTTTCCCCACAAGTGCTTTTGGATCCCCATTACTCAATCATGTGTGGATTAAGGGTTATAAGGATCAGTTCAGGCAGCGCATCTGCCTGGAAACATAAGATGTTCTCAGTGTGCTTTGTGTACCCTGATGCAAGGGTGGGATTCAATTTTTTAAACAACCTGTTCTGTGGGCATGGCTTAGTTGGTGGACATGGCTTAGTTGGTGGGCATGGCTTAGTTGGTGGGCATGTGACTGGCTGGGTAGGGCCAACTCAACATCATTCACATCAAGGCACGCATCTCCTCACCTGGCCTCTCGTGACTGTGGGGATGCTGCAACAGTCATAAGTGTGAAAAATGGTCATAAGTCACTTTTTTCAGTGCCATTGTAACTTTGAAGGGTCACTCCAAACAAGTAAAGTACCAGCAAAGGAAGGGAAAATAACTCCAGAGAAGCTCCTGAGACAGGAAGTCTAGTCCTACAGAGAATGTAACAAGAGTTAATGGAGAGGCAGTTCTGTAAGCAACACCAGAATGTTTCCTTCCTGCCTTCCTTGCAGGATTAGGCCAGTAATTTCTTCTAACAACCGGTTCTTCGAACTACTTAGAATGTTAACAACCAGTTCTAGCGAATAGGTGCGAACCGGTAGAATCCCACACCTGCCCTGATGATGTGTGTGATGAAGCAGCTTCAATTCAGAAAGACCTAGAAGACACTGAGCTGGTAGAAACATTATTTGTTTTTATGACCCAAGCAAATTAATGCACCAGGATATGTACCTATTTAGAGAAGAGCCATATAAATCAGTGTAAGTTAAATCAATTCAGGGATAGATGCTGCTGATGGCATTCGGGAAAATCAGAGCACACGTGTGAAGCAAACGTCACTCTTCCTGTCTGTTCCAAGGGAGGCAAGGATCTGAATCCTACATTTGAGATGACCAGGAAATCTGGGCTGGGCTGCCCAGTGGACTTTTCTGGCCCTGGGTGGAGTGGGACTCCAGGAAGGAGATACTGAGCTGCAGACAATTTGGCCTGGCTGCAATGTGGCCCCTGAAATGGAAAGTGCTGGAATCCCAGCTGTGTGGAGATGGGAGGGGTGGTGAGACTGGGCTGTCAGTCCCACAGGGAGGGACCTGCAAGAGACCCTCCGGTGCAATTGCGAGACAGGAAAGTGATTCCTGCTGGCTCTTCCTTCCTGGGCAAAATGCTCCCCTGCTCCCACAGAGGAACTAGGGGCTGATTGATGAAGAGCAACAAAGGGAGAACTGCTTCAAGGAGCCAGGAAACTGTTAGCAGTTTAACTAGAGTGCGGGAGAGAAATCGGCCATATATTTCAGGAAGGGGTTAAGGAAGGGATCTGGCTCTATCTGTCTTCCTCTCATCCCTTACTGCAGTTTGTGAGAGGACCACTGGAGCAGACAAAAGGAAAAAAAGAAAGACCATTTCTGTCTGGGATTTGTTATAAGTCAGTGTATCTTTCTGGATTTTAGAAAGGGATCTTCAAGCTGCTGTCTGGGGCTTAAAGGACATTCAGGGTCCCTTTTCTTCAGGGAAAAGATGGCGACACAGTGTGGCTGCCCTGCCCTGGTCCCTCCCCCACCCATCCACCCACGCTTCTTCTTGTGATGGGGAGGCGAGAGGAGGGGAGCCAGGAGCCATCGCAAGAGCTCCAAAGAAGGGACACCTCAAGCCATGTCTTCCTGCAGCCTTCAGCAGGCTGGGAAGAGCCAGGCCAGGGCAGCACAAGAGACCCAGGAAAGAACTTCAAATACTGCTGGCAGCCAGTTCGACGGGAGCCAGCCAGGGCCTGAGTGGGTCTGCCAGTGTGGTCAGCTATGGCTGGGCCTCCCCCTCCCCCCCTTGGATACAGACAGCTGCCCTGTTGACTTGGCCATCAAGATGATGGATGCTATCCAAGAGGTTCCTGCCTGCTCTGTCTGAGGGAAATCAAAGAAAACAAAATGGAAAAGCAATAAACCCTTTGACTGGAAACGTCTCCTGGCTTCTTTATGGAAGTCTGAGCAGGGGTGGGATTCTACCGGTTCAGTCCAGTTCTATAGAATCGGTTGCTATGATTCTGCGCAATTCTGAGAACCATCAAATCGTGCCCCTGGCTGGCCCTGCCCTTCTCTGTGCATCCCACTCTTCCCTTCCCCGACAGCCAGTCCTTATCGTGCATGTCTGACATTGCTGACTGTGTTCTCCCCTGCCCAGTCGCTCCTGAAGGTATTTCTTCCCCCACTCCTGATGATCTGCTGTGCCGGGATCCCCCTTGCTGTCTTGCAGCTTCACCCAGGAGGCTTCCCCGAGACCCAGGAGGCAAAAAGGGGTGTGTGGGGGATGGGATGGGTGGTGCTGCTGCCCCCAGTGTCCCGTTTTTTGCTTTCCTGGGCCCCTGGGAAGCCTTCTGGGAGCAAAAGTGCCCCCAGGAGTCTTGCCTGAGGCCCAGGAGGCAAAAAAATTGCAAAAAAAAGAGGAAGCCACGTCCGCCCAGTCACATGGCTATGCCCACCTACCCACAGAACCGGTTGTTAACAAACTGAATCCCACCCCTGAGCCCGAGTTGCTCGTATGGGACCACGAGCTGCTGATAGATTCTGCCAGGCAGCCCGAGGGAAGAGAAGTTCAGCAGCCGCTTGATCAGTTTTAGCATCGCTCTCCCCACGCCGCACTGCTCCCCTTTGGCTTGCTGAGCTGGAAAAGGCAGCCGGGCGTGGTCTCCGCTCTGTTGTGGCCCTCTTAGTCCCACATGTTGCAAAACAAATCACGGGCTCCACAGGGGCTTCCTGGCCTCGTGTGCAAACATCCCGGCATCCAGGCTTTGTTTAACGTGCCACTTCAATGACGCTCTCGCAGTAGCTCAGCATGAGCGATCCCCCTTATTCATAGGAATCCTGACAGGCCCGGGAACCGCCGTTTTTTTGCTGCGAGGACTGGATGAGCCTTGCAGAGGCAGCCGGGGTGGGGAGTGAGCAGGGCGAGAGTGGCCACGCATCCAGCAGGAGCTGCTCACTTGTCCCCACCAGGCAAAAGAAGATCCTGCTTATCTGCAGTGGAAAGAGAGAAGTGTGATGTTTAGTTATTTTATTTATTTCTATTTCACGCTTCTTAACCGCTCAGGGAGGGGCTCTGGACAGTGTACAGTTTAATCAATAAAATTAAGCATTCAACCAAAATAATTTAAAGTTTTTGGTTTTTTTTACAAAATATAAAACTTTATAAAATTACAAAAGCTAGAGAGTTCCAAGATGAGGTTACTAGATGTTCATACAGGAGAGGGTGTGTTTGTGGATTCTCCAGCTCCATGGCTGTGTGGGCTCCTGTGGGAAATAGACAGCCCTTGCTTCCTCCTCCTCCTCCTCCTCTCTGCCTCCCCCACTCTCTTCCTCCCCTCTCTGCTTCCTCTGACCTCCCTCCAGCTGAACTGGACACTCACTCAGTGCCTCCTCCCGAAAAAATCTGCAGAAAACTCACAAAAGAGAAAATGTGCTTAGGAGATGCACATGTGGCATTTCTGACTTTCAATATAAAATGCTTTTTTCCCCTCTTGTGGAGTTCACTGAGAGAGGGCTGCCACCACCTTTTGCCGCCTTGGTTTCTCAAGGGTAAATTTCACCAGGTCCTTTGACTTTTCTTCACAGACCAAACCCTCATTGCTCTTAAAGGGGGATGACCAGCAGAGAACACCTTTTTTGCAGTCACATCACACTGCTGGCCCATATTTGTTTTATTATCAATTATTATCCCAATAACTCTTTTGCGAGTACTATTACCAAGTTAGATATCCCACATTTTATACATTTGATTTTTGTTTTCTAATTGAAGATATTTTCAATTTCCTTTTTCTATTATTAGCTAGTTCTTTTGAATCTCTCATCAGCCTTCAGTGCCATCAGCAAGAGTTCTGGCCTGTTTGGGAGAATGAGTTGGGTGGCACTCTGCTCCAGTGACTGTTTTTCTTTCTCTCTAGCCAGTGTCAATAAAGGGGAGAGGTTGGACCTGACGCTCCTCATATAGGCTGGGGTGGTTTGAGGTTCAAAATTGTGTTCTTGCTCTTTAATACGAAACTGCTGGGTGAGGTCATATGTTGGCCCAGGACTTCATATCAGCAATATGATGATACCCATCTGTGTATCCCCACCTCTAGAGCTTAAGCGATGCTGCCAATGAACTCTCCTGCATGCTTCTTCCTGAAGAATCCATGGCAGCTATGGCAGGAGGACCTTTGCTGCATCCTTCTCTGAACCAGGAGGCCCTTCAAACTTTAATTCACGTTTTGGTCACTTTGCATATGGACTACTGCAATGTACTATACGGGGAGCTCATCTTGAAGACTACCCAGAAGCTGCAGCTAGATCACAATGCAGCAGCCTGGACAATTATGACATGCCTTAGTATGACATGCTTCTCTTCTGGTAATACTGTTTTGCTAACTAAGGCATTCAAAACCTTTGCTAGACCAATATTTAAATTCAGCTCTGCTGTCTGGAATCCACACTATATATCAGACATAAATACAATTGAGTGAGTCCAGAAGTATTTTACCAGAAGAGTACTACTTGCCTCTGTTCACAACAGAATACCCTACAGTACCAGAGTTGAGATTCTTGGCTCAGACAATCTTGAACTACGCCGACTAAGATCAGACTTAAGCATAGTGCATAAAATCATACGTTACAACATCTTACCAGTTAATGAATATTTCAGCTTTAACAACAAGATATAAACTCAATGTAAACCACTCCAAACTTGATTGCAGGAAGTACGATTTCAGCAACAGAGCGGTCAATGTCTGGAACTCACTCCCTGATTCTGTTGTCACCCCCACTCCTTTAACCTCAAACTAACCTCCATTGACCTCATCCCATTCAAAGAGGTCTGTAAAGGGGCATGCATAAGCACACAATCGTGCCTACCATCCCTGTCCTTTCATCCCCAATTATTAGTCCCTATTTCTTGTATTTAAACTTATTTTTATTCTTGTTTCTGTTATATTGTAAACTTTTGACAAATACAATAAATACAATAAAATAAATATGCCCATATAGCACCCCTGATTCAGGGGTTGTCCTGGCCACACGTAGACTTTTAGGTGGAATTCAAAGCCCTGGTTATCCTCACCTTTATCTGGCCTAAGACTAAGCTTCTTGCAGGGCTGTTCCCTCCCATAGCATTGGCCCATCCTGTTTAATCTTCAGTCAGACTCATTTCCCAATCCAGCCTCCTCTCTTTATATATACACACATCGATTGAATCAATAAGCAGAGAGGTTTGTCTCCTTCCTTTGCTGACCTGTTTTGTGATGTTCCTTCTGGACTTATAAAAGATACAAGAAAGATGGAGTCCTGGAGAAGTGGAAAGCTTGAGGGGAAAAATTCAAGATACACCCTCCCAAATATGTCTCTTTCTGTTCATATACTGGGGATAGATAAACAATAACCCCTAATTGCTGGATGTTCCTTGCAGTGTCTGTTTCTCACCTGACCTGACTCAAAGAACTGACAGGCTGTAGCTTCATATCCTGCCTGTAGGATTTTTGTGAGGACAAGGCAATGTTCTGGGATTCACTAACCCTAATCCTAAGGACGTCCCCCAGATTGACACGGTCAACAAAGTCAAAAGCCTTTCTATAATCTGTAAAGCCCATTGTTGATCTCTTTTTGGTAGAAAGTTTTTTTTAAAAAAACACAATTTTATTAGTTTTTAAAAACAGACAAAACAAACAAAACATAAAAACATCAGCTTTCTTTCTTAAATATATACAAACAGTGTGTCAGTTGGTTTACCAGTTTTTGTGCATTCATTTCGTAGTCTCAATTACAGTTACGTTACAAAATAACACATATTATCAATCAAAAATTGTATATCCTAGTATTACTATTAAACAATTATTTGACTATAATTTTATTCATTCATACTTTACGAGATAACTATAATTTACTTAGTTTATTTTATAACAAATCATATAGTCATACCAAATCTATCCTAAAAACATTTTATAGATATGATATCAAATAACAAAGAAAAGAAAAATATCTTTTTATATGTTCATTATTATCTAAAATTCTAAATATTCTATTATTATATTTTATCATCCAACCATTGATTGAAAAGGTCCCAAATTTTATAGAATTGTTTATCCTCTTGTTCTCTAATTTCAAATGTCAATCTACTCATTTCAGCACATTCCAATATTTTCTTAATAATTTCTTCCTGCAATGGTATTTTCTCATTTTTCCAATTTTTAGCAAATACAATCCTAGCCACTGTTAATACATTTACAATCAGATATTTCAAGTCTTTACTGTATGTATCAGGTAAGATTCCCAATAAAAAGATCCCTGGTTTCAAATCTATGTGTTTCTTTGTCATTTTTTCCAACCACATGCAAATTTTAGTTCAGTGTTTTCTAGCGTCCTCACAAGTCCACCACATATGGTAATATGAGCCAGGTATCTGATGACATTTCCAGCATTTTTCAGATTTATTCTTGAACATCCTTGCTATTCTTGTCGGGGAAAAGTGCCACCTGTAAAACATCTTATACCAATTTTCTTTATAAGCTATTGACTGTCATTTTATAATTTTGAGACCACAATTTTTGCCATTTCTCTAAATCAATCCCATATCCAAAATTCTTCCCCCAAGAAATCATAGTTTCTTTAACTTGTTCTTCCTCTAGTTTAATTCCCAGTAAATAACTGTATAATTTTTTAATCACCTTTTCATCAGTATCTGTCAAAATCTTATCTAGATCAGTCTGTTTATCATAGAATCCCTCTGTTTTAGAATCTTCATCATACCTTGAATGTATTTGCGCATATGAAAGCCAATTCATCTTTATACCTTGTTCCTCTAGATTTTGCATCGATTTAAGTTCACCCTTTTCATCCAATATTTCCCCATATCTAACTGTTTGTTCCTTCTTGTAAATTATAGGATAGGAAAATGCTTCAATGGTCGATAACCAAACTGGAATTTTCAAATAACATTGTTTTTTGATCTTCTCCCAATTTAGCCACAAAGACTCCCCCATATAATGTCTTCTAAAATAACCCTGTGTTTTAGTTCCCTTATACCATAAAAAGGCATGCCAACCCAACAGCAAATCATGACCTTCTAATGTCAACAATCTGGTCTTTCTTAATGTTATCCATTCCTTGGCCCACATCAAATTTGCAGCTTGATAGTACAACTCCCAATTAGGCAAACCAAAACCTCCTCTAATTCTAGCATCTTGTAAAAGTTTTAGCTTTATTCTCGCTTTCTTACCTTGCCATATATACTTCAACACAATTTTATTTAAGTCTTCAAAATAGTCTTTTCCGAGCCTAATTGGTATTGTTTGAAACAAATATAAGATTCTGGGTAAGATATTAATCTTGATTGTTGAGATTTTCCCTATTAATGACAATTGTAGATTTTCCCATTTCTTCAAATCTAAGGCTATCTGTTGTTTAAGTTTAATATAATTATTCTCTTTTAATGTACTACATCTTGATGTCAAATATATCCCCAGATACTTGGCCTTGTTCGTGACTTGAATTTTCAATAGGTCTGCCAGTTCTTCTCTTTGTCTTAGTAACATATTCTTTGTCAAAATCTTTGTTTTATCTTTATTTATTTTCAGACCAGCCACCTCACCATATGCCTCTATCTTTTTCAGTAGTTTTGGAGCTGTTTCTAAAGGGTCTTCCAAAATAAAGGCTAAGTCATCCACAAAGGCTTGCAGTTTAAATACTTCCTTTTTAATTTTCATTCCTTTTATGCTTTTATCATCTCTAATATTTCTATTCAACACTTCCAAAGTCAATACAAATAGCAAAGGTGATGGGGGCATCCTTGTCTTGTACCTTTTCTTATATTAATAAAATCTGTGGATTCTCCTTCTATCATTACCTTTGCCATTTGCTTATGATGTATGGCTTCTATTGCTTGAATAAATTTTCTGGCAAAACCCATCTGTTCCAATAGTAGTAACATAAATCTCCAGTTCACATTATCAAAAGCCTTTTGGGCATCTAGGAATATCAAAGCCATTTGCTTTTCAGGATGTTCCTCATAATATTCCCAAGTATCCAGGATTACTCTCATATTGTCTTTAATTTGTCTCTTTGGCAGAAATCCATTTTGATCTGGATGAATAAAGTTATTTAGATATTTTTAAGTCTTTCTGCTAAGATTGAAGCAAAGATTTTATAGTCTGTGTTTAGTAAAGAAATAGGTCTATAGTTCTTAATTTGCAGTGGATCAGCCTCTTCTTTTGGAATAAGTGTAATATAAACCTCTGACCAAGTTTTGGGTATCATCTTCTTTGACATAGCTTCATTCTAGCAATGGAATGCTCAATGATTCTTGTAGTGTTTTATAGAATTCTGCCGGAAGCCCATCTGGACCTGGTGCTTTCCCATTATTTTGTTGCTTAAGTGCTTCAGTTAATTCCATCATTGTTATATTGCTTTCTAACATTTTTTCAGTCTCTTTAGGTATCTTAGGTAGATTAGCATTCTGTAGATACTGCTTGACTTTTTCCTCATCAATGTTCTCTTGCTTATATAGTTGCCCGTAGAAGTCTCGAATAATTTCCTTTTTTTCTTTATTATCATGGCAAACTTGGCCTTGATCATCTATTAACTGCGATATTTTCCTTGATTCTTTCTCCTTTCTCAATTTATATGCTAGCCATCTACCTGGTTTATTTGCATCTTCAAAATAGTTCTGTTTAGCACTTCTAATTTTCTGTGCCAGTTCTTCTTTCTCTATTAGACCCATTTTATGTTTAATTATGTCCAATTTTAGTTTAATATCTTTTTTCTGTGGCATTTTCTATAGTTCTTTTTCAAGTCTTTTATACTCCTCTTCCAAGGCCTTAGAAGCTTGCCTTTTCCTGATATTCTTTTTTCTTATGTAGTCTATTATCAAGCCTCTAGCGTATGCCTTCATTGTATCCCAAACATTCTGAATTGAAGTATCTTCTTTTTTATTTTCTCTAAAGAAAAAACCCAGTTCTTTCTCAATCCATTGTGTAAAATCTTTTTCCTTTAAAATAGTATTATTTAGCGTCCATCTCGATCTTTTTTTTTGTCCTTTCCATTTAATTGTCATTAGATTATGGTCTGCCCAAGTACTTGTTTCAATATTTATTTCTTGAATATTAGATATTAATTCTGTTGAGATCCAAATCATATCTAATCTGGACCATGATAAATGTCTATTTGAGTAAAAAGTGTATTGTTTGGTTTTAGCATTTCTTTCTCTCCATATATCTTTTAAATTTAATTCATCTATCATTTTAAAAAAGGATTTAGGGAAAGTCTTTCTGTTTTGCTTTGTTGTTATTGCTGTATAATCCAGTTTATTGTCCACAATTCCATTAAAATCTCTCATCATATCTATATTGGCATAGTCCAGTCCAATTATTTTCATGTGTAATTTTTTATAAAATTCTTCTTGTTTATCATTCGGAGCATAAATTGCAATCAAGAGTGTTTTTGTATTATTATCCATTATTTCCACCATTAATACTCTTCCATCTTCATCAGTATAAATCAATTTTGCTGGGATAGCCTCTTTAATGTATAAAACCACTCCTCTTTTCTTACATTGAGTCAAAGAAGTAAATATTTTCCCCAATTTTGGCTGTACTAACAATTGTTCATATTGTTTTTTTAATATGTACTTCTTGTAAACAAATTATATCAAATTTTAATTTCTCTAATTTATAAAAAAAATTCCTTCTTTTAACAGCTGAATTAAGTCCATTTATATTCATTGTAATCAATTTTTTCTCTTCCATGATTATATTTTGTAATTAGGTTTGACAGCTCTCGTAGATCTTGGTTCACGTTGTTCTTTGATTTCCACCAGTCCACCTACTGCGCCTTCTTCTTTTTCCGTCCCCATTTGGTCCTCTTGGAATTCAATTAGTGAGACCTCTTTTTCTGCCTCTTCCTCTCTCCTTCCAAAAAATTCTGTGTAGAAAAGTTCTGCTTTCTCAATTGAATCAATTCTGTGTCTCTGTTCTTGCTATGTAAACATTAGTCCTTCTGGAATCAACCATCTATAATTCTCCTCCTTTTTCAGTAGCATTTTAGTCAAAAATCGATATTCTCTTCTCATCTCTCTCACTCTTCTAGCTATTTGTTTTAAAACCACAATCTCCTTGTCTTTGTATTTCAATGTCTTCTCTCTTGCCACTTGTAATATTTGTGTTTTAATGGATTTATTTGGTGAATCTGATGTGAACTTCTCTTGGTAAATTATTTCTCATCGCATATCTTGTAAAAACTCGGTATACCTCATCTACTCCATCCATCATCTTTTCCTCTGTTATTTCCAAAGCTTCAGCCAGAATTTCTATCGTTATCGCAGCTAAATTTTGTCCTTTTTCTTCCTCTGTATTTTGAAATCTGAGATAGAATTCTAACCTATCCAACTCCCACTTCAGCATTCCACTTTTATCTTGTTCAACCACTGTTAATCTGCTGTCAATATTTCCAATCTTCTCCTCTCTTTGTTTATCTTCTTCAATTTTTTGGAATCTCTCATCATACTTCGCCATCATTTGTTGGATATTTTCAATTTTTTCATCGGTCTTCCCTGTTCTTTGTTCAATGTTCTCTATTCTTTGTTCAGTGGTGTCTGATTTTGTCTTGAGATCTTGGATTCCTTGCATAATCATCTGCAGAGTCACTTTTTCTTGTTCTTTATTTTGCTTTAACATTGTCTGAATTAAACGTTGTCCTCCAGATGGTGGGGAGGCAGAAGTAGAGGTAGAGACACCAGAAGGTATGAATTTCCTGCTCATTTTGAACAATTCAAGACCTTCAAGTTCTTTTAAACTTTAATCCAATTAGTAAGGTAGACAATTATAATCCAAAATGAAAAATAAAAATAGTAGAGAGTAAAAAGCCCAATGGTAAAAAGCCCAATGATAGTAGAGGAAAAAGGAAAAGAAAAAATTCTTCAGGTTCTTCTGGACCTTAATCCAATTATGAAATAGTCAATTATAATCCACAATAAAGGATAAAAATAAGAAGGAAAAAGCCCAATAATAATAAAAAAAAGAAAAGAAAAGTTTCTTCAGGTTCTTCACACCGAAAGATCTCAATAATAAAAATAAACCAAAATAAACCAAGAACATGAATGGAAGAAGCAAAAATCCCAATGGGAAAAAAAAAGGAAAAAGGAGAAATTCTGAGGCTTTCCCTTTAAAATAAAAATATTGCAAAAATAAAAGTTTACAGTAGAGCTGGTAAGGGGGGGGGGGGTAACACAACTAAAAGAAAATAGAAGAAAGGCTCTTATCCAAGGCTCTTATTATGACTCTCTTCTCCACAAACTTCAAAGCCAAGCTTCAAGTATTAGATTGTTGATAGAAGTCCAGAAGAACACCTGTAATAATATTCTGCCGCGCTCTTCCCTCTATCTTATCAAGTTGAAATGTCCTTGAGAAGGAGTCTTTCACAGTTCTCTCCACTTCAAGTAAAATATTTTCAAGCTTCTAGTTGGCAGTGTTTCAAAGTTTCTTTGTTCTCACTTTCCCCCTCCTCCCAGAAAAACGTAATTGAGGTTAGAAAAAGAGAGAAAGTATATACATATATATATATATAAAGAAAAGTAATTAAAGGGAGCCTCTAATCTAAAAAATTGAAAAATCAAAACGGAGAAGAGAAAAAAAGAACTTATATAAAGGAAAATTCAGTCCAGTTAACTGCTAAGTTGCGATAAAGTCCAGTAAAAAAAAAGTAAAGAAAAAAAAAGCCAAGCCTTAGTTTGACGTCTCCCTTTAAAAATTGCCGCTTATTCAATTTTGTCAAAAATCTTACAGATTTCTTCTTATACTTAGGGTGTCCTTTCAGGTCTCAAAATATTAGTAAAAAAAAGATTCTCACCCAGCCGACACACTTTCTCTTTCAGTCTCTTCCTTTCTGGAGCTGTCCCAACTTCAGCAGCTTTGGGGCTGCCTCTCCGCCGCCGGCAAAAGGGACTTCTCCTGAATCAACCAGCAACTTTGCGGTGTCCCTGGGATCCACAAGATATACCCTTTGCTATCACTGTCTCTACGGGATGGTTTAGGTCCGTTTGGACCGGCCAGGAGCGAAGATATCGGCTGAAATCTTGCAGACCGTACCGTCGCAACGCCAGCTCCTCCCGTCTCCTTTTGGTAGAAAGTTTTTACAGAAAATTTTGCTTGCTATTTCATGTCCATCTTTATGGATGTCTCTGCAATCCTGCTTCCTGCCTCTTTTAACACCTCTCTAAAATTCCTTATTAAGTTCCTGAGATCTTTGTCTTTCTTGGCTTTGGCTTCTCTTCTTTTGTTGGCAATTGTTACCATCTTTTCTGGCATCCAGTTTGCTTTCTTCTGTTTCTTGGTCTTTGTCAAGGTCTCTTTTCACATTCATCCTTAACAACTTATTTGATTTCATTCCAAAGTCCTTCTGGTTCTCTGTCAATGTGGTTCAAGACCCCAACAGGATTCCTGATAGCCTTGAAAATGGTGAGCATTGACTTGACATCATATTGTGGAAATCAATTGATTTTCTTCTTGCATTTTCTGATTTGTTCGACAGTAAGGAACGTTTTGGCTATTATAACGGAACTCTGTCAATCTGATTTCTGTGTATTCCATCTGATGGTACCCATGCATATAGGCATTGTTTTAGTTGTTGGGAAACAGTGTGACTTGCAAAAATTGATGCCACTTCAATTCCCTAAGCCATGCAATCCAACTATATTTTAGCTCTTTGCATTTCCAACTTTGGCCTTGCAGTTCCCCAACCCATGCAATGCACCTTCCTTGCTTGTTCTGTCAATTTCAGATGGAACTTGACCATAACTGGTCAGCATCCTTCTCTTCGGCACCAGTAGAAGGAGCATAAAGTTGGGTCATGATATTAAAGGATTGTTGTGTCATCTGGTTGACTCAGGTGGTTTTTTGTTTTTGTTTTTTGGTATCCAGAGTGGCTTGACCATTGCTATCATAGCAGGAATTATGAGGATTCATTTTGTATTTCTTATCACTTTTATTGTTTTTTAAAATATTATATGCTGCCCAGAGTTGTTTTTAAGTTGAGCAGCCTTAGAAATTATTGAATGAATCTAACCTATCAAGGTAATTTGGAATGTTATTTCTGCTTTCTGGACTAATAATGATCCCATCCAATGTTCCCTCCATCCCAGTCATAAATAAAAAGAGTGAAAAGAACCTGGGATTGTTTCTTGAGGCATCCCTCTTCATACCTCACCTGAGATGGATGAGAAATCACAGATGAAAATTCTTTGAATAAGATTTCTGTCCCAGTTATATATCCACTTAATTGCTTTGCAGTCCAGCCCAGACTTAATTAACTTACTAATCAGAAAGCCACAAAGTATTTTCTTATGGCTTGCCAAAATCAAAATATATTTGCTTTTGCAAGAGATCACCAACATCTTCTCTTGGTTGGTTGAGGAACCAATGACAATATTGCTTTTATTTCTTCTTCCACTTATTTTAAATCTGATTACAGCATTGCCAGTTGGATTTCTGAACAGAACTGATATTTTTAATATGCCGTGGATTTCCTCTTTCCTTTTAATCCTTTAGAAGAAATAATTCTTTTTAATTGCTATGTTGCATTGAGATGAGTCATCTGATCTGGTTTCTATTGTATTCATATATGCCTTCTGCACCTTGATTATTTTTCATAGAATGATAATGCATGTGTGAACCAGCAGTCTGTCCTTCAGCTAAAACAAGCCATCTTCCCAGAAACCAGGTTTATCCCTTTGAAGCCATTGTATGACCAACTGTCCCTTGGAGAATTCACAGCAGCTGTGGAAAATGACTTAAAAGCAAGAGTCACATCCTGTTCTTACAAACTGGCTATGCAAATGATGTTAAAATAAATTTGGTTGGAAGACAAACTGATGGTACAAGAGAGTTAGTCAAGGTTTGAAAGGCTAGATTAGAATGTCTTTGAACTGAATCCTGTTCTGGGTTGAAATGAAAACCCATAAATAAGGGGCTCATATAAGGGCTGGTGTGCTAAGGAAGGAAGAAGCGTTGTGCAAATGGGGCCTCTTAAACTACCAGATAAATCATCTGAAAGAATGTGGGATTGTTAGACATTTCACAGTTTTCCCCATGGTGGCCAATTCTGAGTTTGAGAAACTGCTCCAAAGGGAAACCCCTGCTCTTGGGGCTGGCAGCTTTTTTCCTAATTCCTACTCTTCTGTTCTTCCATCTACAAGAGGCTCTAATGCCCTCACCCTTTTAGTTCTGAGCGGAGAAGGGGGCTCCTGCTTTTCAGAACCAAAGAGTGAGGACAGCTCCTTTGGGCCCTAGTACTTACCTCTCCAGTCCTCCAAAGCTTTTGCTTCTTCAGCCTCTGAGTTACTCAACAGCCAGATAGGACCCCGTTAAAACTCCAAGCACCCTCACAACTTTTGTACTGTAGAGTTGCAAAATCTCACAAGCAGTTTTCTCCTTTCCTCTGCTTGGCTCAAGTCCTCTTGTAACTTCTTGCTGGAGCCCAGTCCAAATCCAAGAGGGCTGCTTTTTGGTTCCTCCAGGATTGATACATTTTATTTAGTCCAATTTTGATGCCACCTAGCTCCTGGTGGCTCTGGGCAAAAGAAAAGAAGCAGCACCTATCAAAGAGTACTTAGCAACCAGAAGAACAAATCTAAGTGAAGTTAAAAGGCAAAAGGTACCCTTTTTCTAGCGGCAATTCCATCTGCAGAAGGGGACCAGCTGGGATTACAGCAAGCAAGGTCCCATCCATTGCATTTCAGTTCACCTCTGGCCTCCTCCATGCCAAAAAGGGCCGGATCAGCCAATTAGCCCAGTCTGGGAGTGCCTGGAAAATGGTGCAACTGCAACAGGTGGGAAGCCACGTATTGGAGCCGTGGCCCTGGGAGCCCAGGAAGTCCCAATAACTCAGAGGCTGGGAGCCATAAATCCTCCTCTTCCTTCTGAACGTGATATAATAAAGAGGAAAGAGAGGCAAATACAATGGCAGATGGAGGCCAGTTCATATATCACTCACCTCCGTCTTTGGCAATATTTCTTAGAAATCCAGTGAAAAGACAGAGCTTTTCCACTCCTCCACGCAGAAAAGGAGGAAGCTGCTCACAGCGAAGTCTGGGCCAGAACAGCTGAGAGGTGATCCAGAACCTCTGGACTTGCACCAGCTCCAATCTCACAATGTTGCTCCCCTCCCACCATGCCAGCCCCATGCCAGCTTCAAAGCAGCTGCTAGTCCCCCTGGATCTCCAGCAGGAGTGGGAGAAGGGGGGCTGGTTGCACGGAAGGAAGGAAGGAAGGAAGGAAGGAAGGAAGGAAGGAAGGAAGGAAGGAAGGAAGGAAGGAAATTAATCCAGGGTAGCCTTGTAGATGACCAATCCTCCCGAGAAAAGGCTGGTAAGAATGTATTTTTCAAAAGTCTTGTCAAATGGAGGATGAACATTCATCCTTGCCAGTCAACTCATGATAGTGACACAAAGTAAGGAAGGACGGAAGCAAGATTATCTGCCTTCTTCATTTAAAGGAAAGTACTGAAAATTAGCATTGTTCATACATTTATTTGTCACCCATCTTGTGGTTTGGCTGGCAAATCTGAATGGCTTACAAACAATATAAATTCTTCCCACACCCCCACATCCGCAATTGTTGCTGCACTCAATCTCTGCATATAAGGAAACTTATCGCTCTTATCACTCCATCTCCAATCTGCCTCTGCTGCTCTGTGCTGGAAGCACCAGGCTCAGGATCCCAGCCAGAGAGGCCTCCCTGGCTGCCCCTCCCAGGCCAAACTCCCTCCCAGGAACAGGGGAAAGGGTGCTGTCCATGTTCGCCCAGGGGCCAGCCAGCCTCCAAGCTCTCTGCAAAAAGGAGTCCGCCATGGGGCTGGGGAGGAGCTGGCCTGGCCAAGGCTTCTGGGTCTCTTGATGGGAAGAAGGCAGGGCGAGAAGAGATCAGGCTGGTTGGCAGATGCACCGGACCCTGAGAAGAGATGCCTCCCCTCTGCCTGGTGGTGGCAGGAGCAGCGGAGGATGTCTCTGGGCAGCACAAAGTCATTTTGAAGTGTTGCTAGCTCTTGTCTGGGATGATGATGATCAACATTCGAAAGGCTGGTCTGACCATCTGTTAACCCCTAAAGCAGGAGTGGCCCAGGAGGCAAAAAAAATGGAGCAGGGGGGAACGCCTCCCCCCCCCCCGTGTCCCTCTTTGCCTCCTGGGCCTCAGGGAAGCCTCCTGGGAGAAGCAGGAAGATAGCAAGGGGGATCCTGGCACAGCTGATCATCAGAACAGCTGATCGCCAGGAGGGAGGGGGAAAGAAATACCTTAAGAAGAGACTGGGCGGGGGAGAACACAGCCAGTGATGTTGGGCATGCGTGCAATGTTGCACAGGTGCGATAAGGACTGACTGGGCGGGGAAGGGAATAGAACCAGTCCGAACCAGTAGAATCCTGCCCTGAAGTGTAAAGCCGTAATATTTCTGACAGCTGAATTTACAACCATGTTTGCGGTTGGTTTGTTAGATGCCATTTCTCTAGCAGATCAAAGTACATAATGCTTTCTCATCTCATCCCCTCCACCCCCCAACAACCACCCCATGAGAGCTGTCCAGGGCTACTGAGCCAATGCCCGAAGCAGCCACTTTGAGCCTCAAGTGCTGAGTTCAGGAACCAAAATTTTTCTCTGAAATCGCTTGTGAAGGTTAGTTGCAACTAAAACAGCTTTTTCATTTCTCAGTGGCATGTTCCAGTCCCAGGTGTGGTTCTCTTGGCATGCAGGTGTTTTCCTGCAGAGTGGATGTGTGATAGGAGTCTGGAGCCCATCAGAAGGAGTGCTCCAAGTGAGAAGGTGGGCAGCAGTGCTCCCTCCCTCATTCAATCCAGCAGTGTTTCAAAGCCTGCCACTCCTCAGTCCAGATGGATGGTTTTCAGGGGGCTCCAAAGTTGGCACAGCTGTTAAAAAAATGCCTGAGTTTTAAGGAGCAGCTTGCAGCACTTACTACCTGGTTCATCATAAATTTCCTTGAAGGAAAACAAATCCAAGGGAGACCTGGAGATTTTTTCCTCTGTAGTCAAAGCCATGAAGGCTGCATCCCAGCCATCGTCAGAATGGTGGTGCCCAAGAAAGCTGGGAGCTGGGTTGCCCCTCCTCCCTCCCTTCTTTTGCCCCTGAGTGGGGTCAAGAGCAGGAAGTCTTTCCATGAGGATGGCACAGGTGGCTTCCACGTTTTGTGCTGCCCATTTGTATGGCCGGAAAAAAAGCCTTGCGGTATGGTCTAAAGGAACAGGTGAGAGAAACTTACCTAGCTTGGCAAGGAAGAGGTGAGAAAGGGGTGTGGAATGAGCCAGCAGTGTGATAGAAACCAGTGCTACACCTGGAGAGATACTGGTTGTAGCATAGCCCAGTGGTTTTCAAATTGTGTGCTGTGGGAGCACAGCAAACTTATGGGGTACTAAAGATAGCAAACTACCTCGGGCTGCTTCATGGTTTGGGCCCAGGAACTTTGTAAAAAATTACTGAGATTCTACTGCTGCCATGAACTGAGAACCTTGGGGGCCTCTGGCATAGACTTCTGGTTGTAGAACTTAATCACCCCAAACCCTTTCAGGGATCAGAACTAGCTATTGAACAAAGTCACCCCAATTTTGCTGCTGCTGGATGACTGGGAACAGATCAACAGAAAGGGAAGCTCGAGGTCCATCCAGGATCTAACATGTATTTCAGGTGGTCCCAGGATCAGCCTCATGGATGAAACCAGGTAGGTGAGACACACAGGTAGGACAAGCAGGAAGGCACAGCTCAGGACATAGGAAATTTTCCAGCACCTGAGAAGAGGAGCAGAAAAGGAAGACAGCCTTGAGCTGTGGCTATTTGTATTCTGGGAAAGATATTAACTGTAGAAAATCGGAGGTCAAGGCAGGGTCATATAATTTCATGCTTGAAGACTCTGGGTCTTAGGAAAGCACCAGCTGATCAGGAGCTCTGCACTCAAGGGAAAATGTCACCAGGGACTCGGAGCCCAGCTGAGACTGGGGAGCAGAGCCTCTAACAGGCCAAGCACGGTTCTTCTTGGGATTTGGGGAATGGGAGACAGGAATAAGCCCAGCCCAGCATCCCGAGAAGGCTCTTGAGGAGACGCCCAGCAGCAAAGGAGGCATTTGGTGCCACAAAGGATGGCCAGAAACAGGCAGGGCTGCCTTTCCCAGAAGCCTGGCTTGAGAAAGACACGGAAGGGCTCCTGCAGAACCTCCTATGGAAGGCTGCTTCTCCTATGAGACTCCAATGGCCAACTTTGGCTAGTCCACTCACGGTGCTTTCCTCCTTTTCATGGGATGAATGCGGGTAGAAGGATGGGAAGCAGTAGGGAAGGGACTCCTCCTGTGGAGGAAAATTCCCTCTTGCCATAGCTTGGGCTGCAAAATCTGGCCATGGAGTCATTGTGGCCCAGTCCTGGTCACCCAAAGCTCTGCCAGGAATGCTGCCTTTCCTGAGGACTCAGGAGGCCAGAGACAGTCAGGCCCATCCAGGCACCACCAAATTCTTTTCTCTGCTGCCTCCCCCAAGGTTGCCTTTCCTCTTCTTCTTCTTCAGACTGGGAGGGAGGCAAGCTGATGTCATCCAGTGGGATCCCTGAGGGGAGTGAAATCTCTGTCCTGGAGGCAAGAGCATCAGAGCCATCCTTTTCCCCTGGGGGTCCCTCTGCACCATCAGTCCATATGATCTAGTTCATAAGATGGGAGGATGCCAGAGGTGGCATTTGGCAGGTTCTGACCAGTTCTGGAGAACTGGTAGCAGAAATTTTGAGTTGTCCAGACTGGCCCCACCAACCCCATCTCTGCTCTGCCTCCCATTGAGTCCCAGCTGATCGGCTGGGTCTCCTTTGGTTGCCCTGCCCAGGAGAAGGGAGCTGGAAAGCAGGTTAGTGGGGTGGGGAGGGAAGGGGGATTTTGTGGTATCCTTCTCCTGCCACGCCCACCAAGCCACGCCCACAGAACCAGTAGTAAAAAATTTCTGAATCCTACCACTGGAGGATGCCAGTATTTTACATCAGGGGAAAGCTCCTCAGGCAACCCCTTCAAAGGAGGCACACAGCTACCGAAAACTCCTGACAATAAATCAATCAGAGATGGAAGGGATCTTGAAGGTCTTCTAGTTCATCACTCTGCTCAAGCAGGAGACTCTGTACCATCTCAGTCCAGTGACGGTCTAGGCTCTTCTTAAAAACTTCCAGGGATGAAGCATCCACCATTTCTGAAGGCAAGTTGTTCCACTGGCTAATTGTCCTCACTGTTTGGAAGTTTTTCTCAACTCCGTGTTGTTTCAAGTTATTGAAGAGTCCTAGGCCTAAGACGGAACCCTGTAGCACCTCATTGCTTACTTCCCTCCATGTAGCTATGGTACTATTAAGGTACAGTTTGAGCACAGTTTGTCAGTCACTTACAAACCCATCTGGTGGTGATGTTGTCTATGCCACATTTTTCTAGATTACCAAGACATAGATTGTGGTCTGCTTTGTCAAATGCCTGACTGAAATCTAAGTATACTATGTCCACAGCATTTCACTGGTCTTCTAATTTAGTGACTTTATCAAAGAATGAAATAAGATTGGTTTGGCAGTTTTTAACAAACCTGTGCTGGCTACTAGTTATAACTTTATTTGCTTCTAGTTGTTCACCGATCTGTTTTTTGATTATTTTTTCCAGGATCTTCCCAGGTATTGATGTTAGACTGATTGGTCTGTAGTTTCCTGGGTCTGCTTCCCCCCACCCCCACTGTTTTTTTGAAGATGGAAACCACATCAACTCTTTTCCAATCCTCTGGTGGTTCCTCAGTGTTTCAAGGTTTTTGAAAGATGTGGTACGGTGGTTCTGAGATGACATTTGCCAGCTCCTTTAGAACTCTGGGATGTAATCCATCTGGTCCTGATGATTTATATTCATCAAGGTCAAACAGTTGTGCTCTTACAATTATTATTATCATACTTTTATTCATTTAAACATGAAACTCAGTCAACTGAACATTTAAAAATGTGTCACAAACATTATTGACTTGTGCTGATGGGTGATACGCATTGCTGCCAGCATCCTAGGTATTGACCAAGTATCTTCTTAAAATGTATGTTCCGAGTAGCGCAGGGTTTTTGGTTTTTTTGAAGTTCTGCTGGTGTTATTGCAGGAACCTGTGATTTCTTTATGTATTTTGTAAAATTCTTGGACATGGTGCCAAGTGCCTGGATGACAATGGATATCACTGTCACATGTTTCATCCATAATTGCGTAGTTTCAATGGCCAGGTTGCAAGATTTCATGATTTTTTTCTAGTTCTTTTTCTTCAACTGGTGTGTCCTGGTACAGCGATATCAATAAATAGTACATTTCGGTTTTAGACAACTGTGATATCTGGTGTGTTGTGTTCTATGATGATCCATCTGTATTTGAAAGTCCCACAAGACCTTCACCTTTTCATTTTTGACAACTTTTTTCACTTTATGTTCCCATGACTTTTTGGATACAGGTAAGTCACATTTTTACATAATGGCCAGTGGATTAATTTAGCAACTCGGTCATGTTTAGCTTTGGAATCAGTTTGTGTGATTTTTCTGCACTCACATATTAAATGTGAAACAGTTTCAACTTTGTCATTGAAAATTGTCAGTTTGGATTGTCAGTGGATTGTTGTATCTTTGCTTTCATGGCATTAGTTTGTAGTGCTTGTTCTTGAGCAGCAAGTATTAACGTTTTTTTGTTGATGGTTCCCATCTTAAGCCATGCCCATGTCAAGTTGCTATCATATTTTCCTTCAATGTTTTTCAAGTGCTGTCCATGCAGAACTTTGGTTTTCCATCCATTTAATCTGTTTCTAGCTGTTTTTCCTTATATTCTTTTCCTTTGCTTTTTTAATGTTCTCCATTTTCACAGCCTGCAGCAATTTTTCTGTACTTTGGTTGACATAGTCAATCAAACTTCATGTTTCTTCTTCTATAGCTTGATGGACCTGCAATAGCCCTTGCCCCCTATTCTTCTTGGCAGGTACAGCCTGTCAACGTCACTTTGTGGATGATGATGATATGATTATCTCAACTACCTTCTACCTTGCTTCAGTGTTTTGATCTGGCTATAGAAATTGACATTGATATCCTTGCCTAAGTGAGTCTTGGGATGCTCTTACAAGGACACACAGAATGTCTCTGGGCTTGTTCAGGGGTGGGTTTCTACCGGTTCTGTCCACCTCTATAGAACCGGTAGCTCTGAAGAGCAGCAGACATAGAACTGGTTCTATGTCTGCTGATGTTTTTGCCCACCTGCCCACCCTGGCTCTTACCTGACCTTTATTTTCTGATTTTTCAACTTCAGCTGCCGTGCGAAGCACAGCTGCAGTTAAAAAAGGAGGAAAAGGGGGCTTTTTGAAAGGCTGCTTCTCAGCATGCAGCACTGCTCAGCTGTCCAGGCACCAGGCTGATGACGATTTACAGGCGCGACAGCGCAGTGTGCAGGGAAGCACATAATAAATCACTGAACCTCGTAAATCACCTAACCGGTAGTTAACCCTGTCGGATCCCACCCTGGGCTTGTTCCATCACATGCACACACACACACACACATACACACACACACACACCTGGATCCTCTTAGACATTCTCCTCCATAGAGGAAGCACAGCCTGGAAAGCTGCTTTGTGTGGATGGCTCAACTGGCTGTTCTTCATGAACTGACTGGGCAGGGATGAGGGCCGTGTGTGCAAAGGGAACCTGCTTCTAATCTGGAACTTTCTTCCTTGCCAGGTTGTGTCCAGAGAACTAAGGGCACAAAGACAGGCAGGAGGCACCTTCGAGGCAGTCAGTCCAGGCTTAGGGCCATTTGAGTGTGGGGGGAGCCAGGCGAAATCTCTGCCCAGCAGTCCCCTGACCAAGTCTGGCTCGCCTTCCCTCAGACTCTGAGTTTATTTATTTGGTGGGGCTTAGAGGCAAGAGAGCTCTCCTCATCAGCTCTCTGAAGGGGGTCACACGGAAAAGCAGTGGGCTTATTCCAGGTCTCCCAAAGGCAGAACAGTAAGTTTAAGTACCATCCCAGACTGGCTGTAGCAGCTTAGAAGAAAAGAAGAAACAATAGGAGAAGAAGACAAAAACAATCCTATAATAAATGAGCCTCCCAACTACCACCAGGCCTGACTGAATAGCCAGCGGGGGGGGGGGGGTCCGTCTGCACAGGGGAGGACAAGGGCCACCATAGATGAGGTCTGTGGAACCCTCAACCAGTCTTCTCTTCTTTGTCTACTGTAGGTGGTAGTTTTGTACTGGAGCAGAAGGACCTGAAGAGCCAGAACATTAAAAGTTTCTGACAAATACAATGAGGTCTAGCAGGGTGACCCTTCTTCAGCCCAGCTTAGCCAGAGGGTATTTGGACAGTATCCAGGCCTGAATCCTGACTGATAAGTGCTTAGATAATGTGTTACATCCAGGAGTCTCTGTAGTTACAAGGCCACCATCTCCTCCACAACTCATCTACCAAGGTGAAATGGGGTACTGGAAGGGAACTATCAAACTGGCTGGGCCAACCAATGGCTGGTGGAGGGGATTGTGTGTTTCTCAAGATGGAGGACAGAAGCCCCTTGCTCAAGAAAGACCCATTGCACCCTAACTTGGGTCCTGATCACTCTACATTGCTAGGCAGGACAGCAATCCACTGCACAGATGGCCAGGCTCACAATACAGATCAGCTGGTCCACTTCCTGATCTCAGAGGACCAAGCTTGACCATGCCTCCCCCACCTCAAATGGACTTGGCTAGTCACTCCAGTTCCAACACCCACTGAGGAGCGTGTTGAACTGGATAACTTGTGGGGTCATTTTCAAGACGTGGCCTCGTACTTGGAACTCAAGTTAGAAAAGGGAGGAACAATGAAGGGAAGGAAGTTGTGCACTTCAGACTTCAGGAAAGCAGATTTTACTAAATAGAAGCAAGAAGGGAGGAAAGGCCATTGGAAGCAAGTCAGAAAAACTCAACCCCTGTAGAATGAGATGAAGCCGGCAAGATAACCTTGAAGTGAGAGGGAAGAGTTGACTCAAAGGTCGGTTCTAATCATGTGGCAGAGCGAGAAATTCATTCTCAGAAGGGGAGGGGCACCAGCATTGAGGACGGTGGGGGCACAACCCTTCAGAAGGAACTCCTCTGCTACACAGCTCATCTTTTCTTGGTGTTCTGGGCACACTTCACGGTTCCCTGCTTTAAAAGGAATAGGGAGAACCGCAGCACGCTGCTTTCAAGGAGGAAGTGGTTAGGAACGACTGAAGGAGCTGTCTGTGTTCAGCTTACCAAAGAGAAATCTGAAACGAGATACAACAGCAGCCGGCACAGATCTTCAAAGTCTTTGGGTACAAGGAACAAGTGAGCTAGCAGGACCAAGGCCAAGGTCTTGCATGGTTCTGCTGGGTCTTAGAGGATTTCTGACAGCAGGCGCTGGAGGAGACGTGGGATGGCATACCAAGGAGGGTGGAGATTTTCCACGTTGGGGCTGGATGGCTGGATAGGGTTACAGTATCCACACAGAATGGGGTGTGTCAGGCCTCTTCCAACTCCACAGGTTCTGTGATTTTGGAAGGAAAACATGTTGGTCTTTTAACCACAATTCATCGTCACTGAACTGGGTCAAATCTCATGCATTTTTCTGGCTGTCTATAAGCACACTGATCATGCAAAACCTTACATTGACCTTCCAGAAATACTCCACATTTCCCTTTGTGTTTCCTCTTGCCACCCACCCCTTCTTCTAGCAGGTGTCAGCCATGTGGATGGCTGAGATCTGGGTCTCACCAGCATTGAGGAGGATGTTGAGGGAGTTGGATGAGGGATTCAAATGGATCCACTGACTGGGTGGGCAGAGTTAGTTGAATCCTGAACCAATTCACTTCTTGGTAATTTCCACCCATTGTTGTGTGCTACCAGTTTTAACATATGCTGGCAAAACATGGACACGAATCTCACAATCGATACAAATGGTACAAATGGTTCAAAGAGCCATGGAAAGGTACATGCTCGGCATCACAAGACAAGATCGAAAGACCTGCACATGGATTAGAGAACAAACAGAAGTATACAATATCATCAAGAGAGTAAAAGAATTGAAATGGAAATGGAAATTGATTGGAAAAGGGCTGATGAGGTTCCCATCTTCAAGAAAGGGGGGGAAAGAACAGACCCAGGAAATTACAGACCAATCAGTCTAACAAGATCCTGGAAAAGATCCTGGAAAAAATAATCAAAAAACAGATCGGTGAACAACTAGAAGCAAATAAAGTTATAACTAGTAGCCAGCACAGGTTTGTTAAAAACTGATCATGCCAAACCAATCTTATTTCATTCTTTGATAGAGTCACTAAATTAGAAGACCAGTGAAATGCTGTGGACATAGTATACTTAGATTTCAGTAAGGCATTTGACAAAGCAGACCACAATCTATGTCTTGGTAAGCTAGAAAAATGTGGCATAGACAACAACATCACCAAATGGGTTTGCAACTGCCTGACAAACCATACTCAATGAATAGTCCTTAACTGCCCAAGGATCTATTGATCCAGTTTTACAGAGGAATTGTTGAGTCTGTCATCGACACCTCTATAACTGTCTGGTTTGGTTCTGCAATCAAACAAGACAGACCAAGACTTCAGAGGATCATTAGAACTGCATAAAAAACTATCACTACCAACCTGCCTTCCATGGAGGACCTGTACTCTGCACGAGTCAAAATGACAGCTGTGAAAATATCTACACACCCCTCACATTCTGGAAATAAACTGTTTCAACTTCTACCCTCAAAACAATGCATATCAGAACAAGATGCAAGAACAATTTTTCCCTGAATGCCATCACTCTACTAAACAATTAATTCTCACAACTTTCAAATTATTTAGACTTAATATTTAAGACTGTATTACAGAGTTGGTATTCAGCAGTTGACCATTTCTGGAAAACAGGTAGCGGAAATTTTGAGTAGTTCAGAGAACCAGCTAATACTACTTCTGACTGGAGATTTTACAGTATCCTTCCCCTGCCACACCCACAAAGCCCCACCCAACAAACAGGTAGTAAAAATATTTGAATCCCACCACTGCTGTATTACTATTCCTTGTGTGTCCAATCACACTTGGCCAATAAAGAATTCTGTTCTGTTCTCTCTTCTCTTCTCTTCTCTTCTCTTCTCTTCTCTTCTCTTCTCTTCTCTTCTCTTCTCTTCTCTTCTCTTCTCTTCTCTTCTAACTGGTCCAGTGTTGGGATTCAAATATTTTTACTACCTGTTTGTTGGGTGGGGCTTTGTGGGTGTGACAGGGGAAGGATATACTGCAAAATCCCCATTCCCTCCCCACCCCATTAACCTGCTTTCCAGTTCCGTTTTCCTGTGCAGGGCAACCAAAGGAGACCCAGCCGATCAGCTAGGACTCTTTGGTAGGCGGAGAATAGATGGGGGCAGGTCCAGTGAGAAGTGGGATTGGCCGGTTCTCTGAATGACTCAAAATTTCTGCTACTGGTTCTCCAGAACTGGTCAGAACCTGCTGAATGCCACCTCTGCAATGGTCACATAGCAAGAAGAACTGATGGCAGGTGGACCAAGGCGGTCATAGAATGGATCCCACTTGATCAGAAGCATCCACAAAAGAGACCTACAACAAGATGGAGAGATGACATAGCCAATATGGCAGCCCCAACTGGCAAAAGGAAGCTCAGAACTGCCGTGGTTGTAAACATGTGGAAGAGGCCTTCATCCTGCAGTGGATAGAATGATAGTGATGATGATTTCCACCCCTCCTGACTCAGGTAACTGAGGCTAATCTGCAGCTACTCCAGCCTTTTATTATCTGCTCTGAGGCTGAGAAAAGGTGGAGTAACAAAACACCTTATCAGTACTCTGTGTGTTTGTGTGCACATCTGCCAGTCAGCCATTTCCAAACACTCTAGAATGCAGCAGCCCAAACTTGTGTGATTTATCCCTGAAGCACGTTTCCTGCTGGTGCTGCTGCAGTGTTGCCTTGAGGCAACTCCTCCTCTTCCTCCTCCTCCCTCTTGTACTGAAAGGAGGTGCCAGACTTCTCACTACCACCTTTACAGCTGCCTTTGCACTTTCCACATCCCATAATTTCCTCTTTCACTCCAAAAGCTTTTCACCAACTGCTTTTGCCTAACAGCCCTAATACCAAACACATCAGAACAATGAACTGTGCAGGATGGAAATACCAACCTCCTGTTTGCAAAAAAACCCCATAATTTGTGTTGAAATTTACAGCTGCTGCAGCTCGTGAATGATGGTAGAATTTGACAGGAAGGGAAAATACGTAGCCAGGGGATCTGCCACAGTGTCCGCCAGGAGCTTGGCCCCATGGAGGAAGTCACCGGTTGAGCAGAGTGGGTTTGTGCTGGAGGGAAAAAGGACGTCCCGAAGGGGAAGAGGCAAAGCAAAAAGGAAGAAAGAAATAGACCCATCAAGTAGCTGAGCTAGGAAGCAACATTTCTCTCTAGGGGAAAAAAAGAAGAAGAAGGAAAACATTTCATTGTGTGGCCAATTCACAAAAACAGAAGAAAAAATACCAACAATTGAATGTCACTAATGGGGGATTTTGCAAAACTGGGAGACAGGGAACCAAAGATTTTGCAGTCTGCTCATTGAGGATTCAACACAGCAACGAATGAAACGAAGGCAGTTTTTATAGAATAAGGCCACTTTTTCTTGGTCCATCTAGTCCATGAGTGCCTGCTTTGGTCAAGAGCAGCTCTGGGCAATCAGAGAGGTGCTTCCTTGCACCTGGAGACTGAGCTTGGGGCCATCTCAGGGACACCCACTGCAGTGTTATGGTGCACCCCCATTTGCCATCCGGCTCATGCCATGCCTGAGGATGGGGGCATCATGGGTAGAATTAGTCCACATACTCTGTGAAGCCCATCCTGCGTTCAGATTCAGAGAAGATCCATTGCAGATTGGCTCTGACCCTTGGAGTCCATCTGAGCAGGTTCACTTCTGACTGAGTAGGCACACAGCAGGGTTAGGCTGCAGCTCCAGGTCTTCATTGTGGAGAGCTGGACATGCAGCCCTATGATAATCAACGCTCTCCTCGCTTCCTTGGGTGGGCACAGGGATGGGAAGAACGAGAATTATTAATGCGTGAAACTAATGATGATTGAATAGTATTACTGAAACCTTGGGATATAATCAATGAATGGAATGCAAGGTCTGTAGAACATAAATTATTCAAAAGCTGTTGGAAATTGACAATTCTTGCATCAAATCTAAATTAGCAATTTGTCTCTTTGGATCCTTTGAAAAGGAAGCTCTTATGTCTCTTCTCTATTCAGAAATGTTTTGGTTTGCTACAATGCTTTGTGTTACTACAGTTAAAGATTCATGATTGCAATAAATACCCTGATTTGTATCAGAAGCCAGGCTGTGTGTGTGTGTGATTGGCAGTAGAGACCATCCAGAGCCTGGCAGCCACTCTACGAGAGCCTCAGTGGGATGAGACCCAAGCGAGACTTTCAGTACCTCTTCAGTACATCAAAGTGCCTCGCTCCCTTTGGTCCCTGGGGATACCAAGGTAGAACCACCTCTGACCGACGGCTCCATGGCCTGGCTCTTCCTGGCTACCACTAGATGGATAGTGAGGCCTGTGGTCAGCTCAGGCCCTGCTACCTCAGCTCTAGTTGGTGCGTCAACTCTACTCCTACCTAGAGGGCTTTGTGGCCATTCCTTCTGTCATTATCACTCACCTGGATTTCTTCCATGCACTCTGTATGGGTCCACCTTTGAAGGTCCTTCAGCTTCAACTGGTCCAGAAGGCAAGAGACTGGTTACTGGGGGGAGGGGAGGGAGGTCTCTGCCAACATCCTATTCCACCTGTGCTCGGGGCCTGGATGGGCTCCTTGTTTCTGCTGTGGTGGCGCAGTGGTGAGGGTGCAGTACTGCAGGCTACTTCTGCTGACTGCCGGCTGCCTGCAGTTCGGCAATTCAAATGTCACCAAGCTCAAGGTTGACTCAGCCTTCCATTCCTTCCGAGGACCCAGATGTTGGAGGCAAGAGGCTGACTCTGTAAACAGCTTAGAGAGGCTGGAAAGCAGTATGAAGCCGTATGAGAGTCTAAGTGCTGCTATTGTTAGGTTTCAAATGCAACTCAAAGCATTGTTTTTCACTTTTAAGATCCTGTATTTGGCACCAGAGAATTCTCAGGAAGACTTTCCCCACTGAATGTTAGCCAGCCCGAATTAGAGATCACAGGAGGGACTGCTGGTAACCCTTTTTTGCAAGGGAAGGAAAGGGAGGGTCGGAGCTTTTTGGGGTTGGGGGATTCCCACACTTCTATCTTCCTGCTATTCCCTCAGGGTGATCCTCACAGCCAGTGACATCCCAGAATGGTATCCCCTGAGAAATTCCATCTCCCCACATGGTTGGCATCCCTCAAGCTATTACAAAATAAAACATTTTATGGAGCCTTTGTAGAATCAGACTATTGTGTGGTGATTTGGGTTTCTATATTCTTTTATTGTGGCTCTTTATTGGTGTCTGTGACACATGGGTTTTAGTGGCTTGGCCTGGTCCAGCCTGGCTGCTGTTCTGCTGCATGGGGGGTGGAGAAAGAGAGAGAGGAACACACACATACACACATGCAGAGAGATAAATTTGCATGAGATGGAGGGAAGGGAGCTCTCACAGGCCACCCTTGCAAAGCTAAACAGCCCTCCAGTTCAAGAAGACCCTTCCACACTTTGATAATGTGAACCACTAAACATCATTCTGATTGTGGTGGGACACAAATCTAATAAATAAATGAAAAGCCTCAACAACTTTCCATCGGATTATGTGGAATTAAATTGAGTAGAGTGCTTGAAGAACCCTGAATCAAAATTAAATGTAAATGAAGAGCTAGTTTGATACCAGGCTAGAAACCCAGGAGACCCAGGTGAGTTCTAGTCCTGCTTTAGACACAGAAGCAGGCTGGGTGACTGTGGGCCAGTCACTGTCTCTCAGCCCAACCTACCTCACAGAGTTGTTGTGGTGGTGGGAAAATGTGATAAGAGAATTAGGTATGTTCATCGCTTTGAGTTACTTATGAAAAAACAACAATGATAGGATATAAATAAAATAAATATAAGCAAAGATATCCTGAAATGCAAAATGCATTCTTGGCTCAGATATCGAAAATACCTAAAGGAAGGAAGAAAGGAAAAGCAACCTAGGCAGAAGATCCAGTAAAATTTGACTTCCAGAAAAGAATACAGAATAACAGAGTTGGAAGGGACCTTGGAGACTCAATACAATCCCTGACAAATGGCTGTCCAATCTCTTTTTAAAAATCTCCACCAATGGAGCACCCACAACATCTGGAGATCAAGCCATTCTCACAAAGAGATATGGAATTATATGCAATGGGAAGAAATTGAGGAAGAAACCAAGAGGAAAGGCAAAATACATATTTAATAAAACTTCAGAAATCAAGGGAAGCTTTTATGCAGAAACAGCACAATGAAAGACACAAAAGGCAGTCTAATCTGTTGGGCACAGAAGATATAAAGCAGAGAAGTGTGAATATATGGAAGAAAATGTCCCCAAATCAATACTACATACAAAGATTTGACCATTGAACTTCTGCCAAACGTTCTGGCCTGAATGGGCACTAAAATATATTGCTAACATCGAAACTGTAAGAGTTGATGAAACAGCATCAGGGCTGCTTCAGATTTTACAAGGTGATGCAGTTAAAGAGCTCCTTGCAATTTATAAGGGGCATGAAAAGCACAGAATGGCCAAAGGGCTGGAAAAAAAAAAATTATGTTCCCAAACCCCAAAAGGGGCAGCATTAAAGAAGCCCAAGTTATTGAACAATTGAATTTACGCAGGCGCCAGGGAGCCAGAATGATGCAATCCTACTTCAGTAATTCCTGGAACAAGAACTGCT
Source organism: Hydrophis major (assembly GCA_033807585.1). Classification (NCBI taxonomy): domain Eukaryota; kingdom Metazoa; phylum Chordata; class Lepidosauria; order Squamata; family Elapidae; genus Hydrophis; species Hydrophis major. The sequence continues at coordinate 1,506,306 of CM066340.1, forward strand.
AGTTGGAATCAAAAGAGGCCGGGCTACTCAAGGTGGCATCGCTGGCAGCCAAGGGATAATGGAGAGAGCAAATGACCTCTAGAAAGACACCTGCCTTTGCTTTATTGCTTTATTCAAAGTCTCTGGTTGTGAGATCACAACAAATTGTGGAGAGTCCTGAAACGTGGGTGACCTGACCATAATTGTCTATCAAAGAGTTTGAATTGCAACTGTGGAAACTGAATGGAATTCAAAGCAAACAAATGGTTCAAAATGGGGCCAGAAGGTACCAAGACTGCACAGTATTATTTTGCTTTTTTAAAAATCTAACATGCAAAATAGAGCTTAAGAAATGCTGTATTAGAAGAAATAGATATCAAAAATAAAGTTTTGGGAGAAACACCAATGTGGTTGTGATATAGCCTTTTGATGGCAGAAAGAAAGAGCGAATTTCTGTCTGCAGAGAGAGTCCAGGAGATGATCTGCTCAACATCAAAACCCGAGTCTCCATCAACAAGCAATGCCCACCAAGGCAAATAGAAATTGGGGAAGAAATTGAACTGTTACAGAAATCTTCTTCTTGGGTTCAGACATGCACAGGCATGGTGGTTACACCTGTGAACTGAAGTAATACCTGGGCCTTAACAAGATAAAATAAAAGAAGACATTTTAGTACAGTCACAGCTCCAAAAGAAATGAAACACCCCACCCCCGAGTGAGACAGCAATTAAAAAACACAGTAAAATCCCATAATCATAAAAACCAATGAAGTCAATGAGTAACATATTTTAGCAATAGTAAAGCATAATTCAAGCACATTAAGCTAAATGGAGTAGGTGGGTATTGCTAGCTGCAAGGGTCTGCAAGGATCTTATCTTTGTCATGGGACCAGCGCAAAACAGGTGAGTTGGCATTTCATTGCCCCTTCCCCACTGGGGCAGCCTTTCCCCTGTGGCTAGATTTAACCACAGTTTCAACTGGGAAATTGTGAGATCCTAGACAAAGCTAAGTCCAAAAATACTAGAGAATTCCTGGAAGCCTGACACTCAGACAAATCAGCCATCAATAGGCACATAGAGATAAACAACATCTACATACCATTCAAAAGAGACAACCAAAAAGCCAAAAAGGAAACTAAAAGACCAAAACACCTCCTCACCAGCAATCAACACCCAGATAAGCAGGGAAGGACACCAAGATTAATACCAGACCAACAAGCAGTAAATAATACCCCAGTCAAGGAAGTGCCGACTCAGATAACCAATCTAACAGTAAACGCCAGCCTAATCAAGAACTACTAAGAACACTCCACCAATACTGGCAGGGCAAGTCATTTGTACATAAATTGAGAGTAAGGCCCATTCCCTTCTAGCACCAATGATATTTCCTACAGTAGTTGGGCCCTGAAATAAAGGTGCAATGACAACAAAGTAAAGTAAACTAAATATCTAGAAGAAAACAGCCAAGCTCAGGAAGCACCAAGGAACCCATCAACCAATGAAGTGGCAGTCGTGCACTGGCAGGGGACGCTGGCACCTGGGAGGTGAGGGATTGGGACTTGGGAAGCCGATCTTGCTTGGGAAGCCTGGATTGCCTGCGGGGGAGCAAAGCCAATCTGAAATGGGGCTCCAAAATTCCCTCCATGGTCTCTGAGGAACAAGGGGTCAGTTGGATCCTGAGCTTCTCCACCACTCTTTTGGGAAGACGGCCAGTGCTTTCCCCCACCCACAGTTCCTGTTCCTGCCTGCCAAGCCTTTGGCTGTTAGGACTGCAGCTTCTTCCTGCCTCATTTCTTCAAGCCCATCCACAGCATGCAGAGGATTTTTGAGGCCTTACTGTGTTGACCAAGACTGAGTCAACAAGTCATGATGGCTCCTCCACCCCAAAGCATTTTGTGGGTGCTGGGAAGCTCAAGATCCACACTTGAAGGATGCTGCCCTCCAACTCTTGCTCTGAGTCCCGAATCACCTGTTGGGATCTGAATCTGAGAACGAAGCCAAACAGCTGACAGCTGGGAGTGTGCCTCCATTGGCTGTGAAGGAAACTGCAAAGTCCAAGTGGGTAGAACAGGGAAGAGATAGAACAAGGGAGAGGGAGTTCAGAGGAAAGACCAGACCCACCCCCTCTTCATCCTAGGGCATGCAGGGAGGAATGGAGAAGGGAGCAACGTGGCTTACAGGGAAGGAAAGGGGCCTGATTCCCTTCATTAGCCACAGTTGGGAAGATAGTTTAAAGGAGATGAATGATGAATACGGCAGCTGCTGTGAGCAAACGTGAGTTTACCTTGTGTTGACTTTAGTTATATGCATTCTTGACATCCTCCCAACCTTGTTGAGTTTAACCATGCCTTCATGTCTGGAATTCCTTCTCCTGCCCTGCTGGACTAATTACCTCATCTTGCCTTCTTTGGATTTATAGTTATAGTTTTTGTTGACCACATTTTGGACTTGAGTCTCTGCAGCCAAAGGCTGTTCCTGGGAGAGATTTTCTCCAGCCCGGAAGGTGACCAGGACAACGCTGGGGGCAAAGTTGGAGCTAATAAAGGGACTCCTGCTGACTATCTGACTGTGTTGCCTTTGTGCCACTCCCCCAGTCATCACAGTGGGCTTCCTAGGGATCCTGCCAGACCCAGATGCTGCTCTGCCCCACCAGCTGTCGGGGCAAAGTCCTCCCAGTCCAGCATCTGACAGTCTTATTCAAGGTGGGGTCTCCACAGAAAAGAAATTCATTGTTTTAGAGGGTCACATCATCGCAGGCTTTGGCAACCTCTGCTCTGGAGGAGAGAAATAAATTTCAACACGATCTTGATAGCTTAGATAAATGAGCTAAAGTAGCAGGATGAAATTTAACAGAGACAAGTGCCAAAATCTTCATTTAGGAAACAGAGATGAAATGAACAGGGATAGGATGAGGGATATCGGAGTCAGACTTCACAGTAGACTTGGCAATAAATCTCCAGGAACAATTTTGAGCTCAGCGGCTAACTGCCGAAGCTTCAAGGGCATGGCAAGTCGGGTAAACAGTTTTTATTGTGGAAGCAGAATGCGTGCAGATCAGCTTGGGGCAAAGCAAAGGACCCCAGTGCTGCCCATGCCCAGCAGCCCCCAAGCGGAACCTGAGGCCTCCACTCTGCTGCCTCTCCCACCTTTATCCAGGGACCTGCTGTGGCCTCAGCAGCCGTGGACCTGGCTTGCCAATAGGATGGCAGAAAAGAAATCTTAGGATCATCAGCTGAATGTGAGTCAGCAGACCCAATTCTGGGCGGCATCAACCAGTCTGAGTATTGCTATGAGTTACCTCTGCTTGTCCCAGCAGCTCCTGCCCCCTAATCATTGTGCTCCCCTCTGTCCTCTTTCCGGGGTCTCAACAACTTTTTTACATCATAGCAACCAAAACTGGATGCAGAATTCCAAGTGTGGCCTAAAGGGCTACTGCTAACACTTCGTGTAATCGTGATTCTATCCCTCTGTTAAGGCAGCCTAGGAAGGCATTGGCTTTTTTTGACTGCTGTTTCATATTTAGGACTCCCTCTCACAGTTACCGGCATTAAGCCAAGTTTCACCTACTCCATACCTTTACCGTGGGTTTTCCTTGCCTGAGTGTAAAACCTTACTTTGATCTAGGCTGAATTTCATGTTGTTGGATAGGGCACATTGCTCAAATCTGTCAAAATCGCTTTGGATCTTGAGTTTGTCTTCTGGGGTGTTGGCTTGTTCTTGCCAGCTTAGATTTGTCTGCAAATTTGATGATTTCCCCTTCTGTTCTCTCATCGAAATCATCTTTGATGATACTGAAGAGCACCGGGCCTAAAACCTTGAGGTATCCCATCATTTCCTTACTTCCATGCAGATATAGTTCCAGTGGCTGTATTAAATGGACATATGATTTACAGGTAGTCCTTGACTTACAACAGCTTGTTTAATGACCATTCAAAATTACAAGGGCACTGAAAAAAAATGACTTATGACCAATTTTCACACACGACCAGGGGTGGGATTCAAATTTTTTAATAACTGGTTCTGTGGGCGTGGCTTAGTTGGTGGGCATGGCGTGGTGGTCATGTGACTGGCTGGGAGTGGCCAACTCAATATCACTCACATCGAGGCACGCATCTCCTCGCCTGGCCTCTCATGACTGTGGGGATGCTACAACACTCATAAGTGTGAAAAACAGTCATAAGTCACTTTTTTCAGTGCCATTGTAACTTTGAATGGTCACTCCACACAAGCAAAGTACCAGCAAAGGAGGGGGAAAAAACTCCAGAGAAGTTCCTGAGACAGGAAGTCTAGTCCTGCCAAGAATGTAATAAGGGTTAACGGAGAGGCAGTTTCTGTAAGCAACACCAGAATGTTTCCTTCCTGCCTTCCTTACAGGATTAGGCCAGTAATTTCTTCAAACAACCGGTTCGCCGAACTGCTTCGAATGTTAACAACTGGTTCTAGCGAATAGGTGCGAACCGGTAGAATCCCAACCCTGCTTACGATCATTGTAGCATCCCCAGGATCATGTGATCAACATTTAGATGCTTGGCAACTGACTCATATTTATGACCTTTGCAGTGTCCCAAGGTCATATGATCCCCTTTTGCATCTTCTGACAAGCTAGATTCACTTAACAATTTGACTAACTTAACAACTGTGGCAAGAAACATTGTAAAATGGGCCAAACTCACTTAACAAATGTTTCACCTAGCAACAGAAATTTTGGGCTCAATTGTAGTCATGTTGGGAAGTACTCATATTTTCACCTGCTGACTGTCATTGTGTTTTACTAAATTTTTAATCATAATTTTAGGATAGCTGTTTATTTTTTATTGCTCCTGTTGTTATCTTGATTGTCATGAGGTGCCCAGAGTCACATATAAAATGGGTGACTATGCTAAATATATAAATTTTTAGAAAGAGTCCAAGAATCTGGAACAAGTTTAAGGAAACTTGCAACTAAAATGATCAAGTTGCAAGATTTCACATCTTATAGGAGCCTCTGTGGCGTAGTGGTTAGAGTGCAGTACTGTAAGCTTTTTCTGCAGACAATCTGGCAGTTCAAATCCCACCAGGCTCAAGATTGACTCAGCCTTCCATCCTTCCAAGGAGGGTAAAATGAGGACCCAGATTATTGGCAACAAAACCTCTTAGAGAGCGCTATACCACTATGAAGTGGTAAAGAAGTCTAAGTGCTATTGCTATTATTCGAAGTGACTGAAGAAGTTGGGAATGTAATTTTCAGAAAAATGATTAATAGGGATAGAACAAGACCAGGGGTAGTCTCTTGCTGCATGGGAGGGAGGGGGGGACAGGACACAGAATAAGAGACACTGGGTTATAGGAAGGTAGATTTCAACCAAACCTTAGGCGGGGAGGAAAACCTTCTGAACCAAGAAGTTTGATATTCAGATCAGCTCCATGAATGTTTCAATGTTCTGTCTGGCTCCCTCTCGTTCTGCACTGAGCTGGGGGCTGCATTTAATAGGGCCAGGGGTCCCTCCTGACCCTCTGGTTTTCTAACGGAGGATGGGAGAGCTTCAAGGAGCCAAGATAACCAGGAAGCAAAGGGGGAGCTGCGTCCTTTTGATCGGCTCCACTGAGGACTCCTCTGTGTGTGCATTTTGGCTCCATTTCCCAACAAAAGGAGTTTGGAGACATTTTTTTTTTCCTGCCAACCTCACAACAACAAAAGCAAGAACCAGTCAACCACTGCCTTGCCCTGATCTGCTGCAGATCCTGAGGTAACAAAAAAAAAAAATCCTTTGTCCCCACTCTGGGAAAAAAAGAATTAAAAGCAAATCCTTAAACTGCTCCAACCTTACTTTATGCTGTGAGCGTCTATTGTTCGTAGAACCAACCAAAGCCAAACTTCTTTGAGGTTCCTCAGAAAGAGACTGAAATTGTTGACCCACTTTGCTCTGTTTGAGGCAAAAAAAGTCTGAAATGAGGAAAGGATTGCATGAGAGCTCCATGGAGTGACCACACTTCACAGAAAATATTCACTGACTGCCATTTCTCGGTCTGTAAAGCAAGGATCTCCTAGCTTGGCAGCTTTAAGACTTTGTGGACTTCAGCTCCCAGAATTCTGGGAGTTGGTCCACAAGTCTTAAAGTTGCCAAGCATGGAGACCCCTGCTCTAAAGCTCTTCTCCTAACATGGTGGGCTACTGGAAGTCCAGGGCTGGTGCAGAGTCCATGTTGGTGGTCTCCAAGGAAGAGCAAGGGATTCCAGAGAGTTACCCTTCTCTCCTTCTGGCCTCACGGGCCCCTTTCCCCCTTGACCAGGAGCCCCTTCCCTCAATTTGTTTTGCCCCATCCTCCATTTACTTCTGCTTTAATCTGCATATCATCGACAGCACAAAAGATCTCGGGAGGAAAGTTTGACAAACGATGGCCATTTTTCCACGGCCCCCATTTTCTCCTTTCTTGCCACCTTCTAATTTGTGCTGGCATTATAACTATGCATCAATAGACAAGCAATATTATGTTAAGAGCATGATAAAATGCCAGCAGCTTCCTAATGGCACCAGCCAAATGGTAATTTCTCCTTCAAAAATTGGTCATTTATTTTGCTGGTCCATTCCTATGTTCAAATTAGATGAAGCTTAATATCCTGTAAAATTGAATGCATTCTATCCTTTTCATAGCCTGGCCTGTGATTTATGGCTCCCAACCCTCCAAATGTTAAAGCACCTCTTTCTTGAGGTGTCAAGCACTTCCAGTCAGAGTCATGTTAGGCGCCCCCTCCCCTTGCCGGCCTGGCCCTCTCCGTGGAGTGTCTTCAGCAGCCACAGCAGGCGCCACTTGTGGGATGTGCTATTGCTCTCTGTCCATGACTGGCCCAGCCAGGGGCAGAGAGCTGCCCCCCCCCAGGGGAGTTCAATTCTGCCTGGCTTCCCGTTTCCATATTGCCTTTTCCATGTCCCAGAAAATGGCCCTCATCAGGCAGGGCGGCTAGGCTGCCCAAAGCAGGGCCCCTCCTTTGGCCCTAGAGTCCAGGAGTGAAGGAGAGGTGTCCACCCTCCCTCTTGGCAGTCTTTTCCAGGCTGGGCAGCCACTCCACCATGGCCCCGAGGTTGGGTATCTTTATGGGAAAAGAAAAGTGGTGGGATTCAAGTTTTTTTTACTATCGGTTCTGTGGGCGTGGCTTGGTGGGCGTGGCAGGGGAAGGATATACTGCAAAATCCCCCTTCCCTCCCCACCCCACTGACCTGCTTTCCAGCTCCATTCTCCTGTGCAGGGTAACCAAAGAAGAGCCAGACAATCAGCTGGGACTCAATGGGAGGCAGGGAAGAGATGGGGTTGGCGGGGCCAGTCAGAGGTGGGATTTGCCAGTTCTCCGGACAACTCAAATTTTCTGCTACCGGTTCTCTAGAACTGGTCAGAACCAGCTGAATCCCACCTCTGCAAAAGAAGAAATTGGCATCCAGAGGGTTCTGGAGTAGATCACTTCCATTCTTTCCTTGTTTGTTTCTTTAATTTACATGCCACCCACCTCATTGTCAAGCAACTTTGGGTGGCTAAACCCCGAACAACAGCCCAGCATTGGGAGGGGCACAGTCTTCAGGGCTGGGGTGGATCTGGCCCATGGTTATTCTGGCAGTTGTCCAAAATGACTCCCTCTCCAAGGGGCCAATGACTTTGGCTTTATAAAAATCCCTAGCGGGAAGCTGAAGAAGCCCTGAAACCCACCTCCACAGCAAGGGCAGCTCACATCCCAGGGAGGTGCCAATCTGATGGGCATTCATAGAATGCTGGAGAAGTGGGCAAAGCCTGAGTGGCATCACAGTGGTGCTGCCTGGGCCATCAACCAGATTTCTTTGGCTTCCTCCCAGGTGGCAGGAACAGAGAAGGGCACAGTACACCACAGCAGCAGCAACAGGTGAGGCAGGATTGCCTTGTGTGTCCTGCTCAGGTTCGGGGTCTCAGGGAAAGCATCTCCTGCAGGTGGCTGCCCCGGACAGAGGCTGAAGTCACTGAGGTTTCACTGCAGAGTTTCTCCAGTTGAGGAAGGATTGCACACAAGGAGGGACCAAGGGCCTCTTTTTTCCCCAACGGTTTCTTAGCAACAAATGGGGTGGACACCTGAATTCCAGAAGTCAGTAGGTCTGGGTGGCCCAGAACAGCTCACTCCTTATAAGCTGGCCCTGCTTGGTTTGCTTTTCCTTGCATCTGCATTTAACTCCTTCTGTTCTTCCTCTGGAAAGTGAGAATTCTAAAATTCCCTCCAAATGGGGTGATGACTCATGGAATCACCAAAAGCCCTTCAAGGGTGCACCATGTAGCAGCACACTCAGTTATGTCTGCTGTTTGAGCAGGGCTCCTTACACCTCTGGTCCTTGAGCTGCACTGGCTCCCAATGAGCTTCTGGGTGCAATTCAAGGCGCTGGTAATAACCTGTAAAGTCCTACATGGCACGGGAACAGGATATTTGAGGGATCACCTCTCCCGGTTGCATCTACCTGTCCTTATCAGATCCAGCAAGAAATAGGAGCTTCCAGGTGCATCATGGCTGACTGAAGCTGTCTCTGTGAACTGCAAGAATACTTTAATAAATGAATAAATAATAAATAAATAGAGAAAAACAGACCAGCAATAGACTGGTCCTTTTGAACCTTTCCAGAGAAGGAGAAGACTGAACATTGCCCATAAGCTTGTCATGAGGAGCTCATAGAACAATGTTCCACTCGTGGGGCTGAGCATCAGATGGAGACAACATCTTGTTCTCAGCCACAACAGAACCTTTAAAAAGTAGACTGAGCCAGCTGCACTCACTTATTTAACTATCTCATATATATTAGAGACCTTCAGAACACTGAGTTTAATTTGACACCTGGTAAGTTTTACCTTCTTTTTTTAATACTAGGAATAGAGACTTGAGAGTTTAAAAACAATATAAATTGATAAAAAAGAGAGAAAGATTTAAGAAAGCTATAAACACACTAGGAAACTGGAGGAATTTGGAACATTTGTATTTTTTCTGTTAGATTTGAAACACAAGTATATAATTAAATAATACACCTGTGGGAAATGTCCAGCACAAATTAAATCTATATTAGGAAATGAGATTCTTTGAATGTTCCAAATGGACAGTAGAGGGGACTAAAGGACCAAGAAGAAAGAAAGAAAAAAGGAAAGTGCATTTATCAACTTTTAAACTAAGGTTTTAAAATGGCCAACCCTGGCACGTTTTTTTTTTTTTTAAATTTATTTGGGTTTTCACAAAAACAAAATACAAATAAAACATCTTTTTTGAAAATAGCATGGTCCCAGGTTATCACTTCTTCATACAGACACAAAACTCAATTTCATTCTCATTTTTATATTCTATTCCATATCTTATTACCATTTTATATTTTCTACATAGTTTTTCCCCTCTTCTAAATTTCTCAACTTTGTTTTAATTATCTCAATTCAAATCATTATATTTATACTTTTGTCTGTCCTGTTACAATTTCACATTATCTTTTCTTATTAAGCAAATTTTTCCCTGTAGTTACCAATTAGAGTATGACACCTTTGTATCCTTTAATTTTATCCATTCAAGCTCTTATTTAAGCTTCAATGTATAGTTTTAAGATTATAGCATTCAATATAATACATAACTTCCAATCGAATTCTGTTTGGTACATTCTTAAAATAGACACTATATTCTTAAAAAGAAAAAAGTACATATATATGTAAATAAAACACATTCCATTCCAATTCAATTCAGATCGAAGCCTTGGAGAGACGAGGTTTCGGTCTGTCGCCGAAGAAGCTCAAACAGGAAGTCCAACCCTGGCACGTTTTTGAGTTGCTTAAAGAGTTCTTTGAAAACATGGGCTGCAATATTAATAACTAATATCTTGGAAAGCATCCCAGCTCCAATGGTTAAATCTTGATGTTGTTAAGGGAGACTTTCAAAAACAACATTCCTGTCAGAGGACTAGGACTTGTAAGCATGGAATACAGTATAATAAAACTGACCAGAAAAACAAGAAATTGAAAAACAAGAAAAATCAAGAAAGGATTTGGACAAAAGAGTAGCTGTGACAAGAAACTCTGGACCTCTTTACAGGATTTATGAAGTAGCTTGGATAAAAATCTGAAGAATCTTTTGGAGTGTCAAAGATTGATGAATGGTCAAATCCCGCAACACCGCTGGAAGGAATTAATGGCCAAGATTGTGAAGTGCAAAAGGAAGGATACAAAGCTGAATCATTTGATCGGCAGTAAATTATGTGTTTGATATTTCTGGAAGTTTCTAATGGACTTTTTGCTGAATCAGGACTGAAAAGATAACAACATCTGGATTGTGTGTGAGTTAGAATAAGGGAAGTTTTGTTTGCAATTTTAAAAGAGAGTGAAGATTCATGTTAGCTTGGGCTATGTGCGATGAAAGTTAGAAGCTACTCTTGATTATTTATTTCTATTTCCTTTTCCTCTTTATCTTTCAGAATCTTTCTTTTTATCTCTTCACCTTTTAACTTTTTTTCTGGGTTTTCTTTAATTCAATAGTTATTACAAAAAAAGAAGAAGATCTGGCTGGGAAGGCAAGTCTATTAAGGAATGTCAAGGAGGAATGTCAGGAGGAGAGATTTTTTTTCTGTCACGATGGTTGCCCTGAGGAATATCCCTCCCTCACCCAGAACTTAGATTGGCCCTTAGTCTTCTGGCCCCTAGGAAGGACATGAAGTCTTGGCTCTGCCATTGTGCAGATGTGGTGCCTTGGAAGTGGCTCTGTGAAATGGACCTTTGATTTGCATTCTTCACCGGCTGACTGACATGTTTTGTGTTTAACTGAGATTTTCATGGCAGCTTCAATATGATTCTGTTTGTTGTGTTTTATATTTTATTCCAGTTATTTTTAATAGACAATGCATGGACAATGTTAAGGACTGGATTGGGAGCAATGGGTTGAAATTAAACGCCGGCAAGATGGAAGGGCTCTGGGTTTGGAGTTCATTGATCCATGGAGAATTGCCTTCTCTGGTTTTGAATGGAGGGGCAGAGGTTCTGACCAGTTCTGGAGAACCGGTAGTGGAAATTTTGAGTAGTTCCAAGAACCGGCAAATATCATCTCTGACTGGCCCCAACAACCCCATCTCTTCTCTGCCTCTGCATCAGCTGAGTCTTCTTTGGTTGCTAGCTGGCACAAGAGAATGGAGCTGGAAAGCAGGTTAGTGGGGTGGGGAGGGAATGGCATTTTGCAGTAACTTTCCCCCAGGAGTGAGGTGGGAATGGAGATTTTGCAGTATCCTTGCCCTGCCATGCCCACCAAGCCACGCCCACAGAACCGTTAGTAAAAGAATTTGAATCCCACCAATGGGGAGGGCACTACCCCAGACTGTCCCTGCGCCTAATCTGGGGGTTGTCCTGGATTCACGACTCCTACTCAAAGAGCAAGTAGCAGTTGTGGCAGGAGGGCCTTTGAACAACGGCCCTTTCCTGCATAGGGAAGGTCTCTGCCTGGTTATTCCTTTCCTAGTCATCTCCATCTTGACGACTGTTTGGATTGCTTTTCATTTTTTTTTTTTTTTGAGTTTTTACCTTTGTAAATCACCCAGTTGCTGAGAGTGAGTTGGACAGCCATATACATTTTGTTAAATAAAGATTTGTGAGCCTCCAAGAGTCACATTCAGGTAGTCCTTGCTTATGCCCAGCAACCAAAATTAGGGGGCTTAATGACAGACACTTGTAATTGGGCCAATCACGGCATTCCTCTCATTGTGTGATCACCATTTGCAACTTTCACCCACAGCTTCCAACAGCCAGTTTCAAAGGGGAAGAAGTCAGCAGGAGGCAAATTCCCCACCCATCAATTTCCTACCAATTGATCATTCTTTACTTGGGATCGCAGGATACCATCTCCAGCTCCGTTCTCGGGGGAGGGGGGGAGGGAGAGACTTTTGGCTTCATGCAAGGAAAGCAGCAAAAGCAGCAGAAGTCTTTCTTTCTCTCCCCCAAACTCTGCCAGAAATGAGTCTTTGCTGGAGCAGCTTCTTGGAGCAGGAGGCCTTGCAGGGTCCCAAAGACTCGTTTCTGGGGGAGTTTGGGGGAGAGAAAGGAAGCAGAAACAAGCAGCCCAGTGGACAGGACAGGCACGTGGGGTTTCACCCTTTCCCTCCTCTCCTCATTACCTCGTGTTGTTCGCAATGCAAGTGACACAAGCCTTGTGGATGGCGCAGCCTTGTGTTCCCACACAGCCTGGATTAATTGCTTTCAGGGGGGACATTTCTCTGAGGACCACCAAAATTTTATCACAGACCACCAGTGGTCCCTGGCCCACTGCTTGGTGACTGCTGCATTAAAGTGTTGTGGACAAATCCAGCCCTTGTTTGAAGATCTCCAATAAGGAGAAGATGTTGGTTCAAGAGGCAGCATACTACATCAGTGGACATTTCAGTGAATCCAGATTGGGCCATTCTTGCTCGTTCTGTTTGACAGTGTGCAGCATAGGACTGAAGGCATCCTTCCCAACATCTGGCATGCATGGAAAGTAAGCCCCTCCTTAATCTTTATGGAAGAAATCAGTCATGTTCCTCTTTCTCAGGAGAGGCATCTTGAGGAGCCTGAGTGCTGCTTGTCTGAGCATGGAGCATGGGTGCTGTCCACTCATGGCCCTTCTACTTCCTATCAAGTAGAAGCAACCTAGAAATAAGGAGTGAGAACAATCAACCAGTGAAAAGGCTGGCCTCCAGAAGTTGTGGGTGCCTCATCACTGGAGGCTTTCAAGAAGAGACTGCAGCCATTTGCCTGAAACGGTCTAGGGCAGGGGTCTCATTCTCGCGGCACGTGGGCCAATTGTGGCCCGCAGGACGATATCCTGTGGTCCCCACCATGATATGAAAGTATAACATTTGAGGATATTTTTTGAACAACTTTTTTTGTGAAATCCCTTATGCAGCCCAGCCTCGCCCAGCCTCTGCCTCCAGCAGCCCCCAGGTAAATTGAGTTTGGGACCCCTGGTCTAGGGTCTCCTGCTCAAGCAAGGGGGTTGGAGTAGATGATCTCCAAGGTCCCTTCCAACTCTGTTATTCTGATATTTTTGTTAACTATCCTAAGGGAAGCAGTCATCTGCTGGGCAAAGCAGGCTGACTAAGAGCTTCTTTAGAGTGAGTCTTGAAATCAGACTTATATCAGCTCCTGTACTAATTTTAAAGCCTAATTCAGGGCTATTAATTTGCAAAGATACTTCTCACAATTTGGCAAAAGCATTAGGGCATAAAATTGGTCTGAAAAATAATTGCTCATTGATATCACCAGTTTTGCAACTTCTCTCAACTCATGAATGTGACAGGCAAGTTCAAAACAACTCATTGACTTTCCTTTATGGGTTTTAGCAGCCTTTGTCCTTTTGCAGAGGGAATAGATAGAAACCTTTGGGTGCAGTTGGGCCAGACCTCTCTGGTCTTCCTGCCTCAGCAGGTTTGTGTGGCTGGCTGGGGCTTTCGAGCCTACGGAGGCTGCTCGGTGCTGCCCTGGATCTGGAGTGGTTCAGAGTTCCTCGCACCACCTGGAAATAAGGAGAAACTTTCTGACAGTGGGAACCATCAACCCATGGAACAGAAGTTGCCTTCGGAAGTTGTGGGAGCTTCATCCCTGGAAGCTTTCAAGAAGAGGCTGGACTGCCATCGGTCAGAAATGGTGTAGGGTCTCCCGCTTGGGCTGGGGGGTTGGACTAGATGACCTACAAAGTCCCTTCCAACTCTGTTAATCTGTAAACATTTATGGCTACAATTTTGAGGACAGATCCTTTATCCAAGTGGCACAATGAGTCCATCCCTAATACTTTCATCTTGCGGCCACCTGCTAATTATTTACCATTTCTGCTTTTAAAAATGGGCTTTGGTTTAATTTTTGAGTGTATTGATTTAAAACTTTGTTTGTTTTTATTGTAATTGCCTTATTTAAGAAGATTGTGTTGTAAATCACTTAGGGACCTCTGGGAGGAAGCATGCAACCAGAGCTAACTAATAAACAATCAGTGCTAAATAAATAAAGCATGGAAACACCAAGGAAGGAATCTGGAGTTTTTGAGTTCTCCCCTTCTTCACAATCACATCGCTCTGCCTCTGAAAGGATGTTGCACAAAATGAAGACATCTAGATTCAGCACGAAACTCGCAGGCTGTCAAACATTCAGAACATCAGGCTGTCAAGCTGGCAGGGCAGGTGCCCAGAAGGCTCCTTGCTGGAAAAAAGTCTGGATCCTGCAGGCAAAGCGGCCCAAAGGGAAGAGCGGCACCGATGCTCGTTCAGCACTGCACAGGAGGGGCTCTTTCATCTGGCCACAGCACTCCGCCCTCAGTGTTGTGTCCGCTTGGAAGGAGGCCAGGAGTTGGTGACTTTGTATCAAGCTCTTTATTGAAGTAGGAACCGAACTGGCTCTTTGGAAAACCTTGCGGCTTTTTCTTTCCAAGCCGCGGCGGCTGCGGCCAATGGCACCACTTTCAATCTCCCGCGATTCGAATCTACCAATCGTGGGAGATTCTCAGGGAGCCAATCGGTGCGGCTCGCCTAACCAATCCGATCGCCCCGCGCTTTGGCCAATCAAAGCGCAGGGATTCCAAGAATTCAAATTAAGGTACAGAACACCCCTCCCCTCTTGGTTTGGTCCTTACGTAGCGTAGTCCCGTAGGTAGGCGGGGCTCCGTCTTTGCCTACTGGACCTGCGCAGGTCAGTTGTAGGTTGGATCCCGGCCGGTTCGGTCGGGGTCTCTGTTTCTCCGGACTCCGTCGTGGGAACCGCCTGGTATGTCTGGCCGGGCCGCTCTTCGCAGCTCCCTCCTGGGCTACCCGGGTTGGTTGAGCTGCGGGTTTCGCCGCTCCCGCTCGGTCTTCCCGGGTTGGTTGAGCTGGCCTGGCTGTCTCTTCCTGGCGAGGTTTCGTGCTGGCTGCTTGCAGGCGAGTATGGCTGGTTTCTTTCTTCTGAGTTGTGGTTCCCGGGGTATCCCCTCCCCTCTTGGTTTGTGTTGAGGGGGTTGGTTTTGTTTGGTTGCGTGTCAGTGGTGTCTTGTGTGGCAGTCCTCGATCTTAACTGATCGATGTGGCGTTTCCACACTCGTCCGTCGGTTGTTTGTAGCCGGTATGAGCGTGGGCCTGTTAGCTGTGTTATGATTGCTGGTACCCATAATGGGTCTCCGGTTAGGTTCTTTGCGTAGACGGCGTCGCCTGGTGCGAAGGTTCGGTGTTTGCTGGTGGAGTCTGGGGGTTTCTCTGGGTTGTAAGTGGGTTGTAGTCTATCGAGTGGGGACCTTATTTTCCTCCCCATTAGCAGTTCTGCCAGGCTTTTATTTGTTATGGTGTTCAGGGTTATGTGCTGTATGAAGAGTAATTTATTTATTTTGTCCTGGATCTCCCCTTGGTCTATTTTCTGGATGGTTTTTTTTGTGAATTGAACCATCCGTTCCGCCCTTCCGTTCGCCACTGGATACGCCGGGGCTGTCAGTGCGTGTCGTATGCCCCTTTCCACTAGGAATTTTTCGAATTCCAGCGATGTGAATTGGGGCCCGTTGTCGGATACGAGGACGTCCGGGAGGCCGTGTGTTGTGAAGAGTTTACAGAGTTCTTTGGTCACGGCTTCCATGGTGATTGTTCTCATGTTGCTTACCTCCAGGCAGTTGGAGTAAGCGTCTACGGTTATTAAGAAAGTGTGTCCTTTTGTGGGCCCGGCGAAATCTATGTGGATTCAAGACCAAGGTCCCCTGGGGGTTTCCCACTCTAGGATGGGTGCTGTGGGTGGGCTTGGTCTAGTTTCCTGGCATCGTTGACACCTTGCTACCCAGGCCTCGATCTGTTTGTCCATCCCTGGCCACCAAGTGTAACTTCTGGCCAGGGCTTTCGTTCTAATGATGCCCGGGTGCCCCTCGTGTAACAGTTCCAGTACCTTTCCTTGTAGTTTTTCCGGAATGACCACCCTATCCCCCCATAGTATACACCCTTTTTAGTAACGAGAGTTCCATTTGCCGGTTTCGGAATGTCCTGAAAGTCTCATCGTTTTCCTTTTCCGGCCACCCTTTCTCAACCCAATGCAAAACCCGCGCCAGACGTTTGTCTTTATTAGTTTCTCGGGCAATGTCTGACGCGGTTATGGGTAGGTTGGGTAGAGTCTCTATGCTGAGGGTGGTCGTCGTGGGTGCTGGGTCAGTGTCTGGTTCGGCATCCTTAAGGCATCCACATGGAAGATGGTCTTACCGGGTTGGTGTGTGAGCCCGTAGTTGTAGGCGGCCAGGAATTTGGACCACCTTGTCATTCTGGGAGACAGAATGTTCGGGGTGGCCCTGTTCCCTGCGAGTATTCCCAGCAGCAGTTTGTGGTCGGTGATGATGGTAAACGTCCGGCCGTAGAGGCACTCGTGAAACTTTTTGACTGCGGCGACGATAGCCAAAGCCTCTTTGTCCAACTGGCTGTAGTTCTGCTCCAGTTTGGTGAGGGTCCTTGAAAAGAATGTGATGGGTGCTTCCTTTCCGTCGGGGAGAGTGTGGCTGAGGACAGCGCTGACGCCGAAGGGTGATGCGTCGCATGTGATGGCTAGTGGTAGGGTCTCGTTGTACTGGAGGAGGACAGCATCTGAAGTGAGCAGGTCCTTGGTTTTCCTGTAGGTGGCTTCCTCGCGCTTCCCCCAAGTCCAGGTAGCCGCCTTGTCCAAAAGCCTATGCAAAGGCTCCGCCGCGGTCACCTTTTGGAGCAGGAAGACATTATAAAAGTTAAGTAGCCCCAGAAATGCCTGCAGTTCTGTTTTTGACCTGGGTGTGGGGGCTTCCTTGATGGCTTTAATTTTTTTGTTGGTGGAGTGAATGCCATGTCGGTCTAGGAGGTATCCTAGGAATTTAATCCCGCTCTGTGTACAGCTGGCATTTTTCCCTCTTCACTTTAAGCCTGGTTTCTTTGAATCTCGTTAGCACCTCCCTTAGGTGACTCTCTAGCTCGGCCTGGTTGGTTGCCGATACTAGTACATTGTCGAAGTAGGGTACCACCCCCTTGATGCCTTGTAAGAGTCTTTCCATGAGGCTCTGGAAAATTCCAGGCGCCACGCTGACTCCGAATTGGAGTCGGTTACATCTAAAGGCTGGTGGGTGACTATGGTTTGCACCTCTGCAGTTTCCTTGTTGACCAGCAGTTGCTGGTATGCTTGGGCCAGGTCGAGTTTCGTGAAAACTTTGCCCCCTCCCAGTGAGTGTAGAAGATGTTGCACTACTGGGATGGGGTATGCGCTTTGCTGCAAGGCGCCATTTAGGGTGGCCTTATAGTCCCCACAGATTCTCACTGACCCATCAGGCTTGATTGGGGTGACTATTGGGGTCTCCCACCAGGCGTAGTCTATGGGTTGTAGGACCCCTTGCTTGACGAGCTTGTCAATTTGCTCGTCAATTTTCGGTTTGAGTGTGAAGGGTACCCGCCTTGGTTTTAGGCATTTCGGGGGAATGTTTGGGTCTAGGCTGAAGGATATAGGGGGCCCTCGGTACTTGCTAGGGTGCCATCGAACACTTCTTGGAAGTCCCGGGCCAGTTGCTGCTCCCAATCGGCTTCGGCGATGTGGTCGATGCCCGTAACTGCGATGCCGAGCGGTGCGAACCATTGAAGTCCCAGCAGGCTAGGTCGGTTTCGATTGACGATGGTCAAGGGAAGTCTTTCGGTGTGCCCCTTGTAGGTCACTGTGAACTGTCCTGTTCTGACTACAGGGATGCGGTTTCCCTGGTAGTCTTTGAGGATTAGTCTCTGGTTTTCTAGTTCCCTTCTCTGGATGGTAGGCACCAAGCGTTTAATTTCTTGCCAGGCTACCATTGAGAGGTAGGACCCGGAATCCACCTCCGTTTTACAGGGTTCACCTTCGATGCCTACCTCCACGTAGACTTTTCTGGCGTCTGAGGTTGTTGCATGGCCGATGGTGACCGTCTGATGTGTCTCTTCTCTCCGCCGGGTCTCGCCACCTTGTTAGGCTCATCCGTTCTGGTCCCAATGGTTGTCTGATGTGCGGTCTCTGGTCCTGGGGGGTGTGCTCTCTTGTCTCCGCTCGCTCAGGTCCCATCGTCTGGGGCTGTGGGTTTTCTTGAGGCGGAAGACACGGGCGATGTGGCCCTTCTTGTTGCAGTGCCGGCAAACTGAGTCGAAGAACCGGCATTTGGATCTGGGGTGGTCACCTCCGCAACTGGCACACGCAGTCCTCGACTTACGACTCCGCCGGCTGTGCTGGTCGCGGCCTGCCTGGAGATGGTGGATGTCTTCCTCCTCGTCTGAAGTGCCCGAGGTGGAGTGGAGTTCACCCTGGTGTGTGGTAGTTTCAGGTTGGGCCTCGGTCGACCTTGCAGGGTGGTTGTTTGCAGTGCGGTCCCCGGCGTTCGGTCTCCACATGCGGTCTGCTGATTGTCGGGTGGCTTCGGCTGCCGTGGCTTCTGTGATGGCATCGGCGAGGGCGATGTTGCCCTTGGCCATCAACCAACTTTGGAGAACGGGGTCCCAAAGGCCGAGCATGATTCGGTCCCGCAGGGCCTCGTTCATATTGGAGAATTCGCATAGTCCTCCAAGGCGCCGCAGCTCTGCGACGAAATCACTGAAACTCTCGCCCGACTGCTGGTCCCGCCGATAAAATTTGTGTCGTCGGATGAGGATGGGTACGGCTGGAGCGTAGTGTCTCCGGAGTAATGGCTTGAGGTCATCCCAATCCATCGCGGTAACATCGGCGGGCTTGGCTAGCACTTTTGCCATCTTAAACACAACGGGCCCGCAGTGCATTAGGAAGACGGCTCGTTTCTTCGGTCCGGTGGCATCCTTCAGGTCGTTGCATTCGAGGAACATGCGGAATCTGTCCGTGTAATATTCCCAGTCCTCGCTAGCGGGGTTGAAGGGTGTTGGTGGCACGATGCTGGCCATCTCGTCGGTTGGCTGGCTTCCGTCGGACACGTGCTTCGGTTCAGGATGAGGATCCCACCTTCGTCGCCAGTGTTGTGTCCGCTTGGAAGGAGGCCAGGAGTTGGTGACTTTGTATCAAGCTCTTTATTGAAGTAGGAACCGAACTGGCTCTTTGGAAAACCTTGCGGCTTTTTATTTCCAAGCCGTGGCGACCGCGCCCAATGGCACCGCTTTGAATCTCCCGCGATTCGAATCTACCAATCGCGGGAGATTCTCAGGGAGCCAATCAGCGCAGCTCGCCTAACCAATCCGATCGCCCCGCGCTTTGGCCAATCAAAGCGCGGGGATTCCAAGAATTCAAATTAAGGTACAGAACACTCAGGCCCAGCCATTGGCTCCCAAAAGCAACGCTTCCAAGTTTCTTGCAGGAAGAGAAGCATCCCAGACTGCCTACAGCTGCTGCTGGGGAAGGGGGGGGAGGGCCCAAAAACGGGACTTGGGGGCCTTTGGAAACAAGGCCTGGGCCTCCCTCTGCTCTGTAGCCTCTTCCATTCCCCCTCCCTTCCATCTTATTGCTTTCTCCAATAGGCTCGGAGTGCCAAGGCCCCCTTCCACAGCTGTTGGGCTGCTGAAATTCTCCTCTTTGCTTTCTTAAACTTTCACAGAAGCATTTTGCATCCAGAAAGTAAAATATGCAGATTAGCTACATAACTGAAAAATTGCATGCAAATTAATTCAGAATTACTGTTCCATAACATAAAGAAAAGCTTGACAGTAAAAAATAAGCTGGAATTAGCCGGTGGGGGAAGAAGATGGTGCCCATGAATTAAATTTTGTATATATTTTTTTAAAAAAACAAAAACGAATTAGAATTACTCCTCAGAGGACCTCATACAGGAACCAGACAGCGGTTGGTCCAAAGAGAGGTGTTCTGTGGGAGCACTGGCCGGGGGGGGGGGGTGTTGTGGCTTCCCTTCTTGGAAGAGCCGGGGGAAGGCGAAGCTCCTGTCCTGTGGCAGCAGCGGTGGGATTCAAAGATTTTAATAACCAATTCTGTGGGCGTGGCTAGATGGACGTGGCCATGTGACTGGGTGGGCCTTTCTTCTTCTTCTTCTTCTTCTTCTTCTTCTTCTTCTTCTTCTTCTTCTTCTTCTTCTTCTTCTTCTTCTTCTTCTCCTTCTCCTTCTCCTTCTCCTTCTCCTTCTCCTTCTCCTTCTCCTTCTCCTTCTCCTTCTCCTTTTGCAGCATCCTCCCTGGGTTTTTTTGCCACCTGGGCCTCAGGCAAGCCTGCTCCCAGAAGGCTTCCCTGGGGCCCAGGAAGGCAAAAAATGGAGCATTGGGGGGGGAGGGACAGCACCCCCTCAGACTACCGCCCCCCCTCCCCTGCATGCCCCCTTTTGCCTCCTGGGCCTTGGGGAAGCAGTAAGACAGTGAGGAGGATCCTGGCACAGGAGCGGAACAGCTGATTGTCAGGAGGGGAAAAAAAGAAATACCCCAAGGAGTGACTGGCTGGGGAGGGGAGGGGCCAGCCAGGGCCACAAACTGCTGTTCTCTGAACTGTGCTGAATCATAACAGCCGGTAGAATCCCACCCCTGTGTGGCCGGATGAGAAAGGCTTCCTCTCTGGCAACCCCAGGGCAGAGGCTGGCCCTCCACCTCACTTTAGACAGGACAGCCTCAAAAGGAAGGAGGACTTGCATATTTGCAAGATCCCCGGGTCCAGGTTTGATGTAGGATGCCATTCAGTTATAAGTCAGGACGTTTCATATAAAGTGGGCTCCGCTTCTTCTCCTGGTGCTTTAAATTTGGAAGACTTTGGACAAGTATCATACCCTACTGATCCTTACAAACATTTTTTCTTGTTGGAAGAAAAATAAGTGGATGTGTTGGGCTACCCACAGCATATTCTTCCTTCCTCAGGAGTCTAATATGGGCTTGAGAGGTAAACGAGCTGAATCGACAAAAGGAAACCGCAGGTGGAAGCTTAACAGTTCTCCCTTTGAGGACATTTCTCTTTAGCCCCAGGTTGGAGCCTCTTCTGATGGGCTTCCCACCCATTGCTCCTTGTCCTGCCCATAGGTTGCTATGCAGAATAAACCCACCCACTCTTCCCTGCGGCAGCCCTCCAAACCCACAGCTTGGGCATCGTTCCCACCCTAATTTCAGCTTTGGGGCATCATGTTCATTGTGTGAATGTTGCCAATCCCAAACGGTAATTATGTTTTGCACTTTTTCTCCCTGACTGTCTGCAGCTCTTTCTGGAAAGTGGGAAGCTTTCTGCCTTATTGATTTTGCATCTCAAGTGTTTGTTTTGTGTATTGGTACTTGGCTTGCTTGTAACGCTTTTAATTCCCCTGGGAGTATTTCCAGATCAGCTTCTGCGGTGGGGTTAAGCTAGGACTTGTCTCCCTGCAACGCGAGGGGCCAGTCAAAAGCTTGCTCTGCAAAATCTTCTTCTCGTAGACTCTTCTCTTTTCCTCCCTGGGTTTTATGTACAAGGTAGACCTTGCTCTACACGTCCCAAATCTCTTCTGTGCCATCATTCATGGGCCTTCCCACCCACGGGAAGGTTGGAGTCCTGAGTTTGCAGCAACAGTGACTTTTATATCATACAACAGTTTTGATTCTCAGATTCTGCTGTAACTGTGTTTTTACAGCTTCTCCCTTTACCTGAGATTGTACTCCCTTTATGTGATTATATGTATATATTGGAGAATATATTCTAATATTCTTTGGAATTGGAACTTGATTTGACCACTCTTCTCCATAGTCACTGTAGAGCCCACCCATGGTCTTTTTCCCTGTAACAGAAAGGCTGAACATGTCAAAATAAGCACCCAGCGTCCTTCTCTGCACACTTACTTGACCTCTTTTTTCCAGAGTCGTGTAGGAAGTTGGCACCCACACCTCTCCTAGAGAAATGAAATATCCTAGGAAATATTCAAAAGGCAGAATATTTCCCTTAAAAAGAGTAGAAACTCAGAAGCAGAAGCTCACCCCCCACCTTTGCTAATGAGGGGAGGGGCATTAAGGCCTGGGCCAGAGTATTCTACATAACAAAGGCCTCTGCCCATTTCACCACCTGGCTTGGGAAGATTGCATCAGCCAGCACTCAGGTGAAGCCATGTGGTCCAGATAAAGCCTACAAAGTTAACTAAGACCCCCCACCCCCAGGGAGTCTGACAGCCAATGGGATACAATTCTTACACAGCAACAGGAAACACTAAGGTGGGGCACAATAGAGGGTATAAAACCAAGGGTGTTTCAGCATCTTGTCCCTTTTCTTTTCTTTCACCCAACATCTTGAAGCATGTGATCATCCTTTTCACTTTGGAGCTCCAAGCCTTGTAGTCCTGTCCACCATTAAACCATCCTTCCAAACAGTCTCCATGCATCCAGTGTCTTTTCCCCCATTTGGAACTGAACCCAGAAGGATATTTCTTCCAACAGTTAGTTAAGACTCTGTCAACTCTCTAGCATAGTGTGGGTTTACTCTGATTCCAGTTTTGCCAGCTTTGAAGTGCAAATGGCAGAGGGAAAGAGTGTGGTTTGAATGGCCAGGATCCCAGGCTCTTAATCAGCTCATCAGCCATGGCTGGTGCTGTAAGATTTTGCCTGGAGCTTTCTAGTGGATGAGTCCCAGATAACCCAACTAGGCTGGCTTCTTTGAGTGGCCTTGCAACTAAACCATGGTGATGCATGAGGTGGACCGGAAGCATGGGTGGTCCTTGCTTCTCCTTTGGCTTCCTGTGCTGCCTAGTGGCCCTCTGGGCAGGACTGGCCATGAGTTCCCCACCCTTGATCACTGCTGGCCAAGAGAATTTGCCTGGAGGTCTGGCTAGAGTTGGGTCTGCCCCACACAATCATCAGAGGAGTTTTGTGCAGGAGGGTCAGCAGATCTGTTGTGAAGCTTTGTGGAACAACAGCTCTGTCCTCGTTCTTTCTCATTATCCTTTGACAGCCCTGTCCTCCGATGGGGGGGGGTCTAAAGGGGGGAGTGCCTCACACTCCCCCCCAATTCACCCTGATGGGCTGGCCTCCAATTCTGCCAGCTGCCTAAAAGCTGCTTTCCTGGGCCTGGAAAGAGGGAGTGGCTACTGGGGGGGGGGGAGTTCTTCTGTATCCAGGGGCTTATCATCTCGGCTCCTAGATGGGGTGGCATTGCCCCAGTGCATTATCTGGGGGTTGTCCTGGACTTGCAAATCCTGATCCTAGCCCAGAGGACCTTTCCTCAACTTTGCCTTGTGTGTCACTTATGCCCTGTCTTGGATGAGGAAGTCCTCTCGGTCACTCATGGCCTGGTCCTCTCCTCTATGGACAACATGCTCTGCACTGAGCTTCCCTTGGAGAGGACCTGGAAGCTTCTGCTCCTGAAAAATGCAGGGGTGTGGACAGTTACGGGCACCTCTAAGGCCACCAGGCATCACCTCCACTGCATGAACTGCACTGGGTGCCAGTTTGCCTCCAGGTGCAGCTTAAGATGTTGGTTATTTCCTCTGCATGGCATGGGACCAGCAGATCCGAGGGACCCTCTCATCCCTATTAACTTCTACTCACTCCACCCTGTCTAGCAGGAAGGGCACATTATTGACCTCTTTGGTGGGTTCCAGGATGATAACCTCCCCTGCCATTGCCCCACCCTCTGGGACCTCTTCTCCCTGGGCTGGAAGTGTGGTTGGCAACCCTTCCGGAAGAGAGTTAAGACAGACTCTGCCATCTGGGTTCAAGGCCCTGGCTGGTGCCTTGTGGAAGTGCTCTCTCTCTCACTCTTTCTCTCTAACTTCATAGGTTTTTGTTGTGACTCGGAGGTCTGAGCCTGCCTTGTTAGAAGATACAGACTTAAGCAATGAGGAAGAAAGGGATTTGGCCTTGAGGTTTGAGCCTGATTTGCTGGAGGACACAGACTTGAGCCATGAGGAAGAGGAGGATTTGGCTCTGAGGTTTGAGCCTGCTTTGCTGGAGGATTCAGAATCATCTTCCTCCCCAGGATCTTCCTCCCTGGTTGTGCCTCAAGTGTCAGCAGATAATCAGGAGAGCATAGCAGAGCCTCTGGCTGAGGATCAAACTGAGGAATGTTGGTTTGATGCAAGGCAAAGACATAGACATAGACGTGAAATGCAATGTAAAAGGAAATGTCAAATCAGGGACTGAGAAAAGAGACTGACACGCCCCTCAGGGAATAAAAGGGGGCGTGTTAGCTCTGAATCCTCATTTGGGACAACTTGTTTATTTGGGATAGAAGCTTTGAAAAATTCTCTGTGTGGCATTTGCCTTTGATTTATGGTCTTGTCTTATTATTGGACTTGGCAGGCAGCTTTTGGAAGACTGCCAAGGATTTCTCCAGCCAAAGGAATTTAACTCTGTCGTTCCTGGTCCTGTCTGTTTATTTATATTCCTTTGGAAACTTGGACTCTCACCTCGTGGTCACAGGTGAGACAGAACAGGTTTTTCTATGATTTCTCTGATCTCTTTTTAATGAGACTTGCCCCATAGAGCACAGACAGATGGGCTGTATATAAATGTGATTAATAAATAAGATAAATAAATGAATGTAATTTGGATGGGAATGTAAAATTGCAGCCAATCCTTCTGCCTCCCTGTCTTCCTTCAACTTTTCTACATTTTATCTTGAGACAAACTATTCTTCTTCCTGCTGAGGTTGCAGAGTTGTATCTTTAGCTATTAGGTGCCCATGTACAGGCAGGTGAACACCAATAGTTACTTCCTCCGGCAATTCAGTCACAAGATTAGCACTGGTTTTCTCCACCTGATCCAAGATTTAAAGGCATAGCAGACAACGTTTCGTTTGCCCAAGGACAGCAGGGACAGCCTCTGAGCCCATATGGGAGACCTTCTGCCTGGCTCAGTGGCTGCCAGTGTCCAAGGTGCCTTTGGCTTCTATGGATGCCGTGACCCCTTTCGGCTGGGGAAGCTTCGTTCGGCGTTTTCTTGAATTATATGTCAGTGTTTCTCAACCTTGGGAACTTTTAAGACGTGTGGATTTCAACTCTCACCCAGAAAAGCTGTGGTGGCACAGTGGTTAGAATGCAGTACCGCAGGCTAATTCTGCTGACTGCCGGCTGCCAGCAGTTTGATCCCCACTGGCTCAAGGTTGACTCAGCGCTCCATTCTTCTGAGGTCAGTGAAATGATGACCCAGATTATTGGGGACAAGATACTGATTCTATAAACAGTTTAGAGAGGGCTGTAAAGTCTAAGTGCCATTGCTAACCCCCAGAATTCCCTCTGAGAATTAAAGTCCACACATCTTAAAGTTCCCAATGTTGAGAAACACTGCCCCACGTTACTACAAACAGACATTTTTGAACTACTTTTTCTACTTCTTAACAGGTTTTTGCCTTCTTTGGAGCTTCTCTTCTTTCTGGTTCAGATTGTCTAAGAGGTTTTCTTCTCTGGACATCGCTTTTTCCCTTGGAATTCTGGCTATTCCTGCTCTTTGGCCAAATTTGAAACTCCACCGTGAGTGTCTTCTGAGTTCCTGGCTGCTGAATAATTCTCCACCAGTTCCACTGCCTATTTTGCATTCAGACAGAAACAGACTGGGCTTGGCAGGACTTGCCAGGACTGTTTGTGGGCTATTTCTACTACTTCTCTGCCCTGGCCACATGACTCCTAAACCCAGTAACTTTGCCCTTAACCAATCCTGTGCTCACCAGAACGCTCTCTGTATCTCTGCTGGATGCATCCTTGGTTCTTTCAGCAGGGCCAGCATCCTCTTCTTTGCATTCTTTTCCTCTCTGACTGGAGGAGCAGGAGATTCTTCAGGTGGGTCTGGACCAGGACTTCAACTGAGGCAGGAAGGCCTCTCAACCATTGGAGGGAAAGCTTTGGCCTCTCCTCCATCTGCCAATTCAGGGACTTTAACCTGGCAGGCAAAAGCTCCCAGCAGCTGCCAGAACTTGTCACTTTGTCTCCCTGGTCCAACCGTTGCAATTGGCATCGGGTCCTGGAGCTCTTTCTGCCTTTTGCACTCTCTCTCTCTTGGCTTAAACTCATCCTGGATGTTTGGCCTCATTAGGTGCTTTTTCTTCTACAGGCTTCTTCCTGCAGAGTTGTCTGTTGCTCCTCCTGCTGCTGCATAAGCCTTTCTTGGAAAAGTTCTAGTTATTCCCTTCACCCTCCTGGCAAAGATAGCGATGCAGTTTGGGAAATATTGTCTCCATCCTCAACGGCTGTGAGGTGTCTTCGATTGGGTTCTGCCACCTTGACAACTGCTCTTGCCTGGAGCTCCAGCTGTGGCTGGCTCTCCTCCCTCAAGCGCTGCAGCCTCGGCTCCTCAGTCCTGGCTTTGCCCAGCCTGCATCTCTGAGCATCTCTGCCAACCTTTGACCCACGGGACCTCACCTCTGACTCCACTGGGGTTTGCAAAGCCTCTGGATCTCAGCAGAAGAGCTCAGCCCAAATCCTCCTTTCTGTTTTGGCCACAGGCTTTTATTCACAATACTGTGCCATTTGTCTCCCAGGCCCCATCCCTGCCAGCACATTGTCCTGGAGGCTAGATCTTTGCAGGGTGAATCAGATGAACTCTACCTTCCTTTCGTTCTGCTTTATCCCTTACACAAAGAACACTGGTTTCTCTTTCACTCATGCAAGGCAGATCAGGTGAGCTGTAGTTTATCTTACCCAAACAAATGTTTTTGTCCAGTGTCTCTAATAGTTTAGGCAGTAAAGGATCTTCGTAAGCAGTAAAAGTGCCAGTGAATTAATTGATTGCTTGGTCTCGCGTTCCTAGGTTATTAGATTGTCTGGTTTCCCATCTGCCATATAATTCTTCTAATGAGGCAGTGTTTAACTTCATACTGTAATTCTATGTATAGCTACCCCTAAAGCTCCCACCAGAGTTAATCAATGGCTTTATTTATGCTTAGCTGGCAACCTCTCATGGCTGTCATATTCAAGTTCATATTATTTCTTCTGTTTCTGCTTCTTCTGCTCAGGTAGGCATAATCCTTCAAAGTCTGGTCCCCTTTTACCTTCCTTAGTTTTCTCACCACCCAAAATTCTTCAGTGTCCATCCTAGAACCAGCAGATCTTCAACAACAAATGCTATCTGGATTCATTTTGATCGGATTGATCCATTTTGATACTAGCCATCTTCTTCCTCTCAAAACTCCAGTGGCAACTGCCCCTTCCTGCCCCTTCATCCTCACATCCACTTCCTTTCTCTCCTCCCACCTCAGTGAGGAATCTCTGGGTGTGAAATTGCTTGCATGTTTCATTCCCTGCTATTTCTTAGATTGAGCTTATCACCTCCAAGCACAGCTTGCCTGTCTGGAAGATTATGTGAACGGATGACAGGAAGGACTTCGCTACACAGTTGTGTCACAATCTGCCTTCTTGGAACTTAAACCCAATAATCTGTGTCCTATTCAGATCTTCATTCTAAGTTGTCATAAGATGAAAATAGAATTATAGACTTGGAAGAAAGCTTGGAGATCTTCTACTTCAACTCAGTTGAAGCCCAGGCCAAACTATAGGCCAGTGGCTGTTCAATCTTGTTGTGAATTAATAAAGTGCTTGAATAAAGTTTGTTGAAACCTTAAAGCAAAATGCAGGGTTCTGGCCCTGCACTTCTGATTGGCCGATAATAGTGATATCGGATTGGTCCGTTCAGGAGAATCTGATTGGCTATTAACAAGCCTTTCTCATTGGTTAAAAGAGTTAACGTTCCTGTGTTTTCATTGGCTAAAAACCCAAGAGCTTGCCTATATAAAGGGGGCTGTTGGGGCCGTTTTTAGATCTGTTGCACCATGTTAAATAAAGAGTTGAAGTTCACTGTTCATCGACTCGTCTCCACTTCTTGCGCCACGCACAGAACTTAACAAATCTTTTCTTGAAAACCTCCAATAATGGAGTACCCAGGACTCCAGGAGGCAGGCGGATTGCCCAATGATTGTGGTCAGAAAATTCCACCTTATTTTGACTTTGGATTTCTCACTGTAGCATGTCCAGCCATTGGTTCTTGTCCTACACTCAGGTAGTATGCAGAACAAATTCAGAGCCTCTTTCCCTGTAATAATATTGGAATAATATCAGGTTTGTTTTCCCCTCCTCCCAGCCTTCTCTTTTTTGGTAAACACAGCAACTTCCATTAACTGTTCTTCCCTCACCGTTTTTGTTACTTGTCTCACACGCCTTCTCTTCTTCAGTGTTATTCTTTTCATTCTTATATTGTCACAAAACACTATAAATTATTCCAGGTGCAGTTTGACGATGTCAGGCTACAGAACTTTTCCCATTCGCTCAACTAGAATGAACTTCTGAAAACGTATCAAAACGTATCAAAAAGGAATCCTTTATTGAGATGAGACAATTCCTGTAGGAGTTCAAAGCAGCGTCTGAGGTCTCTCAGGCATACAGGGATAGATAAGGGAGTTTAGAACCCCTCCCCTTATCTTGATGTGTATTTAGTGAAACAAAAGCCAGTATGTTAATTCCTCCCCACCCCTTTTGTAAGGAACGATCTTTTTCACAGTTTCCCAGGGCAAACCTAATTCCCCACCCCACCCGCTTTTTAGAATGAACTTTTCCAGAGGTTCCCAGGACACATCTCACTGTGGAACTTTTATGATCTTCTCATCCTGGCTGTGCTTCTCAGAGGTGATAGTCCTGGCCATCTGGCTTTTCTCCCTCCATTGTATCATGTGTGGGTTATACAAATTCGATATAAGATTAAATATATTCAGGTTACATCAAGAAAGGATTTCTTTATCAGCCTCCCCCCCCTTTTTTTTTCTTCCACTGAAGAACTGACAGATACACGGATCTGACATTGACCAGTTCAGCTTACAGCACAACTATCACTTCCAATGGTCTCAATATCATCTCTTGGTTGATGCAGCCCAAGATTGCATTGACTCTTTTAGCAACTGTAGGAGATGGTTGGCTTGTGTTTAATCTGTGGTCTACCAGGATGCCTGGACCATTCTCACCTTGCACCTGTGCATCTGGTTTTACCCTACTAAAATGTAGAAATGCAGGGTGTTTGGTGCTCTCTGAGTTTGGTTGTTTTCTTGCAGACTTTTCATTACCCAAACTAGGTAACATCATAATCAGCATCAAATTATGATGTGTCCTAGTTTGGCTAATGAAACATCTGTAAGAGAACAACCAAGTTCAGAGAGCACCAAGTGCTGTTCATCTAATCCCTGAGCTACAAATATTCTTGTTTATTGGCATGTAGAATTGCATTTCTCTTCATTTAACTGCTCAAAAAATAAAGGGAACACAAAAATAAGACATCCTAGATCTGAATGAATGAAATATTCTTATCAAATACTTTGTTCATTACATAGTTGAATGTGCTGACAACAAAATCACACAAAAATTATCAGTGGAAATCAAATTTAGCAACCCATGGAGGTCTGGATTTGGAGTTACACTCAAAATTAAAGTGGAAAAAAACACTACAGGCTGATCCAACTTTGATGTAATGTCCTTAAAACAAGTCAAAATGAGGCTCAGTAGTGTGTGTGGCCTCCACATGCCTGTATGACCTCCCTACAATGCCTGGGCATGCTCCTGATCAGGTGGCGGATGGTCTCCTAAGGGATCTCCTCCCACACCTGGACTAAATCATCCCCCAACTCCTGGACAATCTGTGGTGCAACGTGGCATTGGTGGATGGAGCGAGACATGATGTCCCAGATGTGCCAATTGGATTCAGGTCTGGGGAACAGGCGGGCCAGTCCATAGCATCAATGCCTTCATCTTGCAGGAACTGCTGACACACTCCAGCCATATGAGGTCTAGCATTGTCTTGCATTAGGAGGAACCCAGGGCCAACCACACCAGCATATGGTCTCACAAGGGGTCTGACGATCTCATCTCAGTATCTAATGGCAGTCAGGCTACCTCTGGCGAGCACATGGAGGGCTGTGCAGCCCCCTAAAGAAATGCCACCCCACACCATTACTGACCCACTGCCAAACCGGTCATGCTGGAGGATATTGCAGGCAGCAGAACATTCTCCATGGCATCTCCAGATCCACGGCATCTCCAGACCCTGTCATGTCTATCACATGTGCTCAGTGTGAACCTGCTTTCATCTGTGAAGAGCACAGGGCACCAGTGGCGAATTTGCCAATCTTGGTGTTCTCTGGCAAATGCCAAATGTCCTGCACAGTGTTGGGCTGTAAGTACAACCCCTACTTGTGGATGTTGGCCCTCATACCACCCTCATGGAGTCTGTTTCTGATTGTTTGAGCAGCCACATGCACATTTGTGGCCCACTGGAGGTCATTTTGCAGGGCTCTGGCAGTGCTCCTCCTGTCCTTCCTTGCACAAAGGCGGAGGTAGCAGTCCTGATGCTGGGTTGTTGCCCTCCTATGGCATCCTCCATGTCTCCTGATGTACTAGCTTGTCTCCTGGTAGCACCTCCATGCTCTGGACACTACGCTGACAGACACAGCAAATCTTCTTGCCACAGCTCACATTGATGTGCCATCCTGGATGAGCTGCACTACCTGAGCCACTTGTGTGGGTTGTAGACTCCGTCTCATGCTACCGCTAGAGTGACAGCACCGCCAGCATTCAAAAGTGACCAAACCATCAGCCAGAAAGCATAGGAACTGAGAAGTGGTCTGTGGTGACCACCTGCAGAACCACTCCTTTATTGGGGATGTTTTGCTAACTGCCTATGCTTTCCACCTGTTGTCTATTCCATTTGCACAACAGCATGTGAAATTGATTGTCAATCAGTGTTGGTACCTAAGTGATTTAATAGAAATGTGAATGACTTGAAGTTACATTGTGTTAAGTGTTCCCTTTATTTTTTTGAGCAGTGTATATTGCTGGAGAGGCTCCAATATTCGATATACTAGGATTCTTTCGAACATTGAGCCAGTCTTCTGAAGTGCTAGCAGTCCCTGCCCTAGCTTTGTGTGTCAACAAAAATGACGAGCCACCTTTCCATGCACTTGTCTGCATCATTGAAAAGCCCAGGATTAATCTTTGGGATGTCCCACTGAATGCCTCTCAGTAGACCCAGAACTTTGAGAACACACATTGAACACACTTGTTCCACCAGCTGTGAATCCATTCATGTTATATTGTTCTATTTTATCCAGAAGAAGGCTAGGATCAAATTAAGCTACATCCAGCTTGTCATACAATCTTTTGAAGAATATGTAACTTCTACCTTTAATTTATATTCAGCTACGAGTCCAAGATCCAGTATTACCCTGTATATTTGATATATTTCTCCTAAGCAGCAAATTAGATTTATCTGTCAAATTTCAAGCTCTTATTTTCAACCCACCCTTTTTTTGCCTCAACCAAGGTTTTTTGAAATTTATTTCTGTCTCTTTAGGTATTCACTACCTTGTCTGTTTCTGCGTTGTCTGCAAATTTAATAAGCATTTCCTTCACCTCAGTCAAGTATTTATTTTTTAAGTAGAGTCCAAGCCTGAACTTGGGGCTCCCCATTCAAGTTTGATGAGGAAGAAGAAACCCCACAGGAGCCCACAGAGTATGATTTTTGAGGCTGGTATGTTGGCCCTTCATTTTTGTGCCCCACCCCCAGCCCTAAGTTGCACTTGGGAGGTGAAAGCAGCCCTGCATGGGAATCGGGTCCCAACTACATTGCCAAGACAAGGATTCTGCAAGGCCTTGTTCACTGGCCTTCGGTCCTGAGGGACAGGAGCCAGGGCTCTTCCAACCCCGTTTTCCAGAAGGTGCCGTGGATCAGGAGTGTTGCCTTGGGCCCCTTGAAAACAGCTGCTTTTTTCCAATGCATGAAACCATGGATTGATCTGAATGTAGACGAGTAACCATCATGGGGCTCGATGCTTGGAAACACGGCCCTCCAGCCCTCTCAGGGTGGAAAGAGAAGTAGGGGCACCTTGATGCCCTAAGTGGGGGGGAGGGAAGAGATGTCATTGTAGTAGAAGCAGATGCCATCCTTTCAGTGTGAAGGGCACATCAGTCCTGAGCATCTTTTGCCAGCCCAGAGAGGTGTGCACATGGCCACAAGTGCACATACCCATATCATCATCTTTTGGGGTGTACCAACCAGATTGCAGGAGGAGGAAATTCTGCTGGGGCTGGCAGTGGAAGAGGAGGCTGCCAGCCAGCTGGGAGGGCTGTTGGACGGGACCCTTGGCTTCTCCAAAGGGTACCCAAAGGGAAGGTGTGAATTTCCCCCTCCCCTTTCATGCCAGGATCCTCTGGCACAGCTGTAAACAAGGTGCTGAGTGAAGTGGAACAGGCTTTTTTCCTCAGGGTATGCTGGAATCCCAGTACAGCAATATCAGGCTTCTTTTTCTGAAAACCTCTCTATTCTAATTTAATACATAATTAAACATTTGATGACTTTTTAAGTTTCTGGCGAAGGGCGGGAGAGACACACAAGAGGGCAGGCAGTCGGTGCCCGCCTCTGAGCAGAAAGCCAGAGCTTCCACTTGCTTTGCCTGCTGCGAGTGGCGTCCAGCCTTGGCACACCCACCACTAATGGTGCTTAATGGTCCCTGTAATTGGTGTCCCAAGTTATTCAAAAGTAAATTTACTAGAAAATAATTAGCAATTTTATAGTTCACTACTTCTTCATTTTGTTGATGAAAAAAAATCCAGTTGCTTTTTTCCAGTGGCACAATTCTATGAGATGGTAAAATAATTTCCCCCAACCTGCAAGATAGGGATTAGGCATGACAGCGTGGAAACACACCAGAGACGGAGAGAATAGATGGAAGAGGTTCTCCTTGCATTATGCAGCAAAAGGAAGGCCCTTGACGGCTTCACAGGGAGCCTTTGATCTATCCTGACTAGTTTCTGAGCACCTGGGAATTTCTTTCTCCTGGACCAGCGAGATTCCAAGGCTGACTTCAGGCGTTACTCCAAATACAGGCAGTCAGATCCCAAAGCTGGCCCACAACTCCCCTCAAGGGGCTCAAGCACCAAGAAAGCTGCCACAGGAGGAGTTAGGAGTTAGTGAAGCTGGGCAAGGATATGGGTGCCAAAATAGAAAGAAAATAGGGAGTCCTAAGGGAGACTGAGCCCAGGCCAGGGCTGGGAAGGACTGGACATGAAGAGCTCAGCTGCATGGCCATGGAAGCAGTGCAAGGCGAGGAGGAGATTGGAGAGTCCTCCTTGCAGGGCAGCAGGAAGACCAGAGCATGGGGGCTTCTCCCATCTCCACAGTGTAGAAAGTCAGTGCCTACCCCTCTCCTAGAAGAATGAAATATTTTGAGGAATATTAAAAAAGGCAGAATATTATATTTCCCCAAAGGGAGAAATGAAGAAACATGTTTTTAGAGGCAGGAAACAACCCCGACTTTCCTTAATAGCCCTCAGCAGATGTCAGCACTTAAAAGCCCCCCTTCTACCCCGGGGACTCTGCCACCAAGCAGTGACAGCTGGTTGTTGAGGTTGGCCTTCAAACTTTGTACCTCGGTGCGAATGGTCGTCTCTTGACTGGGCTCCCAGGACTGCTCTGAAGGTAGCCCAGGAATCTAAAATAATGACTCGGTCCCTAGTGCGTCAAAAGAAAGATGAAGTAGAATGGTGACAGAGGGATTATTCATGTATAAAGGACAGGAAATTGGGTTTGACAAGGAAAATGGAATTGATGATTGCAAGTTATATATAGAGGGGAAAAACAGAGCAATTAGATGAACATGAGATCTAACGATGGAAGGATGGAGGGAGACGTTTTAAGGCATACAAGCTTTGGTACCAGTATTATGGTTGGTCGATGGTCTCTTATGAGGATAGGAGTTTTCCCACTGTGTTATATGGAACAAAGAGTTGGACATGTCAGGAGAAACATAAATAGTTGAGTTGGTTTGGTGAGGTAAAGAGGGCTGGATGAGGAGGAAATCCCAGACCAAATCTAGGATGAATGAGTGAAGAGGCGACCCTTTGAACCAAGGTATCAAAGTTTGAATGCCCAGCCTCAACAACTGCCTAATGCTGTTTGGTGGCAGAGCCCCTGGGGCAGAAGGGAGGCTCCATTCAGACATTAGGGCACACCATGGTTAGCAGCAGTCCTAGTTAGGCTCCCGTATCCAAGAAAGTGGTCAAGGGAGAATAGCCAGCCAAGGGCAGGACAGAAGAGAGAGGCACGGCAGGGGTGCCAAGGAGCTCTAGCTGTGGTTTCTTATCCCACCCTAGCTTGGCTTTCCCTCTCTCTGCATTTTGCACAGTGCTGCTTATTTCCAAAGGAAAGAGGGAGATGGGGGTGTAATAAAAGGAGGCGTGCCAGGATTAAGGATGTTGCTGAACTACAACTCCCAGCATCCTCCTCTGTGGCCTATGCTGACTGGCCCCCACAGTTGGGTCAGTGAGAATCAGTGAGGTATGTTCAGTGGGAAGGCCTCGCGTTGTCCAGATAGAAGCGGCTCTGATGAAAATGAAACGAGCATAAAGAGGTTTTTGCGCTTTTCCCCTGCATTTAATTTACTCTTCTAGAGCCAAAAGGGAGTAATATATTCTCAGCGTTGGTACCCCACTTCCCCCCATATGACCCCCCCCTTTGCCAAAGGCAGCTGTCTCCCCCCCCCCCCACACTCCCGAGAACTGATAAATGCAGCAGAGAGAAGAAGCTGCTGTTGCAAGATTTTATTGTGGGGTGAGATTAGCTCCAGGTGGAGACTTTGCATGTCTGCCTTGTTCAGGTAGATGGTGGAGACTCAGAGGCGGCGGCAGGGGGGCAATGGATCCTTCCATTGTCAACGGCTGAACTATAACATTGCCAGCTTTCTGGGACAATGACTCATCCCGTCCCTGGGAGCAGAAAATTAAGGATAATTTATGCCTTGCTAATTGAAATCAAATACAAAATTCAATCTCTCTGTGCCAGGGAGGCTGACATTTAAACAGGGAAGACAAAACAGAAAAAAAAAAGAAAGAAAGAATGAAAGAAAGAAAGGAAAAAAGGGAACGTTTCCTGAGCTGGTGGCTTCCTCAGAAGACAGACGGTCTCCTCCTCGCACAGCAAAAGGCAAGGCGGGCAGAGGAAATGCACCAGCCGTCCAGAAAACAGGAAACCAACCGCCAGCCCTCCGTACAGCGGAATTGGCCCCCTCCTCCCTTGGAAAGGGCCACACCAAGCATTCCACACCCGGGCAGCCTCCCCACTGGGATGCCGCTTTCCAGAACGGGCTCCCTGAGAACAGGGTGGTCTCCCCCACCTGCCGTAGCAAAACTAAACATCTGAAGAAGACACAGCACAGGATGCAGGGCGTGTGGAATGGCACCTCTTCCCCAGCTGGGGAGCAAGGATGCCCAGCTCCTCCCTCTTCTCTCAGGACAGCAGAGGGGTCTCCAGGGCAGGGCTGGGGGCTCTCGGGGCACCTTCCTGGTCTCAGAAAGTGGGAGGAATCAGGGGCCAAAGGGACCCCCCAAAGCTTTGGCTGCCTCTTCAGTCCGCTGAGCCCTCATCCCCAATGCTGGGGTTAGGGGGCAGTTGGCCCTCGGAAGTCAAGCCAGGCTCTTGTCACTGCAGGGGGATCTGTAGGGAGGAGAAGAAGAAGCACCACTCGTTACTTGAGCAGCAGCACCCCATTCAGAGAATGACCCCCCCACAAGGAGTTGGAGCCCCCGCTTGGGACAACCCACTGCCCATCTGGCAGAAGACGAAATCTCTCGGGGCTCCTCGTGAACGTCATGTGGTTTGGTCAAAGGCCCCATCGGCTGTTTCTCACGAGGGACGGTGCCTGTTTGCGCCATTTTGTCAGGGGCAAGAAAGAAAGAGAGGCAGGCAAGGGCCATAGCCCACTCAGACCGTAACCAATGGTTTTTTCTCTCTTTTTTTATGAAGCCATCTACCTGAACACTTTAAATCCTTGCAAAATGGATTGCATGACAACACCGTTCTCTTTTAATAGATGAAGTCAGAACTTAATCATAGGTGAAAGTCAGCTCTAGCACACACTTCACTTTTTGTTTGTTAAAATTTATAGTTGTTTTCCTCCACAAGAGAAAAGAGAACTACACTATGTTAGAATTTTAAGAATTTTTATAAAATGATTGGTATTGTCCTCAGAAAAATGGTTTAGAATACACAGAGGCACTTCAAATGTATTCATTAGAAATGTGAACAAAGGGGGACATTTTACCATGTTTGGTGGAAGTATAAAAAGCTAGAAAATTCTGGATTCAAATACTTGTATTCAGGATCTTAAAGATTACAAACAATTGAGACAAGAGATTTTTCTTGTGGGATTGTAGACAAACAGTTTGGGGGGGAAAGTCATGGAATGTTGTTTTGTGCATAACAGTTGCAGTGAGATTATCGTATGCACAAAGATGGAAAGATTCAGCCTTATCCTCACTGGAGGAATAGTTGGTGAAGAGGATGGAACTCAGTGAGTGAGGTGGCTAAACTGACTTCTTTAATCAAAGAAAAGACTATGTTTACTGCTGATGGGCAGTCCTTATGGACTTTTTGCACAAAACATAACAAATTTACAATTTATGGATTTGGTGATTCGACATAGAAAGAAGAGAGTTACCGTATATACTCGAGTATAAGTCGACCCGAATATAAGCCGAGGCACCTAATTTAACCACAAAAACTGGGAAAACTTATTGACTCGAGTATAAGTCGAGGGTGGGAAATGCAGCAGCCACTGGTAAATTTCAAAAATAAAAATAGATACCAATAAAAACTTTCACTAGGACAGTTGAGAATAAGTTTGATGTTCACAATTTCCTCTTTGAAAGAGACCAGTAAATAGGGAACAAGAAGATGAAGAAAAAGAAGTGTGTTTTTTCACACTTTTCACACTGAAGTGGACAAAAATGGCATCATAGGAACAGGCTTATTCTCAGCCCAAAGGTTTGTTTCTGATTTCTTCCCTGATTTAAGGGAAATTTGGGAAACGATCTCACTATCATGAAAGGTTTGATTGATTCACTAACCCAAAAGATGATGATGATGACAGTGGTAGGCAGGAGTCACTCTCTCCCTTGCAAGAAAAAACCAAGAGCCGTTCTTATGATATATCTTTCTCTCTCTCTCTCCCCCCCCCCAATAAAGTCAAGCCCTTTCCAGCACGCGCGCGCGATCCGCCCCCGCCCCTTTGCACCTTGCAAATGCAAAACCCCAGGGTTTTTGCATTTGCAAGGTGCAAAGCGGCGGGGGCGGATCGCGCGTGCGTGCTGGAAAGGGCTTGACTGTATTACGGGGAGAAAGAGAGAGAGGGAGAGATCATAAGAACGGCTCTTGATTTTTTCTTGCAAGGGAGAGAGTGACTCCTGCCTCCCACTGTCATCAACATCTTCTTCTTTTGGGTTTGTGAATCAATTAATTTGGGAAATGATCTCACTATCAGAAAACAACGCGAGCTGCCACCACCACCTCCTCCTCCCCCTCCTCCCGAGTGGACTGAAAGCAGCTGGAGCTGAGGAAATGAAGCTGAGTGGAGTGACCTTGGCTCGCGTTGCTTTCTCAGCCTAGAGCTCAGAAAACAACGCGAGCTGCCTCCCCCCCCTCCTCCTCCCCCTCCTCCCCCTCCGAGTGGACTGAAGGCAGCTGGAGCTGAGGAAATGAAGCTGAGTGGAGCCGAAGCAACCTCGGCTCGCGTTGTTTTCTCAGCTTAGAGAAAGGGGAAGGGGGCTCATCTGGACCAAGGGTGAGTCTCCCCCTCAGCTTCCCCTGAAGGATCTTCTATCGCTTTTGCCTTCTCCCTACATCTTCCCTCTGTTAAAATCCCCCCCCCCCACACACACTTATTTTCGGTTGGATAGATTTCGTGTCTGAGCATTCTCACATGGCGGTGGGTCTTCCCCCCCAAAAAAAAACAGTTAAAAAAAGAAAAAACAATATATCCTCAAGCAAGAACTTTTCTGCTTCCGATTACCCCCATGCTTAAAAGTTGCAAAGGAAACACGGAAGCAGGGAAGCGGCTGCCCAGCTTCGGAGCTCCACACCATTTTTTTTTCAGAGGGGAATCTGACTCGAGTATAAGCCGAGGGGTTTTTTTTCAGCACAAAAAATGTGCTGAAAAACTCGGCTTATACTCGAGTATATACGGTATGTTGTAACCTTATAGTAAGAGATAAATTTATAATTGTGCTTATATGCTGTAAAGAAGATTGGAAGCCATAAGATGCTAGAGTCTTTTTTCTTTCTTTTCTACGTTTTAATCCCCCCTTTTCTTGCACTTTTAGTTTTCTCTTTGATTTCTTTTCCTTTTCCTTTTCTTACTTTATCTTACTTTTTTATATCTTACTTTACTGCATTAGTTTTATCTTTAATCTACCTCATATTAACTAGACCCTAAATGAATGTACAACTGAACCCATACATGCAACCTTCTACAATGCTGTAACAAATCTGGGACTGGAACAACTAGTAACCAACGTTACTAGACTTAACAACTGCCTCGATCTCATCTTCTGCAATAGTTTGAATTCAATTTACGGAATACAAATTAAAGAACCCCTTTCCAACAGTGACCACAACATGATAGACTTTTGTCTCAACATACATCCACACAAAAATCATCACAATGACAAAATCCCCAATTATAACTTCAAAAAAGGCAGCTATGATCTTATAATAAATGATCTCTCTTCCCTTGATTGGCAATTTCTATTCACTGGATGCAATACTGTTGAAGATCATTATAACATATTCTTACTAGAAATCAAAAGAGCCATCAAACTATATGTACCAATAACAACTCCCAAAACCAGGAGTTGTTATTGGTACATATAAACCATAACAATAAGGAAGCCTCAATCCAAAAAGAGATAACTTTGGCGAAAAAACAAAACTGGTAACGTTGCCAACTTCAAAAGCCAATACAAAAATCTATGCCACCAGATAAGAACTGAATGCATTAAACAAGAGGAAAAACTTCCACGCACAAATTCCAACTGTGCTTTCTACAATTTTGTAAACAACAAAACTAAAAGACTCAAGGTCCATCCCACCCCTGAAAGGACCTAATGGCAAAGACTGCAAGGACACCATCAAAGCAAACCTCTTTAACACATTCTTTGGCTCAGTATTTGTAAACAGCAATGGATCAAGCCCAGTACTTCCTAGTCGAACCACAGACAACTACAATGATCTAATACATATTGATTTTACAGAAGACATTGTTGAAAAAGCACTGAAATCTAAAACCATCCCTATCTATTGGACCGGATAGAATATGTGCCTACTTATTAAAAAAGCTATCCACTGCCATAGCAGAACCTCTAAGCATAATCTTTGAAAAATCTTTCAGGACAAGCTCCTTGCCAAAACTATGGTCACAAGCCATGGTCATCCCCGTCTTCAAAAAGGGAGACCCCAGCCTCGTTGAAAATTACAGATCAATCTCCTTATACTGCGTCACTTGTAAAGTCATAGAATCAATTATTAATCAATCCATTATCCTCTACTTAGAGACAAACAACCTACTCTCTAATAAACAATTTGATTTTGGAAAAAAACCTATCTTGTAATCTGCAACTCTTAACACTGCAAAAACATATGGACTACACAACTTGATCAGGGCAAAGCAATAGACGCAATCTACATAGACTTCTGTAAAGCCTTTGATTCAGTGGTACACGATGAACTACTCCTAAAACTAAAATCTTATGGTTTCTCTGGACACCTACATAACTGGATAGAAGCATTCCTGCCAAACAGACAACAAATGGTCAAAATTGGGAGCGTCCTATCAAATTCTGTTTCTGTCAACAGTGGTGTCCCCCAAGGCAGTGTTTTAGGACCAACTCTCTTCATACTCTACATAAATGACCTCTGTGATCATATTAAGAGCAACTGCGTTCTCTTTGCTGATGATGTAAAGCTATTCAACACCACAGACAATATTACTACCCTGCAAAAATGTATCAGAATGGTCAATCAAATGACAACTTCAAATCTCAAATAAATGCTCTGTCTTACATATTGGCAGAAAAAAAAATCAGAAAATTAAATACAAGCTAAGTAGTCAAGATCTTGTTGAGGATCCAAACTTTGTCAAGTACTCATCTCAAATGATCTAAGTGCTAGAGCCCACTGTAACTACATAGCCAAAAAGACATTAAGAGTTGTTAATCTAATCCTGCGTAGCTTCTTCTCTGGTAATATCACACTACTAACTAGAGCATACAAAATATTTGCTAGACCTATACTTGAATAAAGCTCATCGGTCTGGAACCCATATCATGTATCTGATATTAGCACAATTGAAAAAGTCCAGAAATATTTCACAAGAAGAGTTCTCCGCTCCTCTACTCATTGCAGAAGACCTTATATGCCACCAGACTTGAAACTCTAGATCTAGAAAACCTAGAGCTACGCCACCTCCAGTCCGATCTAAATATAGCATATAAAATCATACATTGCAAAGTCCTACCTGCAAATGAATACTTCAGCTTCAATCATAACAATACAAGGGCACACAATAGATACAAACTCAAGGTAAATCACACCAAACTTGACTGCAGAAAATACGACTTCAGCAACAGAGTGGTCAGTGTCTGGAATACTCTATCTGACTCAGTGGTTTCTTCCCCAAACCCCAAAAAGTTTAACCTTAGACTGTCTAATATTGGCCTCACCCCCTTCCTAAGAGGCCCATAGGGCTTCTCCATCTGAGAGCAGCATCACCCACATTTCTGCTTGGAGACCCCCTGATTGTCAAAGCACCAATTGTGCCTACCGTCCCTGTCCTATTTTTTTTTTTGTCTTATAAGCATCTATCTCATGTATTCAAAACTATATTTATTCTTATACCTGTATCTTGTAAGCGATTGAGAAATCAAATAAATAAATAAATAAATAAATCTGCAATAAACTCCCTCCCTTCTGTTAAATCATGTCCAATTCTCAAAGGCTACTTGGACAAGTCCCTGGCAAGGCTTTTCAGAAGCGGTTGGCCATTGCCTGCTTCTTAGGGTGAGAGGGTGCCCCCCCCAAGCTGCAAAGAGATTTCCTCCCTGCAGGAAAGCCATTTACCTCTGGAGAAAAACCCGCTTCGTTTGCCACGGCTGCATCACATCCCAGCCTGCTGCTCCTCCCACTGGAAATCCTGGCCTATCATTTGGTAAAACATGACATTAAAGGGCTTATAAAACTTGTGCAGCCTCTGAATGACGTCTTGGTCGATGACCGGGTGAGTCCGGCCCTTGGACTTGCCAAGGCACCGGGGCGTGCCACTCTCCTCCGGCTTCTTGAGGCAAGGAAAGCCCTTGGTCTGGTTGAAATGGAAGTACTTCTCGGTCACCACCCTCCGCAGGCCCAGGAAGGCCTGCACCTTGGCCAGCTCCCCCGCAGGGTCCGAGATGAGCCGCTCGCCGCTGACAAAGTGCATCTGGGCCAGCGGGAAGTACTGGAGCCAGCTCTCCAGGTGCAGCGCATAGAGGCCGATGCGGAGGGCACTCCAGGAGGCGTCGATCAGCCCCAGAGTCCGGTTCTTGAAGGCCAGCACCTCGAAGGTGGGGATCTCGGGCTTCTTGGAGAGCGTCTGCGTGTAGTCGGAGATCGCCCGTGTCACTGGGTCCCGAACCACCACAATCAGCTTGGTGTCCTTGGCCATGGCGTGGATGCGCCCGGCCGCCTCACTGGTCACGAAGTAGCTGGGTGTTTTCTCCATGGTGAGCTGGCCTTCCAG
Source organism: Hydrophis major (assembly GCA_033807585.1). Classification (NCBI taxonomy): domain Eukaryota; kingdom Metazoa; phylum Chordata; class Lepidosauria; order Squamata; family Elapidae; genus Hydrophis; species Hydrophis major. Next base: position 1,547,680 of record CM066340.1, read on the forward strand.
GGTCCGTGGCATCAGCTCCCTGTAGGGCAAGAGAGCGGGAGAGACATCAAGTCCATGTCCACCTGCTTGACTCCAGACTGGGTAGGTGTGGAAGTGGGGTGCTGGGAGCCATTAACTAGAGGTCTCCAATCTTGGCCACTTTAAGACTTGTGGACTTCAACTCCCAGAATTCCTCAGCCAGCTTTGCTGTTTGAAGTCCACAAGTCTTAAAGTGGCCAAGGTTGGAGACCCCGGCAGTAGGCCGTCCTTTGCTGAGGAGGAGATTGGCAGGCAGAAGTTAATTGGCCATAAAAGCCGCCCATCCCAGCCTGAGCAGCAGCCATCTGCTCAATTAAAGTCTATTCACTTTGGAGTCTTGTATCAAAGTAGAACATTTAGGATTACATGAGACCTTTTTGTTATGATGACATGCTTTTAAATGTCTCTGCTAATAAACTTAATACAGGCAGGGATCCCTCAGCGCTTGTCCCGTAATTAAGTGTATTTACTATCTCACAGGCGAGGAGCAATGCCTGGCTTTTATCTCACCTTCCCACACCTTGTCAATAATTAATGGTTGTGGGGTTTGAAGGGGAACTTCCCAGCCACTTCAGGGAACCTGGGGGGAGATGGGAGGGGCGGACTGGCTCCGAGCCTGAAGCCCAGGCCAGGGGAGGGGAGGGGAGGGCTCCTGCCAGACAATATCCTCAATCTGGGGAGACAGCCATTCAGTTTGGACATGCTCAGAGGTGGAACAAGACGTCCCAAAGAGGCACATCTGCTCGGGGCCAAAGGAAGGGCTCCTGTATGGAGCCCCCACCCCCCAGCAGAGCCTTGCCAGAGGCTGTCTGGCCTTGCTGGGCTCCCTCCCTGGCAGCTCCTGGCCAGAAGGCAGCTCCTCAACTGCTTGAGTGGCTGGCTCTGAAATGGACCTCAGCATGGGGGGTGGGCAGGAAGGAAGATGGGTGTCCTTAAAGAGAGGCTCCCCCCCCCAAGCTGGGCTCCGTTCTTCCAAGCTGGGACAGCCAGAGGATGGGTGGCCAAGGGGTGCCTCCTCCGCTGCCCGTTGTGGTCAAGAAAGGCTGTCCTTTACGGCATTGTGGGGAGGGATTTGGTCTTGTGTGCCCCCTGGCCCAAAGTAAAAGATGCTTGGGAATTCAGAGAGTTGGCAGAAAACGGGGCACCCGGCCCGAACGCCTCCCTCTGCAGATTCTGCTGCAACTGCCTTTGGGGGGCAGGGGGAGATATGGGGGTCCCAACAGGGGATCCTGCCCTGATGCCCATCCCCCATCAAGGTTCAGCCCCCTTGGAGGCCCCGTCTCACTGGGAGAGCAGGGCTGGGGCAGGGAGGGGCTTGGCCCCCTCACCCAACCCTCTGTGGGGGCAGTCTGGGTCTGGGTGGAGATTAGGAATGCGCCCCCCCACCATATGAGGGAGCTCTGGACTTCCAATTGCTGTGATGGGAAATAACCAACATTTCCAGTTTGGATTTTTGCTTCGTGCCAGCAGAGGCTGCAACTTGCCAGCAGCAGGAAATGCCTCTTCTCCCTTCCTGGGTTCAGCAAATGCTGTTTTTAAAAGTGAAATCCTTGGAGAGGAAGAGATGTTTTTGTCAGGGCTGTTCCAATTTTGGAGCCTGCCAGAATTTGTATGTCTCCAGCCTCCCTCTACATCTCCTGCCCGTCCAGTGGGTTCTCCTGTCCAGTGCCTGCATCACCATCTCTGCTTGGGCAGCCCAGTCATTATTTGGGGGGGGGGAGCCAGAAAGGGTCCCAAAGGGGGGCTGCCAAAAATGGGGGGGGGTGTTGGAGTGGTGCAAATCTCAGTGTTGCAATCGGGACTTTCCAGCCTCCTGGCGAGGATATTTTCAAGGGGATGAGCCCATTTGAGGTAACAGGAAAGCCAAACTGAATTGGTCCCACTGAATGGGAAGGAAAGGACCGCCTCCGTTCCACTTTGCACAGATGAAGCATCTGGTAGCCTCTTTCTGATCTCCAAATCCATATTCAAGACTAAAAGCATTAATGCTGAGAACGGTTTCAATCCCTCCCAAGCACACTCTCCAGTCTCTGCCAACTCTTCAGCTGCCATTCTGGGGGGGAGCACGGGGGGGGGGGGAGCAGAACGCAAGCTGCCCGCTGGCCTGGCTCAGGACGCTGGATGCATCAAAGACTGATGACAGCCAACCTCACCTCAGGGACAGGTATCTCAAAGGGGGAGGTGTTGTGCTTGGATGAAAGCAGCAGATCTGTTGGATGCCACTGGTGGGCGCCTGCCTGGGCAACTTTGCAGGGAGGCTGCATGCCATGGCAGGGAGGCCCTTCCTGCCCCACACGGAGGCCTGGCACATGAGAAGCTGCTTGCTCTTTCCTTGGCCTGCCTGGCACTTCTGCTCCCCCTCTGCTCCAGATGTTTCCTGCGGAAAATAATTGTTTACCAGCCACACAATTGGCATTGAGAACAGGTATAACACAGGCAAGGGGAACCAGAAACATCTGCAGAGGCTGAATGGTAGCCAGAGGTGTACCCAGAACCAGAACATCTGGGAATTCCTGAGCCTGCTATAAGTCTGCATCAAGGGACCAACGAAGGAGCAGAGAAAGTAGGCAATCCCTCAGCCCACTTCCCTCTAGTAAGCCTGGGACCAATTGTCTGTCTCTTGCAAGCCCCCCACCCCCAATTTTCTGGAAAGGGAGAGAATGAAGGAAGAGAGGCCTGCGGGGGAGCTGCCGAGGAGAAGGAAACAGGTGTGTGCGTGTGTGTAGGGGGTTATGTGTTCTCTAGAGCAGAGGCCTCCAAACCTGGCAAATATCAGATTGCCAAGACTGATCCCTGCCTTAATGCTAAGCCTAATGGACCCCCCACCCCCACTCCGAGTGCAGTCAGTCCACATGCAGTTGTGGACCTACCTTATTCTAGGGCTGCCCAAACCAAACTCTTGATCCCCTCAACAAGGACGTCAGAGAGGGCCTTGCCAAACCTTTGGCTGAAATCCAGGCAGGTTCTGTCCACCGCTTTCTCTTGGCCCATTAGAAAAGTTACCTTGTCAGAGGAGGTTCTGCACAACCTGCAGGCATTGGGCAGCATCCTCAGGAGATTCAGAAAGATGGCCCCACCTCATAACTACGATCCCTCTGTGGGCTTGAACACCCATTGGTCCTCCATGCTGCAGCCACTCAACAGGACTCAAGAGAAGCCTGGACCGGCCAGAGGCATTCTTTGGGGGGAACTAAGAGAAGGGGAGACACCGCAGCCCACCTGCAGTAACCTGAATGTAGACCTCGTCTGCAGGAGCACTCCTACCCCACACCCCGTTTTCCCCAAGCCTGGTATCTCTACAGAAATTGCACCCTGGCAGATTTCTGCCCCCAACATCCCTGTCCTCATCAAATCAACCATAAAAACAAGGCCAGGTTGCTGATGCTTTTGCAAAACCCAACTGCTCTTTCCAAGGACAGCAAGGCTTTTGCTTGGGTGGCTTCCACCCAGCACAAACGAAGAGCTCCTGGCCATTCTGGAGCAATGAAAAAGGCTGTGCATGTGGAAAGGACAGGCATTCGGTGCCTCTCTCTCCCGCAGACTGGCTGGCTTCTGATACAGCTCCAAACCACAAGGGCTGGCTTCCCCCAACATGCTGAGCCAAAGCCCAGCAACCAGCATGAGGTGAAAATCAAGTTCCTGCTACAGTTTGTAGCCGTTGCAAGCATATCTGGGTGCCTGTTTTTGTTGGAATCTTTCTGCAGAACTTCAAGGGGAAGAGGAGATCAGGTGCCCCCCCCCCCCCCCCCACTGTTCCCCCATTCATTGACTCTCAGGGCACTTCCTCTGATGCTGGGGGAGGAGACCACTGGCAAACTTAGTCATCCCATAAGCGTGTTATTTTACACTCTGGTTTCTGGTTTAGACTCTGGATTTAGCAGACGTTGCCACCCTGACTCAATAGCTCTACCTTCCAGCTAAGCTCTGCTTCCCCAGCTCCACCAGATGAGCTAGGGAAGTATCTGCCTGATCAGCAGTTCCCAAGTGTGGTAAGTTGTAACCTGATTTTATCTATCCTAACTGGTCATATAATTAATTATATAATTTGTTAAATTTATATGCCACCCAATTTCCAGCTACTCGGTTTATTAATTTTCCAGGATTCTGGGAGTAAAAAGGAAGAAAGGACTCTTCCAACAGCTATGCGAAAGTGTATTTGTAAATAGACAAACACTAACATTTTCTTTTAATTTCTTAAGTCTTCCCTGCCTCTTATTTTTGCATCACAGTGTAGCTACACCGAAGGGAAAAAGAAGGCAGGCCCATTCCCCCAGGCCAGGCCATCAAAGAACTAGAAGCCTTGTGTCATCAAACAGCTGCAGCTTTTGAGAAGAAGCACCATATGAATTGATCTCATCATATGGGTGGCTGATCTCTTTTCACAACACAGCTGCCTCCTGTGCCAACTTGGACTTATCCCTCAAGATACGAAGGTGTGTGCAAAATACACCAAGGCTGCTTCCCTCCCCACATTCAACACATATGTTTCAAGGTTTTCTGATACTAACACCAGCAGCAAATTGGTAGAAGAGGGAGAGAAGGCCCAAGTTGCTACAGCAACTGGCAGGTGGTTCTGGAAAATATACTGAGAAGAAAATCTATGGGAACTAGAGGGCCTCTTTCAGTTCCGGTCACCGCATATCCCCTCTACACACAATCATGAACCAGGTCTTTAGCTTCAACACAACCTGTGAGCATAGTGAGCCCATCAAAGGCAACTGGCAGCTTCTAACACCTCCTGGCCTTTGGAAGGGGATCCTGTGTTAAGAACCTGGTCTCCTGAACTTCTCACACAAGGTGAGGTGTGGTTGGATGCCATGACAACTGAGTGCTCGCCCTGCTGAACTGAAGGAACGCCCACAATGGTCCTGGGCCATCTACCCTTCTAGGCTTTCATGAAGGACTTAGTGGAGGAGCTGGAGGGGGTGTCAATCAAATCAGAGGTACAATTAGGAGCAAGTGTAGAAGACAAAAATGAAATTCTTGGTAGGTGAGAGAAATGGGCTGAGATTTACAGACCATTAGAAAATACTTGTTTGTATTGGACGAGTTTGGATGAGCAGTGACCAGAAGCTGAGAATGAGTCAGCAGCCTGATGTGGCTGCAAGAAGGGCAAATAGTAGAAGTATCATTTCCAAATCATGGGAAGTTAACTTATATCATCATATCTAAGTTTAAAATGGAAGCATCAGAATAGGAGTAACAATACTCAACAATCATTGACAATAATGAAGTCAGCCTGGAACTCTGGGCAGCCGCATCCATTCTAAGGAAAACAGCCACAACCCCCGACACAAACATGGCTTTCACACACACACAGATCTGAGGTGGAGCCTTTGGCCCTTCCCGTCACCTGGAGAGGAAGGGAAGCTGGCTTCTCACCCAGGCCAAGGGATAGCGGGATGGCAGGTGAGCCGAAAGCCTTGCCTGCCCCAGGTCCAGCGGTCAAGCACATGGAAGGCATGCCAAGAACATCCTTCCAGGCCCTCAAGATGCCACCTTCTGATTCTGAGCTGTAAACTCCTTCCTGGAGTTCCCTCCCTCCATGAAGCACCCTCCCCCGTTCCTTGCACTGGGGTCACAAGGGCAGCTCAACCATGTCCAGCCTGGCGGGGCCTGTCAGGATCACCTTGGCTGGCTGGCTTCTGCTTCAAGGCCAGCTGCACCTGAGCAGAAAAGAGCTGCCCCCCCCTCCAACGCAGGCGGCCTCCCAGTTCCCATTGATTATGCATGCAGCAGCGGCAATTCCCCAGCACCACCAGGGAGCATCCTGCTTCCCATTATTGGAGGCCCTGCTCGCCCCTTGTGGACTGGCCGGCTGCATAATGGCCTCTGCCTCATTTACTGCTGGTGGGGGTGGAGGGGAGGAGAGGCTCCACTGCAGCCGAGAGGCAGTCAAGAGAGACCCTGGCCGGTAATTCCGGGGATGGGGAGGGGTTTGCTCCAGCCAAACAGCCATGCCTGTGGATGCCCACCAGGGTGACAGCTCAGGTGCTGATGTAGACAGAATGCTATTTAGAGAGGTTTGCACATTTAATCAGATTTTTCACTGTTTTCAGCAAGATGCGGACTCCATCCCTATCCACAGCATTTGGTTGGCCTCAGCTGAGACAGAGAATAATCAAGATTTATGACACTCATTCATTCCAACTCTGGATCCCATTCAGTTGCCTGGAACAGCTTGGCTTCCCTCTCGGCATCGGAGCGGCTTCGCTAACAGCACCGCAAGGCTTCCCCCTCGCTCTGCCAGCTCAAGCAGGCACCTGTGCCCCCCAAGAATGCTATGCCAGGCAGGCTGACGGGATGGCACCGTCCCGCAGGCGAGCGGAATCTCTCAGAGACGGATCCTGCCAAGCAGCCTCCCGGATTTTCTTCCGAGCAGGCAAGCGCAACTGAACCCCATCTGCTGCCAAGCAAATGTCACTCTGCTATCTTTCCCCACTGAGATGTTGGAGGACAGCAGATCTTGCCAAATGCCAAGGAGTGAACACGTCTCCCACATAAACAATGGTTCATTAGCTGGAGGAGGTAATCAAAGGCATGTTTGGTGTTCAGAGGAGCTTCCTATTTGCAAACAGAAGCTTCTCTCACAGGCCTTGAGGCACTTCGGGTGGGCGAGGAGGAGGAGGCGAGCCTTGGTGAGACACGAGAGACGACCAGAAAGCCGAGCAGCCCAAGCCTGAATTTCAGGGGACCGGAGCTTCACATCACTGGGCTGCAACTCAGAGTGATCTGAACCTGAAGAATTTCTCCTCCCCAGGGAAAAGCGGCTGGTTGGGGCCTGAGGGAGCAGCCCCTCCTTCCTCCTGCCAGCTCAGACGGCATCTCTGAGAGAGAAACGCTTCCATGTTTGCCTTAGTCAGAGAGAGAAAAGCAGGCGCAGACCCTGTGAAGCAGAGGAAAAGCAGTCTGGGAGAGGAGGAGGAGGAGGCTGACGATGAGTTGTTGATTGTAAATGCACAACACAAACCCTAGTTTTCACACTTGCTTCCCAACAGTGGACACAAGTACGTCAATACACGCGTGCTGGAACGGCACAAATTTATTCTATGCCTCCAGCTATACCCCTGGCTAAAATTCTCAGGGTGCCTTTTTCCTTTTTGCCCTTTTGTAGACACAAAGGTTTCTCCTGCCACTTGACTGCCGGCATCCAGGCACTCAATATCCCCAAGTCAGGGGTGAGGGCTTGCTTTTTCTTCCATGTATTGCTTTGCTGAATAAAAGCCTGTCCTGCGTGTTAGCCAGAAATAAAAGAGTGACCCGAAGGAGTCAAGGCCAAGAGAAGTCGCCCTTCCTCTCTCTCTTGCATGGGCCAAAGTGCCCCTGCCTAGTTCTGGCCGTCCTATTTCAGGAAGGACATGGAGAAGCCCAGAAGAAAGCAAGAGGAGGCAGGGCCAGGAGGCAAAAGACAGCTAGAGGCACTGCAGAGTTTAAGCCTGACTTCATTTAAGACTTGACCTATTGCCCAAGTCCCCCTCACTTCAGAAGGGGGAAGAGTCAACAGCCTTTCCCAGAGGTTCACAGTGGACAGATTCAATTCTGGTTCATCCCCACAACTTTTCCCCCTCACTCTCTTCTTAGCCACATGCTCTCAACTGGACCCAGATGCTCAACCCCTTCTCCACCCCAGACCTCTCGGGACTGACTGAGTGAAACTGAGAAAGATCCAGAGGCAGGGGATGAATTCCCAGAGGGCCACTAAAGCAGCCGTCTCAGGAAATAACCAGGTCTTCTTCATCACAGTTCCTGAGATTCACCCATATAGGAAGTGACCAGCATATGAGGTGAAGGAGGGCCTCATCAGGTGAGTTTCCAAATGCAACCACCTGTCAACTCATAAATCATTCCTATGCCTGTTTTAGTAGCTGCCATAAAAAAGGGGGGGGGGAGGATGGAAATCTGGAAGGGCAGTGCAGCAGTTTGAAAGTGAAAGTACATTCCAACTCTTCTCTTTAAAAGATTGTAACTAAAATACCAGAGCTTTTGCCCACAAATATATTTAATTGGAGAACATGAATGAGGACACCCAGCCCGTGAAGGTGCTCAATGGGAGAATCTGGTTTAGGAGACCCCCGGGGGAGACAGAGGAAACAGAGTCACAGGGGACTGTAAGTTTCATATGCCAGAGTTGGCTTCATACAGGGCAGGGCCAGTATGTCTCCTCTAACAAATCCTTTGAAGTTTTTTTGTAATTTGGCTGAAGAATCATGATTTAATTGGGGTGATTTCTGGAATCCTGACACCACCTTTTACAAGTATATATCCATATATATGGTGAAAACAGAGATACTTGAATTTATTTGGTAGGTACCAGACATCGAGATTAAGCAAAGTGGCAGTATCGTTCTACCTGCGCTAATGAGGCCACTCTTTGAAGACTGCATCCTGCTCTGGTTCCCATGATACCAAAAGAATAAATAAATGCTGAGACCCTGGAAAGAGTACAGAGAAAAGCAACAAAGATGATTAGGGGTTCTGGAGGCTAAATTGTATGATGAATGATTAAGGGAAATAGGTATGTTTAGCCTAACCAAGAGAAGGCTTAGGGGCAATGTGATAGCTGTCCTCCAATACCTGAAGGGCTGTCAACAGGTGGATTTATTCTCAAAAGCACCAGGGGAGGACAAGAAGCAATGAAGCTCGTCAGAGGAAGATCCAACCTGGATCTTGGAAAGACAGTGAAAACAATTAGTTAGTGGGATAGCTTGCACCCCGAAGTTGTGAGTGCTCTGTACTGAAGGCTTAAGAAAAGTTTGGACACCCATTGGTCAGGGATGGAATAAGGACTCCTGCCTTGGTCAGGGAGTTGGACTAGAGGATCTCCAAGGTCCCTTCCAGATCAATGATTGGACACTGATAGGAAAATCCGCTAGTGGCTAGTATTACTTAGAAATTGAGGAGACCGACCTTGCTCCTTAGAAGGGAAACTAAGACCAGGATGCCAATCCCTTAGCAAGAGCCAATCTGAAAAAAGGCTGTGGAGCCTGGAGAAGATGCCTTGACTCCCGTGGAATGTAGAGAGAGTTGGGGGAGAAAGTAGAAGCCTTCCTAGGCTATGGAAAACAAGTGGGAATCCTCATGGCAGACATGGAATTCTTTTGTTGTACCAAAGTCATGGCTCCTAGGAATGAGAGCGCACTCCCTGGGAGGCTGAAAGAAAGGCTCCAAGAAAAGGCTGTCAGAGAATGGGCGTTGGTCCTTACCTGGCATGCCATTTCTCTTCGAGCTGCGAGGAGCATCCAGAGTGTGGGTGGTGCTTCCGTCTCTGCTATTGTAGGCTGAGCTAAATTCCTGAGGAACGCTCCTCCTTCCATCACGTGACTCCATCCCAGCGTTCCCCAGTTTATGCGAAAGCAAGAGAAAACATAAAATCGTGCTCTCATCTTACTATACTAGGTTCCTTGGCTGAAAACAAGACCCCACCAGACGGTGAAGGAAAAGGGAGGGGCTGGATGCTCCTCGCAGCTCGAAGAGAAATGGCGTGTCAGGTAAGGACCAACGCCCATTCTCCTTAGAGCTGCTCGGAGCATCCAGAGTGTGGGACATACCAAAGCTGGGCCTGTCCTACGGGAGGGACGCCGTCTGGTCTGGGTCCCCTCGGGTTCCCTGGGAACCCTCTGATGAACCCTTCTACCGCAAGAAGCCTCAGCTGAGGCTTACCTGTCGACCTTGTAATGACTGATGAAGGGTGACATGGAGACCCATGCAGCTGTCTGGCAGATGTCAAGTATTGGACCCTGGGAAAACCAGGCAGCTGAATTGCTGCACTCCTAGTGGAGTGAGCCATGAAGCCCCTGAGTACCTGGGGGGCCTGATCCTGGTACGCCTTGGCAAAGGCCTCCCTGGGTGTGCCATAGTCTCTCCCTTTCGTGAGTTGGACCGAAGCAAAAAAAGGGGAGGGTAAGTTCCAGGGTCCTGTGGGAAAGCCACTTAATCTTGGGCAAGAGGAAGGGACAAGCCATAGGACCACCGGGTAGGGATGGAATACGCAAAAGTCTTTTCTAACTGACAGCGCAACGCTCTCTGATATCCTACGCGCTGAAGAGATCGCTGAAGTGATCCTACCAAAGGAAAATTACTTTGAAGTATAGGAACTGAAGAGAGACCTCTCTTAGGGGAGCAAAGAGTGGGTTGTGTGAGGGAAGTAAGAACCCTATTGAGGTCCCAGGATGGGTACCAGTGGAGGGCCGGAGGACGTAGGTTCGTGGTCCCTTTCAGGAAGGCACGAATACCGGGTTGGTGAGAGAGGGAACTAGCTTCTTTACAGCTGATGCCTGTGGATAAGGCTGCTACCTGACATCTTGGTGTATTGGGGAATAGCCCCTTGCTGAAATCCTCCTGGCAAAAGTGAAACACTGGAGCAATGGAAGAGACTATTGTGACAACCAGAAGATTGACACACCCTTTCTCGAAGTCACCCAGATGGCTTTCATGAACGAGGCAGAACTTGAACTCACAGCCTCTGCTTTCTAGCTCAGGGGATTAACCAGTAAACCAAACTGGCTCCCTTACTGATTGAAGATCGCCTGGCTGCTAAGAAGGTATAAAAGACCTTGCTAGAGAGGATTTCCCTCTTCAAGCATTCCCACTCAACCTCCACACAGCTAGTTGAAGCCATTGGGGGATCGGGTGGAGGAGGGGACCTGGAGCCAGAGAGATTCTGTCTGCTGGGATCCTCCAGGGAGGGGCTACGGTTCAACTGCGAAGTCCATGAACCAAGGGTGACTGGGCCAATAAGGAGCTACGAGGAACAGATCCGCCTTCTTGTGAAGTACCTCTTGAAGGACTAAGGCGCCAGCGCCAGAGGGGGGAAGGCATAGAGGAGACCCGGAGGCCACGGACACCGAAGGGCGTAATGGTTCTCCACCACTTGGGATGGGAATCTTGAAACTAACTTTGGAAGTTGGGTATGGAAGAGGGCCAACGGGTCTACTACTGGCAGACTGATATGCGTGTCGCCTCCCTGAATAGAGCTGGTGGAGACGCCTTTCCGACTGTTCTATGGTGGCCCTGCACAAACAATCTGCTCAGGTGTTGGAGATGCCCGAGAAGAGGACCGCCCTGAGAGACAAGAGGATAGACTCTGCCCACTGACAGAGGCGCTCGGCCTCCCTCATTAGGTGGGATGACTGAGTTCCCTCCTGTTTGTTGATGTGAGATGGCCATGATTTTGCCAGTGAGGAAGAGGACGTGGCGGCCGCGTACCTGGGGGAGGCAACAGCGGAGAGCCAAGGGATTGTGCTAAGCTCCAGCCAAATTGTGTTGCACAGCTTCTCTGTTGCTGACCCTCCACCCTGTGCTGAAAGGGACTGTAGGAGGGTGCTCCATCCGGACAGACTGGCGTCTGTGGAACGGTGAGTCTGGGAGGCTCCTTGAGGGGGCAGCCCTTATTGATAGACACTCTGCTCCACCAGAGAGGGGAGGAGAGCACCTTTGGTTAAACCTTGACCTTGTGCTTTGAGTTGCTTGATCCGGCTCTCTGGCATGGGAGCAGGAACCACTGGAGGGATCTGGAGTGGAAAAAAAAAACGGGCCCAGGGAATAATGGAAATGCAGGATATCCTTAACCTGGTAAACTGGGAGCTCTAAAGGGAAAACCTTTCAAGGCATCTGTCGGGTCTGACCAATTGTGGAAGCTAAGGAATTTCTCCGGAGAGAGAACACCCTCCCCATCACAGGTCTATTACCATCCCCCGGAGGGTTATCCTGGTGGAGGGGGATAATCAGCTTTTTTTTTCTTTTTCAATTGATGAGGACCCAGTGTTCCTGGATAACGGTCAGAGAGCTTTGAGGGTCCCTCACTGCGTGTACCCTGCAAGGGGAAAGGATGGGGGAGTCATCCAAGTAACAGAGTAGAGCCCCGGGAGGGATCTGAGGAGGGCAGCTAGAGCAGCCGAGACTTTGGGAAGGGTTCTGGGAGCAAAGGCCAGCCCAAAAGGGAGCGTCACATAATGAAAGTGGAAGTTATTATAGCAGAAGCACAGGAATTTGGAATGAGGGGGCCGGATCGGGATGTGTAAGAATGCCTGAGAAAGGCAATGGAAGACAACCAGTCTCTATGCCCCATCCCTAGGGGGATGGATTGTAACATGCTCATTTTGAATTTGCGATATGCGAGATGGCGGTTAAGCCGCTAAAATCCAGAATCGCTCTCCAACCCCCGGAGAGTTTGGGAACCACGAAAAAGTGGGAGTAGGATCCCTGTCCTCTGGCTGATAGAGGAACGGGCTAGCAGTGGCTGGCCCAAAGTCACTCAGTAGGCATTCATGGCTCAGGTGGGACCTTAACTCATGGTCTTCTGTTTTCTAGTCTGGTGCCTTAACCACTAGAACAAACTGGCCCTACTCTGTTGAGCAGGGGCTGAATTACTGAGTCCCTAAGGCTGCACTTGGAGTGGTTTTGGAGAGGGGACATGCCCTGAAGAACTCGGGGGGGGGGAGCAGTTTAGAACTCGAGGGCAGTCCAAGCCTGAAGGAGTCCATAGCCCAGGCATAGGAAGAGGAGGAGTCCCACTGGGGCGAAGGCTTCCAGGTGCCCGCTGATGGGAATTAAGTCTAGTGGTTTATCTGGAGTGCCGGAAGAGCTTGTTGCCTGAGCCACGAAGAGGCCTCTTGAAGTTACCGCCTCTTCTGAGTCTATCAGAGGAGTAGGACCTGTCCTGAGGCTGTCCCGAGCCAAAGGGAGGGGACCCTTTGGTACCTGGGAGAGAGAGAGGATTGGAAGAAGGGATGAAAGGGAGCTCTCCGAAGGGGCTGCATGGATCTGGACTCTGACTGCGGATGAGGGATGATCCGAACAGTTTATTTCCCGCGAGGGGAGCGGAGGCTAATTTCACTTTATTCTAGAGATCTGCCTGCTAATGTTTTGGCCAGAGCAGACTGGGTACAGAGACATGGGAGGGAATGGCACGGGAGGAGGCTGGGACATGTTGTTTGAGCTGGCTGGTCAGTGAATAGATGACCTGATGAAGAAGGAAGTGGCCATGGCCAAACTGATTGCCGATGCTTCTGACTGATGAGCTCAGCATAAGGCCAGCTCCGATCGATTCTCCTCTGGCCTCAGGGCTTCTAGGGAATCACTGAGGGTGGAAGAAGAGGCCCGGCTCCAATAGGTTCATCCACCGCCGGGGTGCTCAATGGATATAAGATAATTATATTAAGCACCTAAGATTTTCTATTCTTTTCGTAGAATAACAGAATTGGGAGAACCCCCGGATCATCTAGGCCAACCCCCTGCTCAAGCAGGAGAGTCTATTCCAAAAACTAGCCTTTACCTAGGATCAAACTCACAGCCTCCTGGTTGTGAGGCAGTCACTCCACCTCTAGACCAACTGAGCTGCTCCAGGATCTGCTGGAGCGATAGGAGAGGGGTCAACTGGGTTCTGACTTGTTAGATCCAAGGGAAGCTAGGTTTTGAGCAGGAGGGACTTGATTAGTTGGGGCCTGCAAAACTCTACAAAGGAGGGCTGGTCGGGGATGAGACCCTTGTCCTCTGACACCTCTGCCTCTGATGGTTCTATGTCGGAAGGGGGTTCGTTATAGTGTAAGGACCCCAAGAAAATACTGCTCCTGCTCCTCCTCCTGGTATCAATCTAAGTCCCCTACCGCCTCCTCCTTGTCCCCCCTTGTGGAGGAGGAAATCTCCCTCTGAAGGGTACCTGATCCTGGGTCGGCTCAGAACTGAAAGGGAATGATCTTACAGATTGGGTGACCAGCGGTTGTAGACCAGGCCTGGTTGCCTGTTGGAGACCTTCCACGATTCCACTGCGGAGAGCCAACTCCCTCCAGGATCTCAGTTGCTCCGGAACCTCCTGAATGAGAGGTTCCCCTTGGTGTAGGCCGGTAGCTGAGGGCGTGAAGGTGGCCTCTGGTGTTTGTCTGGTCGGTGGTCCAGGAGCCTGGTGGCCTTGAGAAGGCGACCTGTGCCTGGTTAGGAAATAGGAGGAAGAATGGGAGGCACCATGCCTGCCTGCCAGGTGCATTTATCAATTTCTTTTTCCAGGGCCTTGAGGTGCTTTAAGGCGTCCCTCTGGAAGGCTTTGGAATCCTTAGCCTGCCTGCACAGATGATGAATTTTTGATTTGGCCTTCAAAGAAGGGCCAGTGGAGAGATTGCCTTCTGCCATTTTTATATATAATTGAGGAAGATAAATATCAATAGGAGGCGGTTGGCGCGCCTAGGGGTCGACTTACAACAAGGCCAGGAGCCCTGAGAGAATATTTTACGCCCTAGGTTAATTTGCTCCTGCTCCCTGTTATACCCCCCCCTTTAATTATTTTATTTATTTATGTATTTTTAATAGTTTTATTGTATATAAATATATATGAATATTTATCTCTCTCTTAGTTTCTTCTGGTCTGTTGTTCTTGCCTCTCTCACTCCTTTTTTTTTTTTTTGTATTTGAAAACAGCGGTCCAAAATGACCTAGACACGCCAGAGGCCTTAAGGCGAAGGAGCCCCTAGGCCTAGATCCAACTGCCTTCCCAGACAAATACTGGGCGGGAGTGGTGGAAGGTAGACCGCACCAGCTACAGCTTGCTGCGGGTGAAGCCAACAATACGGAGGCAGGAAAACAAGCCTCTAACGCCACAGAAGGATTTCCTGTGTGAATATGTCCGAGCAGGCCTAAGGGTCCTGCTGCTTTAAAACCGCACGCTGCAGATCGGAGAGATAAGATTCAAAATGGCGCCCGGCCACGAGGTGGCGCTTACAAAGGCGACCGCCTGCTGCGTGGACTTACAGGGCCCTTAAGCAGCGACGAGGGAAACAGTCCCGAACAATTCAAGGTCCCCAAAAGGAACCCAGGGCAAGAGAGGCTTTGCACTGAGGAAAACGCGGCGTGCGGTGGGGGGGGAATGGAGCGAAATGGAGCATCTATTAAAGCGACAAAAAAACGTCAGAAAGGCAATGAGGAAGGGTGAGGGGGGTAGCTTGTAACGTAAGCTATCCTTCCCCCTGAAATCCCCTGAGCCTGAGAAGGCTTCCCAGGGGAATGCAAATTACAAATTGCGAAACCACTGTGCAGGGCTAAGGGAAGAAAATGAACAGATACAACCTGAGAATAAAGTCAAAGTAAGGCTTGCTGAAAACGGCCAAGAGCACTTGAAAACACTGCCTACTCTGCGAGCGGCTGAGCATAAACTGGGGAACGCTGGGATGGAGTCACGTGATGGAAGGAGGAGCGTTCCTCAGGAATTTAGCTCAGCCTACAATAGCAGAGACGGAAGCACCACCCTACACTCTGGATGCTCCAAGCAGCTCTAAGGAGAAACCAGGAAGCAGAGAGAGACAGAGAGAGACAAGGGAGACATCCATCAAACATGGAAGGAAATGAGATCTTGCTAAGTATGTGAAAAGAAGCCACACCTACAGCAGTGCTGGGATTCAATGTGTTTTACCTCCAGTTTGGTGGGCATAGCTTGGTGGATGCACTTTGCGCGCACAGGCACATCAAATGCACACTCTGTGCAGGCGCAGAGGCATTCCGACTCACCTCCTGCAAGCCTGCACTCTCCCAGTCACTTCAGCAGCTGCCATGCAGCATTCTGCTATGCTCAGAGAGCTCTGCGGTTGAGTTGGCTCCATCATCTGAGCTGGTCTTTCATTTGGCCACCTCCTCTGCTGTGCCACACAAAGCAGCTGCACTTCAAAAGCAGGGAAGAAAGGTGAGTACAGGAGCCCGGGCAGGCAGGTGGGCCCAACATCAGAGAGTTGGAGAGAACCAGTTCGGTCTCTGCTGCTCATTGCTGCTACCAGCTCGGCCAAACTGGGCTGAACCAGTAGAATACCACATTGACCTACAGGTATAGACTAATAGAAGAGAGCATCATGTCAGACCATTTCCAGTGCAAAAGAAATGCCAAAAATTAGAAATCTGATTTCATTTAGCACAAATAAAAACGTTCCTGTAGATGGGCTTGCATGGAACAAGCAGGATCTCTTGTACTTGACTCTGAAGAGATCTGAGAGCTTCCAGGCTGGAAGATGGAAGAAATTGAAGTCAAATTCCTGAAGTCTATGCTGACAAAGAAAATCAGTGGGAAAGAAGGGAAATTGGTCCAATTCCATGATTAAGCAGATATATTGAACAAATGCAGATGATCCGATGCAACTGCAAGATGTCAGCCATGTCAGCCATGTCAGGCTGTCACCATGAAGGGTGAGAGAAGTGGCGGTGAGGGTTAAGGTTTGACTTATGAATGTCTACAGAGATTCTCCAAAGTCATACAGGCTTCTTCAAAGAAAAACAAGAATGTCCAATTGCCTGGGACAACTTTGATTTCCCTTGCAGAAATGGAACTGCTTCTATCCATGGAATCCTGGCAATTAATGGCAACCAAGGATGGGAAACCAGCTCCTGAATACCATGGTATTTCACCAGCCTGTCTCAAGGTTGCATAAACACCAACATAGCCATTAAGGTACTGAAGTATTTACTGCAATTTAGGCAGATAACAGCAGACAGATCGTAATTCATATACCTAGCAAAGAGTGCTAGCTGCCCTCAAGAGTAGCAAATACAGTCCAAGAAACAAGAAAGGAGTTTAAATACTTTCCAGGAGTCACAGAATGCCCAATCAGATAGTCAGCCACTCCAAGAGTCACGAACTAGAAGCCTGAACTAAGACTCAAAGCAAAGCAGCTACTTCAATCTGTCTGCAGCCAACCGGCTGCAATTACTCATGGCTTGTCCTTTGCCTAGTGAGGAGCCTCACTGAGAATCATTGTCCTGCTTGCCACTGCCTGTGTCTAGACCTGGAGCTGTGTGTATGTGTGTGTGTGTGTGTGGTTTCGTGTCTCATCGTTTGACTGCTCCAGCTGAACAGGAGATGCTGGTGTCTGATCAGCCTCAAATGAATCCTGGCTTAATGAATCCTAACAATTCTAAAGCAGACAAGCCAAAGGATAAGAAGGACAAGTATAAAAAGTGGGCACATCACTAAGATAGAATATCAGCAAATAGCCTGAGCCTGCAAATATGAAGTCAGTAAAGCTAAGGCTCAAAATGAACTGTGGCTTGCGACTAAACTAAAAAATAACAACCAAAAAGCATCTTTCAACATGTAAAAAACAAGGAAAAAAGTCAAGGAAATGATTGGTCCATTAATGGGAGAAAATGGCCAAGAAGATGACAAGCAGCAGGGAGAAAGAACTGCTTAACTCATTTTTATCTCATTTTTACAGAAAAGTGGAGGAAAAAACAGTCCAACCTATCACAAAAAACCCTGTGAAATGCATATTAGAAATGCAAGGCAAAATAAGCAAGAGAATGGTAAGAGAACACCTATCCACTCTGGACGAGTTCAAATCACCAGATGTGTTACCAGAGAGCAGGAGCTGGCAGACGTGATCTCAGAACCACTGAAGCATTGGGAAAACTACCACGATACTGGAAAAGAGCTGATGTGGTTCTCATCTTTCAAAAAGGAAAAAAAAAATGGATCCAGGAAACTAAGACCTATCAACCTGGCTTCAATGCATGGGAAGATTCTGGAAAGGAGAATCAAGCAATATATCTGCAAACACCTAGAGGCAAAGAAATCATAACCAGACAACGAGGGTTTGTCAAAAACAGGTCATGCCAGACAAATCTTATTGCATTCTCTGACAAAGTGACAAAATTAGTAGACTGGCAAAATGCTATGGATATAATATACCTGGAATTCAGTAAGGCATTTGATAAAGTAGACCACAAACTACCACATGACAAGATAGAAAAGTGTGGGTTAAGATCATCACTACCAGGAGGATTTATAACTGGCTGACCACCTGCATTCAACGTGTAGTCCATCAATGGAACTGCATTTACATGGAGGGAAGCAGAGGTGGGATTCAGCCAGTTCTGACAGGTTCAGAAGAACTGGGAGTGGAAAATTTGAGTAGTTCAGAGAACTAGCAAATCCCACCTCTGGTTGCCCCCCCCCCCCTTTCTATTTTCTGCCTCCTGAGTCCCAGCTGATCGGAATCCCATCTGATCGGCTGGGTCTCCTTTTGCTGCCCTGCACAGGAGAATGGAGCTGGAAAACAGGTTAGTCGGGTAGGGAGGAAATGAGATTTTGCAGTTACCTCCCCCCTGGAGTGGGGTGGATGAGAATTGGCATTAGCAATTTCATTGGTCTCATTGGGATCCAACCCAACTTTTTTCTTTCCATCACAAAACACTGGAAGCCAACCACTTCTGCAGCCTCAGCATACTCACGGCAGCCTGGCCGATGGCACTGAAAAGCTAACCCTTGAGGTTTTGAAGAAGAGACTGGACAGCCCTTTGTCTGAAATGGTATAGGGTTTCATGCTTGGGGGGGGGGGTTGGACTAGAAGACCTCCAAGGTCCCTTCCAACTGTTATTCTGTTAAACTGCCCTGGGAGACAGGGCATCACCCTTTCTGCCCTCGGAAGACTGAAGTAAGGTCAGAATCCGATTCTGAATTGTGGGTCACAGCACCATACGTACCTAATCGTTTACAATACACAACCCCAAGGTCTGTACTTGGGAGCCCTTCCTTTCCTAGGGTTTGGCCTCAGAATTCTACTGATAGTAGTAACTGGGTTGGGATGCCATCATTATGACGGAATTGGGACAAAATTTTGAAATGAGAGTTGGCATCTCCCCTCTTTAATTCTAACTTTCTCTACATGCCAAGCTGTTGAAGAATGGACAGTTTGGTCAGGCATGCTTCTGTCCTTAATTTAATCAAAACTGGGAACACAAGAATAAGTGCTATAGTAGAAGAGTAATGCAGCTACTGGTAAACAGTCTTTAACAATGTGAGAAGACAATTGAACTTTCACACTAACAGAAGGTCCCATTTAGCAGATCAGCTCACCCCAAGAACTTCTGTCCTTTAGAAGGGGCTCAAAGTGTGTCATCTTCAACTGGAATTTTAAGTGCCAATACAGATGGAGATGACTGGATAGAAAAGGCCTTGGAAATATTGCCTTTTGAAAGCTTTGCTTGAATTTTGCTTGAATTTTATATACTTATAGAATATAACTAACTATATAACTATAACCCTTATAGTTGTAGTAATTGCATTATTCTGCAGTCCACAAGCACCTGAAGATGCAGGTCTAACTCAATATACATGGAAGGCAAAACATAAATGTAAAATTTGCCTTGGAGGATTGTGAAGAAGGAATGTCTTAAAGGCATGAAAACAATGATTGATTATAAGGCTCTCCTATTCATGGTTACGTAGAGAACTATCATGATTATACAGAGGAAGAGACTATTATGGAATAGACGACCAATACGTAGCCACCTGCATGTGTGCAGAATGGTTACAGGGACTGGGTATGTCTAAGTCTAATGAAAAGGACTGGGGTGTCAACTCATAAAACATTTCTATGCCCATTTTATAGTTGCCAACAGAAAGGTGGGGGAAGGAGTTTGAAAGAGCAGGGCAGCAGTTTGGAATTGAAAAGTGCATGCCATTCATAACTTGCAGAGATTGTAACTAGGCAATTGGAGTTTTTGTCGTGCAACTCTCTAATTGAAGAACATGATTGTTCTCTTAGTTCTTGGCTACGGACATGTTTCACAGGAGAATATGAATCGTGATGCACCCAAAAGGGCGGGGGGGAAACCAGGGCCAAGGGTGACAGTGAATTACGTGTCTCAGAATTGGTTTCAACCAGGTCCTGCCAACATGTTTGCTCCTAATAAATTCATTATAGGTTTTGAAGTTTGGCTCGAGGCTCATGATTTAATTAGGGTAACTGCCGGAATCCTGACAGCAAGCTGCCATGATGTGTGTGACATGATAGCATCTTCCAATATTTGAGGGCTTCTGCAATAATGGGGGGGGGGGAATCAAACTATTTTCCAAAGCACCAAAAAGCAAGATGAGAAACAATCTAGAACTAAGGAAAATTTCATGATGGTTAGAACAATGAATGAGTAAACAGCTTGCCTTCAGAAGTTGTGAGTGCGCTCCATCAGTGGACACTTTTAAGATGAGATTGGACATCCACTTGTCTAAAATGGTATCTCCTGATTGAGCAGCGGGTTGGACCAGAAGACCTCCAAGGTCCCTTCCAACTCTATTATTCCATGTTCTATGCATCACTCTTGTGAGAACAGGTCATTGTGGCAGATCATCAAAGTAGAGGCCTGGTTGATTCTTTGGGGCTTGAGGAGCTATCCTGTTATGCTGGCAATGACGCTAGAATTGATTTGAAATCAAAGAAAGGTGTCTCCCACCACCACCAATGCGGTGGCTTTGAGGTGAAATCCAAGAGAGTCTTGATCTCTGTCTTGTGCACACAAAATTGCTTGCTCATGGAGTTGATGGACTCCTAGATCCTTTTTCTGCTCTAAAACTAAGCCAAGCCTCCGCAGTCCTGCAGCTGATTTTTCCTACCCAGATGCAGGGTATTTGCCATCCTGTTTGATTTGAGACAAGGTTTAAGTCTTTTGAATGGTGTTACCATCTCTGTGGTGTTAACCAAACCCCCCAGTTTGGTGTCATTTGAAATTTAAAGTGTCTTTCTTCTACAGCAAATTCTGGGTAGTTTATAGCACAGAGGATGGCAAGCTGCAATTATAGTACTTTGGGATTGTTGCAGATCCTTGGACCACTATAACTTTTGCTAACATTTATCCACCTCATTTCCTCCAAATATCATGAAACACTTTATCACAGTGATTCTCAGTGTGGCAACTTTAAGGTACACAGACTTCATCTCCCAGAATGCTGGGAGTTGAAGTCCACATGTCTTAAAGTTGGCAAGGTTGAGAAACACTGCTTTATCAAATGCTTTCTTGAGAATGTGATCATATATATAGTTAAAAAAATAACACAATGAAATGGTGGTTTTCCATCTAGGAAACAAAAGTCAAATGCATAAAGATAAAATGGGGAAACGCCTGCTGGGTAGATGTCCTGGTGAAAAGGATTGTGCTATAGTGGCTAACTAGAAAGTGAATTTGAAGGAACCCTCTGATGTAGCTGCACAAAACGCAAATGTTATTTCAGGCTGTAGCAAGAGGAAGGTTGTTTTCTAAATTGCAGGAAATAATTGATCCATTTAATTCTGCTTTTGGTCAGATAAAAATATGTTGCTTGGCAAAAAAACAACAACCACTCAGCATGAATTTATCCAAAACAATTCATGCCAAAGCAACAAAGATCTCTTTGTTTGATAAAGTGGCCATTTTAGTTAAAGACAGGAACGTAGAGCATTTGGCAAAGGCTGCCATGAGGTTCGAAGCAGGAGGTTGTAAAATGGAGATTACCACCCCCCAGAGGTTCCAAGGCCTGAAAAAGTTGGAGCACCACAGTAAGCTGTGCCTCTGCATTCCTAGTCCATCACTTAATGACCAGACTGGTGTGGCTCTGCCATTTCACAGATGCAGAGATGGTTGAATGAATCATGTCCACAAGTCTGATGGGGCCTGCAACATGCTGGAGGGAAACGCCAAGAGACTTGAAGGCTGCATGCCACCCCTGGGCCATTCAATATATATAACTGATGTGGATGACGGATTATTAAATTGGAGGGGACATAAAGGGGGGGGGATAAAGGGGAGAGGAATAGCAAGATTGTCCAGATTCAGGGGAATCTTGACAAGCTGGAACAGAAATCCATCTTACTGAGCAAAAATTACTTCATCAGAATTCAACTGGCAAACATTCCATCCTACATTGGGGTAGGAAAAATCAAGGAAACAAGCAAAGGATGACATGTTGGGCAGCAGTAAATGCAAACAATCATCTAAATCCTGGGCAAAGTGGGTCAAGCTGAACCTACACCAAGAGTGTGATGCAACTTCAAGACAAGCAGGTAAAATCCTGGACAACAATGGCTTAGTTCAGATGAGCTATCATTTTCTACCTATAATTGTGCTGGATGGACCACCCCAAGAATATTGCCTCCAGTTTGGGGCACCTGAAGTATGTCTGAGTGAGAGCAATCAAGATGGCAAAGAGCTGGGAAGAAAAGCTAGCTAGGAATCCTTGGAGAGGAGGAGGGCTTGCTTAGTCTGGGGAGAAGACAGCAGGGAGACACCAGAGTCGGCTAGAGGTTTTGCATCATTTCGGGATTCATTCAGCTGCTTTTTTTGTGTGGTGCATGGTCCAATGTTGGCCGATTCATTGGTTTTTCAACAGAGGCCATTGCATTTCTAGCTAAGTTCATTATCATCTTCATTCAGCAAAGGAATCTTCCAATATAATTTGTTGTGGAGACGGGTTGGACAGGAGGATCCCACACAGCAACATTACCGGTCAAGCTCCCAGGCTGAACTCTTTGTATCCAACTAGAGACTGACCGTCCTGCCTGGAAGGCTCCTAACTTAAACTGTGGCCAGTGCCAGCACAAAACACTTTGAAATATCTTCTGTGGACTTCCAGGTGAGGACTGGTGAACTGAAGACAATGCTGCAAAAGTGGAGTGTTCACCACATCAAAGACCAAGGAACAGGTGAATAGACCCGTTCCTTGGAACCTCTCCAGATAAGGAGAAGATGGGAGATTGCCCATATAAACTCTGTATGACTGCTCCTTGCAAGGAGATCACAGGAAAGTGGTTTTCCAAAGCTAGGAGCATCCGGCATGAGATGGCATTAAGACAACTTGCTCATAACTATGAAGAATTTTAAAGGAAGTTTGCTACCTTCATTTTCTAATCATTTTGGGAAATCGTTATTGGATATCTTCGGAATGACAAGTTTGAAAAAAACCAGATGAATTTGCCTTCAATCCTGAAAGAAAATTTTAATTATAAGCTGAAAAATCATATGAACCATGATTCAGAATCTGTCTCTGACCTTGAATTTGATGGTATTGTTTCAGCTGAATCCATGCTTCAGTATGGTCAGCCTCTGGACCAGCAGGCCAGAATTCAACTGAAGCTGATCAGCCACAGGAATCTCCTGTTCAGCTATAGTGTCAGATGACAAGGCACAATCCCCAAGCATGTACTGAAGTGGGGAGAACAATGTTCCTTAGCAAAGCTTCTCATGAAACAAAGGGCACTAAGATATGAGTAATTGCAGCCAGCTGGCTGCAGAAGGATTTAGTTGGCTCCTGTGTTTACAGTCCTTGTCAGAAACAACCATTTGGCTCTCCAAGTCTTGGCTCAAAGTTATGTTCTTGCTCCTTGTTTGTGACTCTTGACTCGTAGACTGACTGACTATCCAATTTGGCATCCTGTGATTCTTGGAAACATTTTTGGACGATGCTCCTGCTTCTTGGACTGATTTTGGTTCCCTTTGGGCAAGCATTCTTTTACAAGGCATCTAAATCACTTTCCTGTCTGTTGTTATCTGCTTAAACTGCAGTAAATATTCCTGCTTCTAATGTACTGTGGTGTGTGTGTGAGAGAGAGAGCAACCTTGAAAAAGAAGAATTTAAAGAATCTGAAATAAATAGCAAGAAGCTAAATAAGATTTTGCTCTTATAGAAGTTATAAGTTATAAATGCACTAAGGCTTCAGATAAATTTGGAATTTTGAAACTTTTACAATAAAATTTTGGAATTGTAAAGTATAAATATACTCATGTGAGAAATAGATTCTACTTTAGTTTTTACAAGTCAACAAGAGAAGCAATTTCATGATTTCAAAAATTGGACACTATAAAGGTTTTAGGTATGGGAAAAATTTACAAGCTTGTAAAATATTGCAAAACATTAAAACCATAAAAATACTGAAGGGGGCTTTTGAAGAATGGGGTCAGAAAGTACTAGCCACAATATCAACAAGGTCAGTAATGATGTCTGCTTCTATGGATAAACTTATATTCAAAAGATTTATTGAAGAAATGATAGATGTAGAACCAATTTTAGCTGGCAAGATAAAGATGGTATCAAGAAGTGGATTTATAACTGGCAAGTTAGAGAATGGCTTAGAAAGGATATTTCCCTGATTTATAAAAAATCTGGCTGAGATTTTAAAATTTAAAAGGGAAATACCAATGGGGGCGCAGTGGTTAGAGTGCAATACTGCAGGCTACTTCTGCTGCCTGCCGGCTGCCTGCAATTTGGCAGTTCAAATCTCAGCAAGCTCCAGGGTGACTCAACCTTCCGTCCTTCCGAGGTGGGTAAAATGAGGACCTGGATTGTTGGGGGCAAGAGGCTGACTCTGTAAATCGCTTCGAGAGGGCTGTAAGGCACTGTGAAGCAGTATAGAAGTCTAAATGCTATTGCTATAAGCCAAGAAAGTGACCTGGATAATTTTTATTAGCTGTACAAAAGACACCTGTTTAAAGCCTTGAAGAATGCCATGTGATGGGATAAAGAAGCAATAAAATCAAATGGACAATATTTGGATGAACTAAATATTAAGACTATTAAAAATCAAAGAAAGAAATATAAAGTTGGTTTATTTGATCAAGGTTAAAATATGGCATAGTGTTACTTCTGGCAACACTTTCTATGATATCAGAACCAAAAAGATTGTTTTATGGATTTGCAGCTAATGGCACACAGCTTCTGTCCTGGGTTCAGTAAGTGAGCAGGTAAATGGGACCTCCGGAGGGGGGGCATAGTCAAGAGAACCAGGGAGGTGGAAGGCCGGGGCTGCTGCTGACCAGGGAAGCGGCTGCTCCTCCAGCTGAGCCAAGAAGATCCGAGGCCGGAGCCCCGCACAGACAGCGTGAATTAAAATAAATCTCACAGGGGTTTTTTGGCATTTGCCAGCCAGCTCATCTTCGGAGCTGGAAATAACCCTTTGAGAGAGAGAAAAGGGCTCCTGCAGTAAAGAAGCTTCTGGAGCTGCTGTCAGCAGTGGGGGGCATGCTGGGAGGGCCCTGTGGAGTTAATTGGGACAGGCCCAGCCAAGCGGTGGGATTGTCCCACAGCAGACAGTGCTGGCTCAGCCCCGGCATGGCTCAGGAGGATCAGAACCGCTCTCCGGTGGGAGTGCAAGCACTCCTTTCCCCACAGTGAGAGGCAATTGGAGGCTCCCATTGCAGCTGCCGGCTGTCAGCACCGGCTGTAGCGTCCTCCTAATAAGCTGGCCCGCTTGGACTCTCCCCCATCAGAGCCAGATGTAACAGATCGATAACAGATAATCAGAGTTGGAAGGGACCTGGTAGGTCATCTAGTCCAACCCCCACCCAAGCCGGAGACCCTACACCATTTCTGACAAATGGCAGTCCAATCTCTTCTTGAAGGTCTCAAGTGAGGAAGCTCCCACAACTTCTGAGGGCAACTTCTGCTCCATGGGTTGATTGCTCTCACTGCCAGAAGCTTGGGGGGAGGGACTCCTCTTGGAAAACGAACTTTGAGCAGGGAGCAAAATGCTCCTCTCCACCTTGGTTTATGGGGTTGGACTCCAATAACATCTTACGGATGCCCGAATCATAGCAGAACACCCCAAGCTTTGGAAAGCGGCAGGGAGAAGGGCCACGTTTGCAGCCTTTCCTTCCCTGATATGCTGCTGCCTCCAATGAAGCCAGCCGCTACTATTTATCCCTGTAGTAAACAAGATGTTCGGTTCCTCTGGAGAACGTGCAGGGTGGAGTTTCTGGGGGTCTCCCCAGAAGGAGTGAGGGGCTCTTCTCTCCACAACTCGGCCCTGGCACCCAGCTCCAGATCTGCACCACATCCTGCTGCGCCTGTGTTTAAGCTGGAGGTGATTTGTAGCTGAGCTGGAAATGGCATCCGTGAATCCTGGCAGCAAGGAATGCCTGATCAATGGACCTCATGTTTAATCCATTTATATGTCTCTTCCCACGGAAGCGATGGCCCAGATTTGGCTCTTCTTCCAGCCTGGCTGGTTGGATGCCACCCAGGGCAGCCCAGAAGGATGGAGCCCTGGAAAAGTCGTTTCAAAAGGAGCAGCTGCTGCCTATTGTTGCTTTTGCCTTCACAACCAGGTGTTTTCTTTGCTGAAGGGAAGGGAAGGGCAGTGGGCAGCAGGGCAGGACTAAAGGGGAGGGGGCAAGTGGCAGAGGAAGGGGAAGTAGGTCTCTTCTGCCTTGGGTGGCTGCAAACTCCAGCACAGCTCCAGGCACCGAGGTCTGCTCCAGGGAGGCTGGTGGGATCCCTCCTCAGATGCTGCAAGGGCCAGCGAGAGTGGCCTCAGGAACACAAGCACCCCAATTCGGAGGGATCAGTTCCCACATCCGCAGAGTAAGAAAGATGGCGTGTCTGCAGAATCCTGGATCACCCCATCAAAGAGCAGATGAACTCTGTGGCCTACCACACATGAAAGAAGGCCAAGGACAGCCATCTTCCTCCTGGAAAATTTAACCCCTATTCCCGTCTCCTTTGAAAGAGCAAACTTACTCTTGCAAAACTGCATGCATAATGTAAAACAAGGCAAGCTTTCTCTCCCCATCCTTGCTGTGGAATGCTGTCATTTACAGAGCCATCCCATACGCCCAGAAAGCCAAGGAAGCTATGATCCCTGGAGGTTGTTCACATGGGGAGACAGAGAGGCATCATCCCAACAGCCAACCTGGGTCAGCCCAGAATCTCCTTGGGAAATCCACCCAGGACCATTCTAGATCGGATGCTGATGATGATAGTCCAAGCCCAGGACTCTATGGCAGGGGTCCCCAAACTTGGCCAATTTAGACTTATGGACGCCCAGAATTCTCCAGCCAGTAAAGCAAAGTGGCCAAGGGTGGAGACTTCTGCTCTATGGAGAAGCAGTTGGGGACCCCACAGGGCTGACTCTAAAGCCAGAAAGAACAGCTGACGAGGCCAAAAGCACCAGGAGGTTAAAACTTCCCTGCTCTGCATCATTGGCACTGCTGATGACATCGAGAGGAAGAAGACCTCCTCAACCAAGCCCACAACAGCTCGGCTTCAGTGGGCAGGAGGAGCCCAGCCATCTGACTTGCAGGCTAAAGATTACAGTGGAGGACCAGTGGTGCCTTTCAAACATTTTTACCACCAGTTTGGTGGGTGTGGCTTGGTAGGCATGCTTTGCACACACGCACACACACTTTGCATGTGTGCACACAACAAACATGCACTTTGCGCAGGTGCAGAGGCTTTCTGACTCACCACCTGCAATCTGCACTCTGTCACTTCAGCAGCTGTCGCACAGCAATCTGCTGTGCCATGCAAAGCACCTGTGCTTCAAAAGCAGGACATAAAGGCAGTGGTGGGATTCTACCGGTTCGCACCTATTCGCTAGAACCGGTTGTTAACCTTCTACGCAGTTCGGAGAACCGGTTGTTAGAGGAAATTACTGGGCTAATCCTGTAAGGAAGGCAGGAAGGAAATATTCTGGGGTTGCTTACAGAAACTGCCTCTCCGTTAACCCTTATTGCATTCTTGGCAGGACTAGAATTCCTGTCTCTGGAACTTCTCTGGAGTTTTTTCTTTCCCTCCTTTGCTGGTACTTTGCTTGTGTGGAGGGACCCTTCAAAGTTACAATGGCACTGAAAAAAGTGACTTATGACCGTTTTTCACACTTACGACTGTTGCAGCATCCCCACAGTCATGAGAGGCCAGGAGAAATGCGTGCCTCAATGTGAGTGATATTAAGTTGGCCACAGCCAGCCAATAACATGACCACCAAGCCATGTCACCAAGCCACACCCACAAAACCCGTGGTTAAAAAATTTGAATCCCACCCCTGCATAAAGGTGTGTATGGGAGCCGAACAGCAGAATGTCGAAGAGAATCAGTTCGGTCTCCACTGTTCATCGGCGCTACCGGCTCGGCTGAACTGGGCCAAACTGGTAGAATACCACCACTGTTTAGGACTATCTATCCATCAAACCTCTATCATCTATTTTGAATCTCCCACAATTTGGTATTCTTGGGGCTTCCCCTCCAAAATGGCTCCCCTTCCTTTAAACCAGGTGATGGAGGACGGAAGATTTCTGGAGATTTCCACTTTCGGCTGTTCCTGCAGAAATGGAACCTGCTCTCCTCCTGGCTGGGGAACCTTTGCCTCAGCCAAGGTGGAGGTCAGAGCTGCAGCCAGCTGAGCCTCCACGACCTGACTGATTAGGCAACCCCAGGGCTGGGCCTCCTGCTGAACATGGCAACCCCAGGGCTGGGCTCCTGCTGAACATGGCAACCCCAGGGCTGGGCCTCCTGCTGAACATGGCAACCCCAGGGCTGGGTCTCCTGCTGAACATGGCAACCCCAGGGCTGGGCCTGTGTGTGTGACTGTGTGCATTTGTGTGTGTTGGAAAAGGAGGACGGTAAGTCAAATTCACGTGAAATGTGACTCTACACACAAATGGCCGTCCCCAAAGTGAACCTCTCACACCTGGCGCTCCGTCTCAAGGCCGATTTGGGAAGGGCCAGTGGCCCACCCTGGCCTTCTCTGGCTAAAAGAGAAGCCCCAACGGATATCCCTGCTTTCCCCCAAGACAAGCAATTCCCCCATTTCGCTTGCAGGGCCAAATACCTCCCTCCCACCACGCAGTTATGTGGTCATTAGGAGGGCAATTTAGCAATAAAATGTGACTGGCTTCATTACAGGCAAAGAAAAAGTTCTCAGCGGCTCTTAAATCACCAGCTGGCCACCCACAAGGAGGCTGCCAGACACCCACTTCCTTTGGCACAAGTGCCTGGCGGAAGGAAGGGAGGGAGGAAGGAAGGAAGGAGGGAGAGACGGGAAGGGAGGGAAGCAGGGAGGGACTCTCCCTCCTGTGACTGAATAATGCAGAGGGTCTTCCCACCCCAACTCTGAGCATCTTCTGGACCAGCACTCAGCACCACTGGAGCCTCCAGGGCTCAGGCTTGGCAGGTCCAAAGAGAAGATGGCAACAGTGCCAGGGCTGAGCTTTGCTTTGCCGACCACCAAGGGGGAGCTTGGTCTGGTCCTCTTGGAAGGAGGGGGGGCTCTTCAGTCCCAGGGCCACATCTGGCTTTAAGGAGTCGAAGGTTCTCCTGTCTGTTCTAACATGGTGAAAGAGAGCCAAGCAGTTTTACTGTGTTTCATCCCAGTTCTTAATAAAGCGCTGACTATGGTTATTCCCCACCTGTCTTGATTGAATTATCCCTGCTTTGGGGGGGGGGAGAGAATGGGAGGACAGCTACTCTAGAGCAGGGGTCTCCAACCTTGGCAACTTTGAAAGCAAAGCTGGCTGAGGAATTCTGGGAGTTGAAGTCTGCAAGTCTTAAAAGTCGCCAAGGTTGGAGACCTAGAGGCCTCTCATTGGAAGCTGTGGAGGCAGGAGGACTTTCTCAGGCAGAAGGCCAACTGCTCTGCCTTGTCTTCAGCACTGGGGGCAGTGCCTTCTCCTCCCATTTTCCCCACAACACCAGTCCAGTAAGGTAAACTGGGCTGAGGGAGGGACTGGAGCACACTCGACCCAGCAACTCTGTGTGGTGAGGGTGAGCTTGAACCGGGTGTCTCTTCCCTTGTCCAACACCTTCACCATCCCCTGTGCTGCTCTCCCATTGAAGCCACCACCCTCC
Organism: Hydrophis major; assembly: GCA_033807585.1. Taxonomy (NCBI): domain Eukaryota; kingdom Metazoa; phylum Chordata; class Lepidosauria; order Squamata; family Elapidae; genus Hydrophis; species Hydrophis major. The sequence continues at coordinate 1,577,033 of CM066340.1, forward strand.
TCCTACTTCAGGAATGGCGGCAGTACCCAGGAGCAGCTGGGCCTTGGCACCCTCTGGGCACAGCCGGTCCCCACTCCTCCTTGCCATCGGAGGTCCGAAACAGGCTGTCAAGTGGCGGGCCTTCCCCTCCTCAGCCGCTCCGCCGTTATCGCCCAAAGCCAGAGCTGAAATCAATTTGGCTTGACAGGTGAAGCACTTCAAATCAAGCTGCTCTCCAGGCTCTGCCAAGCGAATGTGAAATAAGCCAGCCTGGGGGGGGGGGAGGAATGGGGGAGGGGGGCAGAAAGGGCCTCTGGCCACCACAGTGGCTGCTTCAGGGTTGCAGCTGTGGCAGAGCTTCTTCTGGAGGCCAGAGCAGGCGCCAGAAACGGCCCGAGCCCAGCCCTTGGCCCCACCCAGCTGCTCCTGGGTCTCTCCCTGGGCCTGAGGGAGGGGATGGGCACTTCCCCAACAGCGAGTCTGTTGCCAGGCACCTCTCAGCACCAGTGGCTCCCGATTTCCTCGCATCCTTGCATTTTCCTCGCAAAACACAGGTCAGCCATCTCTGGGGATGGCAGCACGGGTGACATATGGGGAGACACAGTGGTTGCCCTTGAGGGCTGCCCCCCCCTGGCCAAAAGGCAGCCTTGTTCTGCCTTCTGAAGGGGCCCTTTGGTAACCTTCCTGACCCTGAAGCCAACCACAGCAGCTCTTTTCCAGTCCTCAGGTAGATCCTCGGTGCTCCAGGAGGTTCAATCCATCCGGTCCTGATGATTTGAAGTCATGTAGAATGGATAAGTGTCACCTTACCATTTTCTTGCCTATTTGGACTTCTATTCCTAATCTGTCTTTTACTATACTGCTTTTGTTAGGTTGCACTGTTTTCCATCCCCTTTTGTGTAAAGACAGATGCAAAGAATGAATGAAGCAGGTCCACTTTCTCCCTGGGCCCGTTACCTCCTTGCCATCTTCTCCCAATAGTGGATTAATCATTTCCCTGATTTTTTTTTCTTATTTTTTACATTTTGAAAGGAATATTTTTGATATTTATTGCAAGTCGTAGTTAGATATTTATTGCAAGCCTTAGCTTTGCTGACTTCATCTTCGCAGATTTGGGCTATTTACTGGTGCTCTACTGATCCTCTGCCTCTGAATCTCTCTCTTACTCTATCCTGAACCCAAAGTGATCTAGTGTCTGAATATTTGGGAAGAGAGGAAGAGGGGGAGAGAGGATTTCTTGGTAGATTATAGACTGAATATGACCAAGCAGGGTGAGGCAGCCACAAAAATAAAAACGCTTTGCCTTGGTCCTAGAAAATTGTGTGTCCAGATCTGGACGCTGCATGTTGGATAAATAGAGTCCGCCCAGAGGAGGACAAGCAAGATGATTAAGAGGGGGAAATTAAGAGGAGTTGGAGGTATTGGCTAGATTTACTCTGGAGACACAAAGACTGCAAGCAAGCCTGGTGGTTGTCTCTAAACATCTGAAGGGTTTTCAGGTAGACAGTGGGCAGAATTGTCCATGGTTGCTCCAGAAGACGTGAAGCAAAGGGTTAAATGATGGGAAAGTCATAGCAGCAGGACATCTGTACAAATCTGCTCAGAACAAGAGTTGTTTCAACAATGGCACACAATGCCTCAAGGGCAGCATGCCTTTTTATCACACTTCTTCCAAGTGAGAGAGGCTGGGCAGGGCTTTGTGGAGCCTGATCCTCTCTTCTAAACCACCTTCTAATCTTTACATTCTACAATATGATCCTCTCACCCACAGCATCCACCCACATCAGCCGTTCATTTATCTCCCTTTCTCCTAAATTAAAACCCTCGTAACCTTTATTGAGCTAAAGAAAATTGCTTCGGCTCCTTGATTATCTTGGTTGCCCTTTTTGGAATCTCATCTGGCTCTACAGTCCTCTCTTGGCAGTACCATGTCCAGCATTATGTATGCAAGTGAAATTACAAAGCGTGTCGATCTAAATTCCTGATAATGTTGGCTTTGCTGATACGGGGCTCTCACGCCACTCTTCCCACCTGGGCTGAGCAAAGGGATGCAGTGGAAATTCCGTCAGGGTCTGCAGGAGGAAAGCCCCCCCTCAGCTCAACCGTAGGAAGGTGTCAGCCTGAGCCTCCAGTGCAGGGACTGGTTCTGGAAAGGGCTGCGCTCCCTGGGAGAGCACTCGGGGGTCACGGGGCAGGTGGCAACCTGGCCAGAAGAGCTTTTATGCTGCTTGGAGTTGTGTGCCAATCGGGCCTCTTCCTGGACGAGGAGACCTGCTGCATGGTCATTCATAGCAATCCCAAAGAATCTCTGTAGCTCAGGGTTGAAATGAGGGCTCCTCGGTGCTCTCTGAGCAGGCTTGTTTCCTTGCAAGTGTTTCATTGCCCAGACTAGGTAGCATCATCAATGCTGTAAGGTTGTTAACAAGTTTGGATAATGAGATGTCTGCAAGGGAACAACCAAGCTCAGAAAGCACCGAGGAGCCCCCATGGCCACTCGTGCTTTGGTCAGCTCTTGAGTGATGGAAGCAATGCCCTCCAAATGGAGACCTCCTTGAAGAATATCTGGATGCTGAACTGGGCCCAGAACATGGCAGCAAAAGCTATTATGGGCCTGGCACGTTACAGCTTTGCGTTCTGAGCTGCACCAAGGGCTGGTAGGCTTCTGGAGGCACTTCAGGGCTTCTCTCCTAGACAGCCGCTCATGGCATGGGGCCAGGTTATTTGAAGGACCAGCTTTCTCCAATGGTCTCTACTCATCTCATCAGGCCTGGAAAGAGGGGCCTGATCCCAGCGTCCCCAGTTACAGAAAGTCATCCTGTCTCCCTTGGGACTTGTCCTTTGCAGCACCAATTCCCCCCCTTTGCTGCTGGCTTTCTGCAAAGCCCTTAAGACCCGGCTATTAACACCAGCCAGTCCAGATTTTGGAACTGATTGGAGAAGAGACCAGGAGACAATGTGGGGTGTGTGTGCGTGTAACCAGAATTAGAAAAGGGTTGGTTTTGGTATTGACATCCCTGTTTGTATTTTCTTGAATCGCTTTCAAAAGAGAGCAAGCAGAAAAATAACAGTTTCCTTCTGTGTCGGTTCCTGGTTAGGTCTGCCTGTTAAGCCTTTGACGCTGTTTGCGTTTGAGGGCATGTTTCCCTCTGAACTGCCATTCAGATTCAAGCCGCTTCATTCCAGACCTGATCAGAAGCAGCGGTGGAACCCAAGGCTGCAAGGAGGCAGGACGGGATGAAAGTCATGGGAAAGCTGGGAGATCCTTCAGGGGAAACTCTGCGAGTGTCATGGGCGTGGGAAGGGTCTCCCGGGACCGTTTCTAAGGCAAAGCTCCAGAACGTGCAGCCGCCCCACGGCAGCCTCCAAAGGGCCGTCAGAGCCGGAGTTTCATCTGAGCCAGGATTCTGCCCTGCTGGGAACACTCCTGCTGAGTCAGTCAGCAGAGGAAGCAGAAACAGGTTAGGGAAATGGCTGGGCTGGGGGCCGGGCAGCCTGGCCACTGGAAAACGTTTTTTCAGGCATTTGAATGCCACCCTAAGGCACTTCCATGGTTGGCAGCCTGAGACCTGCCCCAGGTGTGCAGCAGTCAAAGGAAGACCTGAGCCGAGGCTGCATGCTGGGCTGCTCCTCCTTGAGCCCAGATGCAGAGGGAGAGCTGAGCTGCAGCCAACCAACTCAAGCTGCAAAATCCACTAGCCTGAGAGATCACAGTTGGGGCGGGGGGGGGGGGGGAGAAAGGTTGAGAAGCTGAGAGCCGCATGACGAGCCTGGCAGGCTGCTTCCCTGCAAAGATCTGGCTGGCAGAGATGAACAGGAAGTTTTACAGGCAAGATGCTCCTGTCCTAGTCTTTGTTCTGACCAAGGCTTCCTGAGACAGTAACAATCACACGCTGTTCCCCAAAACCTTTTTGTTTTATTTCAGTGGCTGTGAATCATAGGCATTCACAGCCCGTAATGAGTCCCACACAGTTTGTGACTAGTCCAACAGAAGTTCTGCCACAGTCATTCAGGATAAGGTTGATAAGCACCCACCTTTATCTCCTTGGAAATGCTGCCAATGACTAAATTGCCCATTAGCTGTATTACAAGGCCAAACGGAGCTTCAGAGTTTAAACCAACCAGAATGAACAAACTTGCTTCCTGCAAAGGCTCTTGTCCTTTTGCTTCTCCTTTATCCCTTGTTGGGAGGGCCAATCACCTCCCAGCCTTACTCCTGAGTCGCCTCTTTTGTCTTAACTGTTCTTGCCTTCTGGCAGCTCTGCACATGCGCACACTGGGAACAGGCTCCCCCTGTTCCTCTGCCTCGCTGATGTCAGATTCTGAAGGCTCTGGAGTCAGCACTCCACTCCCAGATGGCCTTGGCCCCATCTCTGTGTCGGACACAGATCCCTCGTCTGAGTCCTCCCCAGACTCCAGGACTCGCCCATGGTCCTCCCCACTGTCCGACTCTGCTACCAGCTGCGCAGGCTGCCGGCAGACCACAACAGTCAGAGTGTCCATCATGCTTGTTAAGATTCCCCCCCCCCCAATCTTCCTCTTGGGATGGAAAAGCAGGCACAGCATTATGGTTTGTCTGCTATAAACCCAGAAGCTCAACTAGGGTGTGAAGCACTCCTTGGAAGCAGCTTCCATTGCTTATCTGCCTTGATGGGAGATCTGATCAAAGCTTCCCTGAATCCATTTCCCTTTGATGCTTTGATTCAAAGCCCCCCCCCCCTTCTCTAACCATTGAGGGAGACCTTCTGATGGTCTGCAAAGCACCATGGCTGAGGGGGGGATGGATTTCCACGTTTCTCCCTCGCTTGGGAATCTCTGGCCTGGGGATTCTTGTGCACACCTACCTCCAGGCAGGTCTTCCTTCTTCCCAGGTCCTTTCCAAGGAACTTCATAGCATTCTTTTCCGCAAAGGGGATAAACAACTGGGGGAGCTTCCTCTCCCCCCCCCCCAAAGGACTGAGTGTTGCATTCTTTTCCATGACAGTTTTGCAGACTGTCTTCCTTTCTGTCCTTCCTTGGAAGCGCCTCTCAGCTATACGGGAAACTCCAGAGACAAGCTGCAAACAAGCTACAGCTACACGTCAGCACCCTTGGGAAAGAAGCTCTCCCTGCTCAGAGTAGACAATGTTGGGGAGATCTTCGGAGGAGGCTGAAGCTGTTGGGTTTCCAGAGCACACAAGAGGGCCCGGAAGAGAAAGTAGCTTCTCCACATCATCCTGGCATGCCAGGCTAAATCCACACACGAGTCACAAGGGTGAAGGTTGACTTCACAGTGTCTGAAGCGTGTGTAATTTCTCCAAGGAGCTCTTTGGTCTATTCACCTGCAACCCCGTGCACAGGAATCTGCTTCTCAGGGGCCTCCACCAAGTTGCAGGGATGTGAGTGAGAGGTTCCTGGTCAAGGATCTTGTCCATCTGTGTCCCGGGAGGTAATCTGTGGTCTGATGGATGTTTGAGGCCAAGTTGCAACCCAGTTTCTCCTCTTTCAGACCACCTGAAAAAGGCCTGAGGCACACACGTGGCCCCCTCAGCTCAGCTGCTCTGCCAAGGGCTCCCCAGGCTCCTGCCAGAGAGTTCAGGCTGAAGTTCTCCAGGAACAGAATCTTCCAAGAGTCCATAAATTATCTCTGGATTAGTTTTGATTTCCTTGATTTGATCTGTAAGCCGTCCAGTGTCCTCTTGGTCTCCTGAAACATTTTCCTCATGAAACCCAATATTTGCAAACACTGCTAACCTTTCCATTCCAATCCTTTTCTTTCAAAGCTGCCAGCCTTGCCTTTGGGCCAATCCTAGCCCCCCCCTTTCCCCCCAAATAGGAGCATCCTTTGCTCAGGCTTCCAATGGCCCTTCCGCCTGTATCTCCTCATGAGCTCCCTTCCCTGGCCAATCGTGGCCCCCCCGCCCGCCCTCATGAACCAGCCACACAGCCTTCTGCTAGACTTGGCATAGATGTAATTTTCTAGTCAAACCTCCCTCCCCCCCGGAAATAAAAATATTGTTTTCATTTAATATTTCACGGAATTACTGTGTTTATGGTATTTTACATATGATTCTAATTTGCTTGATTTATTTACAACCTCTGTTAAATGTTTAATGACTCTTGTTCCTGCAATGCATGCTCCAAGGCTGCCTTCTTCATCTTTAATAACCAAGCCTTTATTTTAAGAGCTCCGAGGGGGGTGCTGGGGTCTCATTAATTTCCTTTACAGCCAGGCGGTTCAGGCTCACCAGAGGCTGCCAGTCGTGAGGGGCGTGGACAGGCAAGGCCATTCCCCGATACACATACGCAGCTCCCTTCTGCGGCCAGAGACTGGATGGAGGCCGTGTCTGCAGGTACCCGGCCTTCCTCCCCCTGCCCTACCCCATAAGCCCCACCAGGGAGAGGCTCACTTTGGGCCCTGCTTTCCCCCAGCCCTGCAGGAACTGCTCGTCCTGTGTAGCAGCTCAAGAGACCAGCCCTGCTTGGAAGAGTCACTGGCTGGTCTGAAACAGCACTTCTGCAAGGAGATCTTGGCTTCCACTTCTCAGGCATTAATGCTCCCAGGGAAGTTGCTGCATGGAAACCCACAATCAGGATCTCTCCTACACTGGATGCCCCTTCTTGAACCTTCATCCTGCAAGAATTCAGCACAGCCTCCGATCTCCTCCCTCTGCTGAAGGCCTCTATCTGGATCTGTCTGTCTGTCTGTCTGTCTGTCTGTCTGTCTGTCTGTCTGTCTGTCTGTCTATCTATCTATCTATCTATCTATCTATCTATCTATCTATCTATCTATCTATCTATCTATCTATCTATCCTCTCTCTCTCTCTCTCTCTCATCTCTCTCTCTGTCTATCTATCTATCATCTACCTATTAGAAAAGGTGGGAAGACATAAACTACCTACCTACCTATCATATCTCTCTCTCTCTCTCTCTCTCTCTCTCTATCTCTAATTCTATCTCTACCTAATTCTACCTACCTACCTACCTACCTACCTTCTATCAAATGTATACAGTTGACCATCTCACAAAGGTCATTGGGTATAATAAGACAAACCACTAAAAGGAAGTTTAAACAACTATTAAAAATAATAAACCTTAAATATAAATAACCTTACATATGACTGTGAGTAAGGCCAACATCCTAATAATCTGCATTTTAATGTAATCCCCAAGGCTGCTAAGAAAAGCCCCAGCTTTTAAGAGATTTCCAGCAGGCCAAAGGGGCTAACCTCACTCCGGGTGGGGGCTGGGGTTTCAGTGGCCAGAGACCCAGCTCAAAAGGATCTTCCTGGGCCCCACCCAATGGAGTTCCTTAGCAGACAGACCCATCGCACACAGGCCCCTCCTATGGGGCCTGACAGGACATATAAATGGGGGGTGGGGGTGGCCCTGGACCACCTCCTGGAAGCCTCCTTCTCTCACAGCCCCAGTGCTGGGGGCTCCCCCACTGCCCTCCCCCTTCTCTTCAGGCAGGATCGGAGCTCCCGGCTCCCCCTTTGGAGGAGAGCAAGAGCAGCTTTGCAAGCCTCCCTTGGCCAATGTCCTGCATGACTCCTTGGCCCATCAGCCACGGCCTCGAGCGATGTGGAAAGGAAGCTTCTGTGGCACCAACCCCAGAGATCCCACCTGCCTGGCATCCAGAAGACGCTCTCAAGCACAACCGTCCAAATGACGAGGCGGGGGCAGCTGTGGCTCAGCCAGGAATGGTGGGCTGCATCTGGACCACCAGCCAGCTGTTCCTCCACCTGGCCCTGCAGGGAAGAAGCAGTGCAGGGCTTCCTCTGCCCCCAGGATGCCACCTGGCTAACCTAAAAGCCCCCCCCCCCCCCGTTCCTGCATGATGCTCTCCCGCGCCCAGCAGAGACAATTTGCCAACCGCCCGATCGCATTTGTACAAGGCCTGCCTCTCGAGACTCTAGGTTTCTGCTCATTTCCCCGCTTCTCTTTTCTCTGATGCTCGAACAAATGACCCCCTTTGCGCTCTGCCCAGGCTCCTCACTTGCACCGGCCTTCCTGGCAAGGAAGGGAAGCGTCAGGGGCAGAGAAGCATCGCCTGGGCTGGAGGGGGGGGTGGAAGGCTGTGGCCGGCTGCGAAAAGCAGGGTTAGGACTTTCACAAAACGGACACGTCCTGAGTGGAATCTGTATTTTTCTTCAACACCACCCACTAATCTTTGTCATGTTGATCTCACACTCACCCACTTAATTCAGCTTGAAATGACTAATTTTTACTCAGCAACAGCGGCAGCTGAGGTAAAACACCAGGCAGGCTGGGCTGTCTGCAGGCACGGTTTTGCTTTGCACAAGATAAACCCCCAGAAATGCTGCTTTCAGCCCCAGTCAAAAGACGGCAGCTCCACAGCCGCACTTCTGGCTGTGCAACCCAAAGGGCCCCGCAGGAAAGACTCGCGGGGCAGGCTGGGCTTTGTGCTGTGTGGGGAGCCCACAGGAGAACCTGGATGGAAATGAGGCCCTGCTGGTCTTTAAGGGCCCCCAATAAAATCTAGGGTGCTCCTGGAGGGGAGGGAGCCTGGCCCACCACACCAAGTGGCCGAGCTTCCGTCCTGCACCCTGTGCCGCTGCATCCTGGAGCTGGCTCCCCCTCCCCTGGCTGAGAGCTGCGGCAGAGAGAGGCCTCCAGGGTCTGCTGAATCCTCCCAGCCCAGCATCCAATGATGGCCACTGCCCCCAGCAGCTCCAGGGAGGGGGGAGGACAACGGTTAGGGATAGTAGTGGTGCCCAGTGCTGCTGATGGGCAGAGGTAGAGGAGGCTGGGTGAGGCGATGGGTCCAGAGGGGGCGTTCTGACCAGTTCTGGAGAACCGGTAGTGGAAAATTTGAGTAGTTCAGAGAACCAGCCAATCCCACCTCTGACTGGCCCCACCAACCCCGTCTCTTCTCTGCCTCCCATTGAGTCCCAGATGATCGGCTGGGTCTCCTTGGGTTGCCCTGCACGGGAGAACAGAGCTGGAAAGCAGGTTAGTGGGGTAGGGAGGGAAGGGGAATTTTGCAGCACCCTTCCACTGCCACACCCACAAAGCCACACCCACAGAACTGATAGTAAAAAAATGTGAGTCCCTGGCTGGGTCCCTCTCAGTCTCTCAACCAAGACCTGCCAGAGCTCCCAGGCCCTCCAAGTATGGTTGCCTGTCCTGCTTCCAAAGCTGCTTCTCAAAGCATCTGCTGGAAGGTTTAGGGTTTCCTGCCTAAGCAGGGGGTTGGACTAGAAGACCTCCAAGGTCCCTTCCAACTCTGTTATTCTATTCTATTCTATTCTAAGCAGTGCCAGACCTACAACTGGGCCTCTGGCAGAGTCCAATTCCTGGCAGCTGCCTCCCCACAGAAGCCCTTTCCGTGCTGCCGACATGGGTCACTGTCCCAAGGGGTGCCAGGAACAGCAGCAGGCACCCCCAGGAGCTGCTCAGCTCAGCCAAGGCTTTGTTTCCACCCATCCGGGCCTGGAGGAGGAGGTGCCTTGGGACCAGCTGCAATCCCCCAGGCCCCCCAGGTGGGCTGGGAAACGTGGCCCACTGCCCACTAGCAGGAACAGGAGTCCATCCCTCCCCTCTAGCCCAGCCCAGCCCAGATGGGGGGGGGCAGCCTCCCCAAGCCCAGCAAGTCTTTGCAAGACTCAGAGACTCCAGAGATTCCAGGCAACCTTTGGAGGAGAGTGCCTCCCTGGCAGGTGAAGTTGGGCAATGCGGGGACCTCCCCACCTCCACGAGCAGAGATCATTAATCCCTCTCTATTCCGTGGATCTATTATTTATTAGCTCAGCAACCCTTATCAGCCAATGAATACTTCACAGGCTGCTCTCCAGCAATGGGCTGGCTCTGAGGGAAGGAAGCAACGGGGCTCAGAGCAGGGAGGCTCCGCTGCCACCCTCCTCTGGGCCCAGGTGCGGAGGAGGAGGAGGAGGGGCAGACAGATGGGGGGCCAAATGCCCCCAGCCCAGAAAGGGCCCCTGGGCAAAGGCTGCCATCTTCCATCTCAAAGGGCTCCCCAGGGCCGAGCAGGGGCGCTGGCGTTCTCTTCTCTGCACCTTCTTGCTTCTCCCCTGCCCTTGGCTGAGGGTTCTGGGTTGCTGGCATTGGCACAGGGCATCCAAACAGACTAGAAGCCCGTTTATTCGTGACGGAGCCTCACGAGCTGCTCTCCCAGCAGAATTACATTTGGCATCAAACCCCTCAATGGTTTTTCTTAAAAAAACAAACCACTAAAACACGCCTTGCCTTTATGAAGACATTAAAATTTAAAATAAAGAAACTCATTTGTACAGTTGTTGATTTTATGAGTTGTCCTGAGCCTTTTAGTCTAAAAGCCCTTATTTTATAGTGTGGTTTTTAACTGTGGTTTTTGTCTCCTGGCTCTGCTGCATTTAATTACAGGCCTGTGAGAAATGAATTCATTAATTTACCCACTAATTCACAGCTGGGGCAAGCAGAGTGACCGGAACCCCATCTTGTTCCTGGACGGGACCGGCCCATTGCCCTTCGCAGCTTCGTTTGGTGAAATCAATGTCATCACAAGAAGCCCATTGAAGCTACATTCAGAGGGCAAAGGAACCACAAGCCGCAAATGGCATCTCACTGGCTGAGTCCCGCCGGAAGTGCAGAACCCCTTCTATCCCCAGAGTTGGGGAGCGGGCTGGCTAGACCCTCCTTTAACCAATGCAGGCTGTTCTGATGGTCCTTGCTAGGCCTACAGACAGTTGAGATGCAAAGGGGCCTGGAGGGGGCTCTTTGTGCCCCTCGACCCAGGAGTAGGACAAGGATGCCTCAGCGTCCTGAAGGGTCCTCAGAGCGGCCGACCTGCCCTGGCTTTGGCAGGTCAAATGGGAGAGGTGGGATCATCCTGTGAACCTCACCCATCCACAAACCATTGTTCAACCGACCAGCCATCGTATTTTGGGTGCAGCTTTAGATCAGCTGTTGGCTTTGCAGATAACAAATAATTCCCCATGAAGATGAGCTCTTCAAAGCTCTTCAAGATCTTCGCTTTGCAAATGTTTTTCCAAGACCATCAACATTGCTGAACAATTCACTGTTTTCCAATAAAGCATAGCTTTGGTAAATTATAACTGGTTTGAGAGTGCTATCTTTTTGAAAAAATATTGGTTTTAACTGTCTGTGGAAACGCAAGTAGTCATGCTTGTGCAGCTTTCCCTAGCCAGGGATGCTGGCCTACCTTACTGGGATGTTGAGAGGCTTTGCAAACATTTGAAACAGCAATTCAAAATATTCTGCCTTCGTCACTATTTTTATCTAAGACAGAGGTCTTCAAATTTGGCAGACTTGTGGACATTAACTCCCAGAACTGGGAGTACTCAGAGTGCAAATCCATGGAGTTCCAGAGGTTGGAGAAGGGCAAGTATTGTTCCTTGCTTCAAAAAAGGAGAAAGGAAGGACCCAAGTAACCAGAGATTGGCCACTGAGGTGGGAAGATTGGAACAGGTGAACATTTTGCCAAGACTTCCTGGTTGCCAAGAGTTAGCCTGGGTGTACCAGTGAGAAGCCTTTCGCAAACAGCCTGACCAGTTTAGTTCACATGGGAAATGTATGGACACAGGGCACCAGCAAAGGGTTTGTCAGGGTTCCAAAGGATGATCTAATTAAGTCATGAGTCTCAAGCCAAATTTCAAAATAAATCCAATTATTTATTAGGAGCAACACCTTGGCATTTTTCCCAAGTGCAGTCAGCTCTGCCCTAGGTAATTTACTGCCCACCTATAACTCTGTTTCCCCTCTCCTCCAAGAGTGTGTCATAAATCACATTCTCCAACGAAGCACTTTCCCTGGGCTGTGGAAAACACGCCTCTCCGGCTGGGCTTGGTAACCTGAGACACAATCTGGAGAAAGGTATGTGTGGAATGTGCTTCTGGTCATAGCAACAAACTGCTCCATCAGATTTCCTCCCCTCTCCTTCTTATGGCAACTCAAAATCAAGCCAGGAATGCTTTATGAGTTGACAGGGTTCAGCAGACTCTCTCACGAGACTCTAGTGGAGAAATGACAAAATGTGGGCTGCTCCCTGCTGCCATCAGGTGGGGAGAGAACTAGTTTTAATAACCCTACAACAAAGTTGCACATCAAACCAGAAAGAAATGAATACTGTGTGCCATCCTATCCTGGAGTCACTCACCATATTTATAAATCACTCACACAAAAGGTTAGATTATCAAATTTTCAAGTGACACAAAGACAGGTGGGCTAGCAAAAGCCTCTCAGTGACATGATTCAGGAGGATCTTGACCAACCAGTCTAGCAAAACTGAGTCTCAGCAGCGATAAAGGCAAACTCCTGAATAGGAAAACCAAAAGTGTGTGCAAAGGATGGAAAGAATCATACCAGGCAGCAGTAGGTGAGGGAAGGATCTGGGTTGCTTGGTGGTTCCAGGGCTGAACTTGAGACAACAATGTGATACAAAGGCAGTTCTTGGCTGTAATCACAAGAGGCAGAGTCAAGATCGAGAGAAGGGATTATTTCCATTTTGCATTGGTTAGATCACACCTAGAAAATTGTGTCAAATTCTGGAAATTTCATTTTAGGAAAATCCTGCACAAACTTAAGCGTAGTACACAAAATTACCTGCTACAATGTCCTACTAGTCAATGACTACTTCAGCTTCAACTGCAACAATACAAGAGCACACAACTGCTCCAAACTGGATTGCAGAAAGTACGACTTCAGCAACAGAGTGGTCAATGCCTGGAATGCACTACCTGACTCTGTTGTTACATCCTCTAACCCCGACTCCTTTAACCTCAAACTATCTACTATTGACCTCACCCCATTCCTAAGAGGTCTGTAAGGGGCGTGCATAAGTACACCATCGTGCCTACCGTCCCTCTCCTATTGCCCCCATTTATTCCTACCTCTTTCCTGTGTTCTTACTCATGTTTATACTTATATACCTATTATCTTGTAAGCAATTGACAAATCAAATAAATAAAATGAAATAAATATCTAGAAGAAAGAAATGACGTTGATGAAAGAAGATCTATTTCAGGTATTGGTCCAGTTCTGTTTAGTTAAAGAGAAGAGAAAATGATGGGGAAAGGTTGTTCAGAGTTGTTCCAGAAGGCAGGAAAAGGGACAATGGATTTAAATTATAAGGAAGTTAATTGTCATTATCGATCAGGAAAAAAATGGCTAAACTGTTCAACAGCCTCTCTGGGAAGTGATGGTTTCTCCTTCCCTGGAGGACTTTAAACACAGGCTGGATATCCACCTGTCAGGAATGCTGCAGTAGGGGATTCTTGTGCTGCTGTCCATGGAATTGAGGACTAGGGGATCTCCAAGATCCCTTCCAACTCTTACATTCTCTGATTCTACCGGAATCCCTGAGAACCTGCTCCTCGCCCTTGCTGATGAAGCCATCCATCTGCAGCTGCAACAGGGAGCAAATAATCTTCTTTCCCGCTGCTACTTGTGGCAAGATAAGTGGCCACCTGCAGCACAATAGCTGCACAGTATTGTGTGTGCCGTTTTTGCAACCATGCTACACTAATGACTTACATTCACTCTGCAATCAACTCCTATTCCAAGATCTCTTTGGGGAAAAATACTCTTTAGCAAATTGCATGTCTCCTACCCCAACATGGTGTGTCACCTGCAAGCCTTCTCCCAACCTCTTCATCCAAATGTTGAAGAGGAAACTAGTCAGAACCAACCCAATTTCTCCTTCCAGTTTGAGGAGGGGCCACTGGATGAACACTCTCGTCTGAATGCAGCATTTGGGACATCTTCTCTTCTTAATTGTCATGCCAATCCAACACACTTAACTAGGTGGCTAATTAGAATGTAATGGGGAAATCCATCAAAACTTGATGAAAACAAGATATATTACCTCTACAACATTCCCACAATCTACCTGATCAAAAATGTGATCAGGTTAATATTAAGAGTTGCAGTGGTGCAGTGGTTAGAATGCAGGCTCCTTCTGCTGCCTGCTGGCTGCCTGCAATTCGAATCTCATCAAGCTCAAGGTTGACTCAGCCTTCCATCCTTCTGAGGTGGGTAAAATGAGGACCCAGATTGTTGGGGGAAATAGGCTGACCCTGTAAACCGCTTAGGGAGGGCTGTGAAGCACTGTAAAGCGGTATATAAATCTAAGCGCTATTGCTATCTTTCTTCCTTCCTTCCTTCCTTCCTTCCTTCCTTCCTTCCTTCCTTCCTTCCTTCCTTCCTTCCTTCCTTCCTTCCTTCCTTCCTTCCTTCCTTCCCAGTGGTTAGAATGCAGTATTGTATGCTAACTCTGCCCACAGTCAGCAGTTCGATCCTGACCGGCCCAAGATTGACTCTGCCTTCCGTCCTTCCGAGGTGGGTAAAATGAGGACCCAGATTGTTGGGGGAAAGAGGCTGACTCTGTAAACCGCTTAGAAAGGGCTGTGAAGCACTATAAAGTGGTATATAAGTCTAAGTGCTATTGCTATTTGTTCTTGACAAATACATGCTGACTCTGTTAATTCCCACATTATTTTCAAGCTGCTTACAAGTCGATGTTTTTATTACGCTGAATCTTCTCACTTATGAGTGTGAGACTGACTGCTCTGTTGCTTTCTGAATCTTCCCTTCACCCCTTTTGGAAGACAGGGGGACACCTGCCCTCCTCAGTCATCTGGCACTTCATCAGGATTCCTCAAAGGAAATGTTTAAAGAGTTCGGGCAGGCTTTCAGCTCATGCCTTCATTCAAAGAAGTATTCGCTGCCCAAGGGCTAATCCTGTCTCTTCAGATTGTTGGTAGGACGCCTTCCTTTTGGCTGGAGAAGAATGGCCCAGAATAGGACCACAATAGCTTTGTCTGTACTGCCAGCTACCATGCAGCCACCTTCACTGAACAGCCAGTGAGCTGAATCTTTTCCTTTTATTCTGGGTTGATTTAACAGATCCCTGTTTGTGGTTCCTGACATCCTTTGCTAAACTCCACTCATCCTGAGCATGATTTTATGGATGCCCTCAGTAAGCAGTTTGGGACCAACTGTTTTTGTTCTCTGACCTTCACCCGGACTCCCTTCTGCAGCCAACTCCCTTCTCCATTTTTCCTTCACTGATTGCAACTATGGTTCAGGAGCTCCTTTTGTAAGGATTCCAACCCATCTTTGGATTCTTTTCCAATTCACCTCCCTTTTCATGGCATCCTATGGATCTGATCACAGATCTGATTTCTGCTTTTTGGACTACACTCATTGCACTACACTCATGGTAGCTCCCATTAAAATTAAGAAGAACTAGATAGTCACTAGCATTCCTGCAGCTACCTGCCTCCTACAGATAGACTTTGACTCACAATAGTGACCGTTCAAAGTTGGAATGGCACTGAAAAAAGTGACCTATTTGCACACTTGCAACATCCCCATGATCATATGATCAAAAGTTGGACATTTGGTAACTGGCTCATATTAATGACCATTGCAGTGTCGGAGGGTCATATGATCACTATTTATGACTTTCTGACAAGCAAGTCAATGAGGAAGCCAGTTTCACTTAATAATTCAACAACTGCAGTAATCCACTGTGGCAAGAAAGGTCATGAAAGTGGCCAAAACTACCACCTTAGCAATAAAAATTTTGGACTCACGTGTGGCTGCAATACTTATACTAGGGGAAGGAGAGCCCGCAGCTCCAAAAGTCTTTTCACCGTTGGGGACTGAACAGGAGAGCCGCAAACGCCGCGCTCCCCAGGAAAGGGCGACCCTCTTCCTCTCGGCGGCTCCCGCCACGGCGCAGCCAGGCACTTTGTCTCGCTGCCCCCGGAGCAGCTCTTCGCTGCTAGGATAGGGGGCGGAGGAGGCTGAGCCTGGCGACCCCAAGCGGCCTCTCCTTCCCCATTAACGGGTGCCCGGGGCCCCTGCGAGCTCCTGCGTTGCGCACTTCCAGCTTCGCCAACAAACCGCCAGGCTCAGGCAGCCTCCTCCGCCCCCTACCCTAGTAGCGAAGAGCTGCTCCGGGGGCAGCGAGACAAAGTGCCTGGCTGCGCCGTGGAGGGAGCCGCCGAGAGGAAGAGGGCCGGCCTTTCCTGGGGATCGCGGCGTTTGCGGCTCTCCTGTTCAGTCCCCAACGGTGAAAAGACTTTCAGAGCTGCGGGCTCTCCTTCCCCATTAACGGGCGCGCTTCCAGCTTCGACAACAAACAGAGCTGCAAATCTGGTATTCGCTTGCGGAGCCTCGGCACGAACCCCCTTTCCCTGCACTCCCCCCCCCCGCACTCCTCTGGCAGCAGCAGGCGGAGAAAGCCCCGCTTCCCCCTGGCTTTGATGGCACGCGTGAGTTGGCTTCCCACTCTTTTTTTTTTTAACTCTCCTCCTCCTCCTCCTCCTCCTCCTCCTCCTCCTCTCCTCTTCCCTTGTTGTCTGGTCTTCCCTAAGGAAACTCGAGGGCTCACACTTCCAGGTGTTTCTCCCTGTCTTTCTCCCTGTCAATGATCTTTTCTTCCCTTCCCTTCTCTCAGCCCCATCCTCCTTCACCTGTGTCACCACAATCCTGAACAGATGAAGTTTGTACTTCTCAAGAAAGGTTGGATGTTCCTTTTGAGGAGGGAACCTAGTGTGACATCTGCATGTTGACCTACTACTGAGCCATGGCATGTGTGCACATGCAATGGAGGCATGAGGGAGAGCTATGAAAGAGATGGTGGCTCTCCAAAACAGGATGTACATGCAGCACATACACATGCTTTTTTCTTGCAAGGGAGAGAGTGACTCTGTTTGGACATACAGATGAGGAGGAGGAATCCAGTTTTGAAGGATTTTAGCTCTTGTGTTTTAGCTTGGTTGCTGATTGAGCTAAGGTTTTTGTACTTTTAAAGTTATTGTTGATACCATATTGGTTTTGTTGGCTCTCTTTTCCACTTACAGAGCTAGTTTACTGTTTTTCTTTGAAATAAATATTCAAAAACATTTAACCTACTGATGCCTCAATTAATGTAATTTTATTGGTATCTATTTTTATTTTTGAAATTTACCAGTAGCTGCTGCATTTCCCACCCTCGGCTTATACTCGAGTCAATAAGTTTTCCCAGTTTTTTTGTGGTAAAATTGGGTGCCTCGGCTTATATTTGGGTCGACTTATACTCGAGTATATACGGTAATTACAGTTCCCGTCCTATTGCTTCAAGTCTGTTTGACAGATCTTCAGTTTGCTTTTGAAAAGTGTCATCCATATCTTCCCTTTGGTTGGGTGGATGATGGTGGTTGCCAACCATGGAATTGCTTTCCCTGGATCTTATTTTCCTCTGTGCATTCTCTCGAGCACCAAGTTCATTCACTTGGATTTCTGAGACAGCAGTTTCTTTCACTGCACCATGTTTTTCTGCTGGTCTCCTATTTCTGTCCTTTTTGAGAAATTCTACTTTTTAATTGGATGTTCCAATCCCACTGAGTTACACCTATGGAATTATTCTTGCTTTTGTGCAGTAAGAGTTCTAGGTTCATCATATTTATTTGCAGTAATCTGGGCATTAGAGAATAGACAAAGATGGACATGACCTTTATGAGGTAGGGTCCTCTCTGTAAAGTAACTGGCTTGTTTCATAGCCCCCTCCCAGCGCCAGGCCTGCTTCCTTCCAGGGGCCTTTCCATAGGCAATTCCCTTCATGTTCATCTCCAGCACACACTGGAGTCAGATCGAAAGCTACCAAACGTGTTCCTGCCAATCCTCATGCCACCTTGTGCCAGCAGCCCATCATCGAAGTAACTCAAACCACAGTTCCAGAAATAAAATGTCATGTGTCATTCATATACGACACAATGACAGCTTTCACTATCTTTTCAAGATTTCCTTTTTGTTGTTGTTGTTGTGTTGTGTTATGAAGAACCGCTCCTAGTGATGACTCCAGTCTCTCACGGACAATTCCTTGAAGATGGAAAGAGACAATCCTGGTCAAGGCAGAGCAAAACTTTCACCTGGCCTGAGATAGCCCTAAGTCAGGGGCAAGGCCCAAGGGTGTGTGTGTGTGTGTATGAAAAAAGGGTTTCCAAGCAGGAGCTTCCCTTTTCAAAAGCAAACAGGAAGTCCAAGAGAGCTTTCCTTCCAGAGGCCACCAGGAGAGGCCCTGCAGGGTTTTCCAAAACAGGACTTGTAATAATTAACCAAAAGGATGCGGGCACAGCAGAGGCAAAGGAAGGCTCCTCCCAAGCACCTTTGTACCTTCCGAGGCCCTTCTGAATGAAGGCATCAAAGTAGGGGGAAAGGGAGGACTCTAAGAGACAGCAAAGGGATTTTAACAAGGGAACAAATAATGGCTTGCAAGCAGGCAAAAGATTAATGGAGTGGATCCGCGTTTGCTGTTAACAAGCTATCCATTAAAGGGGGTGGCAAGCTTGGTCTCCTCCTCCTCCTCCTCCTCCTCCTCAGATTGGGGGCTTCCGGCTCTCTCCGGGAACAAACAGCAACACAGAGAGATGCTCCTGGTAAAGCTGCAGCACCGTAGAGTCAGCGTAGCACCTTCAAAATCACCGCTGCCCCCCATTACTGGGGTGGTCAGGATATGCCCATCACAAGCAGCCTACCTGGAAGCCCCCCCCCCCACTTTCCCTCTACCTCAACAGCCCCTCCTGCTGCCTGGGCTGGAGGCAGACATCCCACCAGGGAACACCTATGACCTCAGAGGGCCAAAGGACCTGGGTTCAGGGGAGCCTCACGCATGGGTTTTTCTAACAACGTTCAGCCACATCTGGCTGGCTGTCCCAAAGGTACTTTTTCCAAAAGGCAACTGGACTTCCTTTGTTTTTGGCTGAAGATCTTTCGCTTCTCATCCAAGAATCTTCTTCAGGTCTGAAGCTTCCTGGATGAGAAGCAAAACATCTTTAAGGAAAAGTCAGCTGCCTTTTTTTAAAAAAAAAAAAAAGCACTGTGACCTTAATGGCTGAGAGTCTCCATAGACACTTGGTTGTCTGGAATGCAACATAAGAGATGCAAGGTTGGAGGTCACAAGAAAAGAAATCTTTATTAGCCCAGTCCTCTACAACAGATATTGAAATGCCAAAAGGTAACAGCAGGTATTAAATGATAAAAAAAGAGAAAGAAGAGATACATTTAGAGGAAACAAAATTCTCCCAACCGGTAATCATAGACTCAGGTCCACTGCTGAGTAGCGTCCAGGAGGAACAAGAGCACGGGGAGCATCTAAATAGACTTCAAGCTCCATTATGGCAGAGAGATCATTTTGGCCATCTTCATGGATGATCTGCCCAGGATGTGAGAAACAACATAACTACAGATGAAATTGGTGAAAAGTTAAATACCCATTTTCTCAATTCCTTAGAAAGCAACGGCTACCTCCCTATCAAATTAAACGGGGTTGCAAGTGTGCTACTTTTTGTTAAATGAAAGGATGAATGAATAATATACAATTATGCAAACTTCAAGATAATTACATGAGGGACATCTGGGATTCAAGGCTTTTTTTTCCAAGGAGGGATTTAATTTCCTCAAATCCTTTCTTTCTTTTTTCTTCAACATGACCATCCTGATAATGTTTCCTCTTATAATCACAATGAGGGTAAAAATAATAGCAAAATATACCACAAGAGCCACACTCGTGTTTGTCCACATATC
The DNA here is from genome assembly GCA_033807585.1 of Hydrophis major. Classification (NCBI taxonomy): domain Eukaryota; kingdom Metazoa; phylum Chordata; class Lepidosauria; order Squamata; family Elapidae; genus Hydrophis; species Hydrophis major. The sequence goes on from CM066340.1 coordinate 1,596,543, forward strand.
CAGGTCAGAACTTCTGATCTGCCAGAAAGGAGGGATTTGTACTTCTGTGGTCGATCTAGCATCCCTGATTATTAGGAAAGTTTATTAGAAAATGGGGGTTCCAGAAAGAAATTACTGCTTCAGCAGAGAAGAATCCAAGTTCTACTTCTGCCAGCTGGCTGACTTGGACCAGCTGCCCCCCTTCCCTTCCTGCCCCAAAAGAAGAAGGTGCTGATGATGAAAGAGATTGACCCAAAACTGCAACGACCAGCACAGCCAATTGCTAGAATCCACACTAGCTTGAAGGCACCAAAGGAAAGAAAGAATTGAGAGGAATAAAAACGGAGATGCCTTGATGGGTCTGATTACTTAATCTACAAATCAAAAAGAGTTCCCTAAAATAGCTGCCATTTCTAGGAAGCATCCCACAGCCATCCACCTGCAGAGGCACTTCCTCATTACGTCACTGCTACATTTCATTTGTGGCCAACCCACCAAAGGTCTCACTTGGGCAATTTAGGAGATTTCAGAGCTGATGCCAACTGACCCCAATGTTTGGACTCCTGCAACGTGTTCTGTACGGGGCTACACTTGAAAGTATACAGAATCTTCAACCGGTACCAAACGGACCCATGCAGACAATTCTGAGCCCTCAAAGAAAGGAGTAGGTAACCCTTTGCTGAGCAACCTGCACTGGGGGCCAGTTTTCCTCTGGGTCCAATTCAAGGTTGTGGCCTATAAAGCCTTCCATGGTTTCATCTCATGGGCCCGTCCCACCCGGTCAGGCAGGGAAGGTGCATTGCAGACCCTGTCAGTTAAAGGACTCTGACTGAAGGGATCTGGGAAGAGAAGGAACCCATTTTGTTTGTCGACTAAGCATGTTAAATTATCCCTTCTTATTCAGGTTTCCAACATACAGTTGAAATTCCTTTGTATATTCTAAATAATTTCTCTGGTGTCATGTACCAATGATATACCATTGAATAAAAATTCTCTTTAAGATCATAAAAATAATGAAAATTTCAAGCCTTTTAGCCACATATTTTCCCATTGATCCATCTGTATATTATAACCAACGTTTTTAGCTTACTTTATTGTCCTTCTTTAATCCACTCTTCCCGTTTAAAATTTCACCAAAATTTTATACATTTTAGCAATTATATGTTCACCATCAGTCCACAATTGTACTTCAAACGTCTGACTTATCTTACTTTATGCTTTGTACCATAAGTCTTTTTATCCATTTTGAATCTTTCTGATAATTCTAAATGGGAAGACACTGACAATTTTATCTTCTGCCATTAGTTGCTCTCTTGATTTAATTTCATATTCCCCTTAACGATTTTCCAATAATTCCTGATAGATTAACCATTTGTCTTTTCTTGGTTTCTCTTCTGTAAAATGCTATTTCTCTCTAAGGTGTGTGTGTGTGTGTGTGGATAGATAGATAGATAGATAGATAGATAGATAGATAGATAGATAGATAGATAGATAGATAGATAGATAGATAGATATAGATAGATAGATATAGATAGATAGATATAGATAGATAGCACCAGAATGCAAGACAAGAAACAATGGATGGAAACTAACCAAGGAGAGAAGCAACCCAGAATTAAGGAGAAACGTCCTAACAGTTAGAATCAGTGTCTTCAGAAGTTCTGGGTGCTTCATCACTGAAGGCTTTTAAAAAGCAACTGGACAGCCATTGTCTGAAATGGTATAGGGTGTGATGATCCGGAGCGTGGCACAAAGTTACCAATAAGAGTCCCTTTATTAGCTCCAACTTTGTCTCCAATGTCCTGGTTATCTTCTGGCTGGAGAAAAACTCTCCCAGGAACAGCCTTTGGCTGCAGAGAATCAAGTACAAAACATGGTCAACAAAAACTAACTAAAAGTCCAATCAAGGGCAAAATATTTGGCAGGGCAGAAGCAAGAATTCCACATGTGAAGGCACACCAATAACTCAACATGGTTGGCAAGATGCCAGAAACCCAGATAACTAAAGTCAACACAAGATAAACTCATATTTGCTCCCAGCAGCTGCCACACTCAGCATGCATTTCTTTTAAACTCTCATTCTCGGGTGTGGCTAATAAAGGGAATCAGGGCCCTTTCCTCCCCCATAAGCCACGCAACCCATATTGCTCTCTTCTTCGTTCCTCCCTGCGTGCCCTAGGATGAAGAGGGAGTAGGCCTGGGTCTTCCTCTGAACTCCCTCTCCCTTGTACTCCCTCTCCCTTGTTCTCCCTCTTCCCTGCTCTGCCCAGCTGGATTTTGCCCTTCCCCAGTTTCCTCCACAGCCAATGGAGCCACACTGCCATTCCCCATCAGCTGTTCATCTTCCTCTTCAGATTCAGACTCCAACAGGGGCATGACATAGGGTCTCCTGCTTGAACTTGGGGTTGTCTAGAAGACCTCCAAGGTCCCATCCAGCTTTATTCTGATTGAAGATGTTTTGGGTACACGGTGGGTTTATATCATTCCATATTGTCAATATGACACGTCTAATGAAATTATTTTTTAAAATCCACATTAATTTTAACTTTATCAGTCTATAAGTATCCATGCTATCCAAATCTCATGGCCATGACCTTCTAGACTGTAAAAGTCTTGTCCTCACCAACACTCAACTCTTTTACCCAGGCCAATTTTAAATCCCATAAATCCCAATCCTCCTCTTTCCTTTGCATCTGGTAACACTTTGTATTTAACTCATGATTTCTCCCACCATACAAATTTAGATATATCATTTTGCCATTGCTTGAATGACACATCAGTTGTCAACAGGTATTGTTCGAAACAAAAACACTGTAGACAAAACATTCATGTTTATTACAGAAACATTCCCTAAGTGACAATTTTAATTTCTTCCATTTTAACATATCCTTCTTAATTTCATTCCAAGTCTTAACATAATTATTTTGAAGTAACATGTAATTCATATTCATCATAATACCCAAGTATTGTAGATTTTTCTCAAGTTTAAAATCAGCTTTCTTCATCAGCTCCATTTGATCTTCTAATTTCATATTTTTGTTAACCTTTTTATCTTCAGATTATTGATCTTAAAACCTACCAGCATAACAAAGTCCTTTAATTTTCCCTCACAGTGTTTCTACTCCCTCTAGCAGATCTTCCAAATTAACACCAGGTCATCTACAAATGCCTTTAATTTCTTTTTTAATCTTAACTCCAGCAACTAGAAGACCTCCATGTGCTGGTTAGACAGTATGGTTAGTTTAGGAATGAGAGCATCATGCTGGAGTCTTCCTCTGAGTGTTATACCAGAGGAAGATAACTATTTTTCACACTATTTTTCACACTATTTTTCACACTATTGAGGTGACTATTGAGGCAAAAAATGGACATTAGATGAATCTCAACATAACTGTGAGTTATACTTTGAGGATGCCTAATAAAATCCAATAAACTAACTTTGCATGGAAGCTTTTATAGTGTTGGACTCTCGTCCCAGGAACTTTGGGGACATGAAAGTACTGCCTGGGACATGAAACTCCATGTTCCCTTCCAATTCTATGATACTCTCACCTTGCCTTATGTCTCTATTCAGTATCTCAAGAACCACAGGTCATAGCATCAACTTCAATGGCACCAAAACCCTAGCCACTATAGATAATCCCAGCCACAGAATTATCAGAGAAGCCATAGAGATTGAAAAAAGACCTGAAAGCATGAATAAAAGAGATGATTCCACCAGACTGTCAATCATTTGGAAGCCTGCACTCACAAACAAAAAAATCTTCACACCACTAGCCAGGCAAACACCTGGGCACAAACAGATCCCCCCTGATACCTCCAGCTCAAACACACCCCAACCAGGCACCCAGATGAAACCTAGCTTCCTAACAAATGATAGCTGTCAATTTACTCGGAGCCAAGCTGCACTAAAAGCCTCCAATACAGGAACACAATAATAAAAGCACAAATATTAAGACATTCTCGTAAGCACTCCAAGAAGCACAAAGCCAAAGACACAAGCCTGAAGACAGCGAATGAGATTTCGTCGAAACGTCACCAGGATACTTCCAATTTTACGTGGGAGAAAACCCGAATAACCAAAGATCCACACACAAATACTGCGAAAATCTGTATATGTATATGTATATATGTTTTCTTAAGTTTTCACGGGTACTTACATATATGGTATTCAGCTTTGTTCGGGTATTTTCCCACATCATTGTAGTTGTGCTTTTAAAGTTGTAGAAACGTTTCGGCAGAATCTCATCTGCCATCATCAGGCTTCTGTATAGTGTTCATCTGTGAGTCAGACTTTTACAGCGGTTTCAGATTTAGATGGATAGATAGATAGATAGATAGATAGATAGATAGATAGATAGATAGATAGAGATATACATACATACATACACACACACATATACATATATATGAAAACAAATATATATCTTTATGTATATGAGGAATAGGCTAATAAAATACTTCTTTTCTCATGATCTCCAACTCTGGATCTCTTGGAATAGAGATATCCGAGTCAATTGGGCAGTTGGCCCTGAACAATGTTGAACATTGAGTGGAATGGAAGATGAAAAGGTCACTCCACTTGGTGGAGTGGAAACTATAGGGAAATGGAAGCCCTCTAGATGCTCTGAGACTTGGCCCCTCTTTGTTTAGGGTCTCCAGCTATGAAGGCACCTGTGGCCCTCTAAGAAAACTGTTGGGGAAAGTGAACATAAGATGCGGTTATTTTGCTCTTCTCCCCTAAATACATTCCAGCAGAAACCAGGTAGCCATTTTTCAGGAGTACTTGAAATTTCAATCAGTAAGGGCTGGACTGCATGGCCTCAAAGGCCCCCTTCCAATTCTCTTGACTCATATTGCATCTCAGAGAACCGCTATATCTTGATGCAGACAACAAGAAGGGCAGATTTGAGGTGTTTCATCATCAGTGAACATCTTGTGAGACAATCTCCTGAAAACAGCCCTTTGAGGTGGTGACTCTGTGGAAAAGAAGCGGAGGCAATCTGCTGGAGCCTCAGAAAGAGAGCTTGGAGGGAGGGAGAGATGCTAGGAGCATCCTACAAGGAGCCAAAGGACATGGGGGAGGCGCTTCTGGCACTCGTCTTTCCTTGCGCTGCTCCTGTCGGGCCATGGGGAGGGACACCATAAGTTCAAGCAAATCCAAGAGCATTTCTTGGACTTGCCTGAGCAGGAAAAGGCGCTTGGGCGATTTCCCCTCCAAACACTGGCCTAGACTGGCAGAAAACGCAGCATTTTCTGCACAGACCTGAACCGCTTCCCTCCAGGTTGCCAGCAGGATCTAGTTCTTTGCCTATTAAAATATAGCCTTCTAAGAGCTGCCTCTGAGCCACAGGCCAGAAAAGGCTGCCCTCCTATCTTGCCTCACAAAAGCCAAGCTGTGGCTGGGTTCCCTCTCTGCCATGGTGCGCTGCCTTCTTCTCTTTTCCCAAGGGGGTCCCTTGCCAAATGGACAGGCAAAAGGGGATGGTATCATGGTAAACCAAGTCTTGCTTTTGATTCCTGTGCTGAGGGTTGCAGGCAGGAAGAACCTGGTGAGTTGCAAGCAGATTGCTCATAGCAGCAGCTATTTCTCCAAGCCTGACTAGAATGATCCCTGCAAATGACTATTTTAGTATGCAGAGACCCAGGAGTGACCAGCATGTCCCCTCCTTTTTCTAGTCCTCAATCCTCTTTTGATAACAACTGCTGAAAATGGATGGTACAACTATTTGCTCAGCAATGATAGGAAAACTGCAGTGCACACTCTAATCTAGGCAAAGCTGCCCTTTAAAAGAACCACGCAAACTCCCACGTTCCCTGAAAAAATCCAAGTCTCTCCCACCCACCCCCAATAGCTCTTGGCTACACATAGTGTCACTAAACCAGACAGGAAACACAACTAGATAAGCGAATTCTACTTTATTGTAAGGCTACATTACCAAAATCTTGCCAGTCTGAAGTCACTAACTTCCCCCCTGCCTCCACTTTTAACTGCCTGATCCATTAAGGCGGGTCCTTCCTAGGTTTCTTCCTCTGACTAACTAGGGGCCTTCTGCCTTTCTTATCTGATAGTTTCCTGGGCATCTCTTCCTTTGGCCTCCCAAAGTCATCATCACATTACATTACATATAATTATGATCAGCCAGGATGCCCAGCTAAGGCAGCAAAGACACTTGTAGAACCTGCTCTGCAAAAAGGTGTGTGGGAGATGGCTGCCTTCCCTTTGTGACTGCCCAGACAACCTGGCATGACCTATTCCCCCACCCCCCTACCCCCATGGGGGTATCTCTTTCAACACCCACCTGTGTGTAAAGAGCTCCTGCATAGCTTTTTCTCTGGTAATATTGCACTACTAACTGGAGCATACAAAACATTTGCTAGGCCAATACTTGAAAACAGCTCATCAATCTGGAACCTGCATTACGTATCTTATATTAATACAGTTCAGAAAGTCCTGAAATATTTCACAAGAAGAGTTCTCCACTCCTCTCCTCATAACAGAAGACCTTATGCCACCAGACTTGAAATTTTAGACCTAGACAACCTAGAACTATGCCACCTTTGGTCCAATCTATGTGTAGTACATAAAATTATCTACTGCAATGTCCTACCTGTCAATGTATACTTCAGCTTCAACCATAACAATACAAGAGCACACAATAGATACAAACTAAGGATAAACCACACCAAACTTGATTGCAAGAAATACAACTTCAGCAACAGAGTGGTCGATGCCTGGAATACTCTACCTGACCCTGTGATTTCTTCCCCAAACCTCAAAAACTTTGACCTTAGACTGTCAATGTGGACCTCACCTGTTTCCTAAGAGGTCTAAGGGGTGTGTGCATAAACACACCAATGTACCTACTGTTCCTGTCCTAATGTTTCTTTTTATTCATACCCATTTCATGTATTCATACATGTTTATACTTGTTATCTAATACTTGCTTGACAAAATAAATAAGTAAATAAGTAAGTAAATAAATAAAGAGAGAGAGAGAGAGAGAGAGACGGAGGGAGGAGCGGGAGAAATAGCCATCAGCACCACTTTGTCTCTTCAGCACTAAGGACAGCGCCAGACCAGCCCTTCCTATTTATATGTAAGCAAAAGCCGCCACTTCCAAAAGGCTTTAGGACCAGGAAAAAGAGAGCCGCCTTCTTGGTGATGGACCCAACAGCTCCTTGGTGCTTCCTGAGCCATCAGAGTAGGCAGCAGGTAAGCAGGACAGCAGTCCCACCAGCAAAGCAGGCAGTGGGGAGGAAGGTCCATGGGAGAGCTAACAGGACATGATATGGCACAACCTGAAATGGGATGACTTGAGTGTGCTTTAATTGAAATGTCACATAATCAAACACTCTCTGGGCTACAATCTCGGACCAAGCCAAAATACAGCCTAACAGAAGCATCATCTCAGCTTTAATATTCCCCAACGGAACAGAATGATTAAAATGCCATGAAATGTTACAGTCTGTCCAAACCAAGATACAGAGAGTTGGGGCAACACCTACATATCACAATAAAAGTTGGAAAAACATTGACAATGAGACAAGAGATTTTTCTTTTGGGATTGATGGATAAACAGATGGAAAAAGTCATGGAGCTTTTATTCTGTACGTGACGACTGCAATGAGATGACTGTATGCAGAAAGATGGAAAGATTTGGCATTATCCTCAATGGAGGCATAGTTGGTGAATTCGATGGAACTCACTGAGAAAGCTAAATTGACTTTTTTGATCAGAGAAAAGATTGTATCTGTGTTTACTGCTGACTGGAATCCCCTTATGGAATTTTTGTATGAAACAGAAAACAATGAACTTTTGATTTATGGGTACGATTATTAGACAGGATATATTATCTATAGCTATACAGTATGAGGTAAATTTATACAACTGTTCTTATAATGGCTGTAAAAAAAATTGGAAACCACAAGAATTTTTATTCTTTCTTTTCTTTTTTTCTTTTTTGCACTTTTCAGCTTCCTTTTTGAATTATTTCCTTTTCTTACATCAGTTTGTATTAGTGCATATACATTGTTAAGCCTGGTTTCCCCAACCAGGGTTAGGGAGACAAGCTAAACAGAATGTGCAGCTTAGTCAGATAGGCACACAGATAAATGAGTGAGCTAAGCTTGTATGTTTATTAACATACAGTAAAAATAACAGATACGCTTGTGCTATCAAATATATAGTTTATTCCATTATGAGTTCATAGCATAGTCAAAATAACAGTCCAATAGTCATGTATCATTTAGTCAGTCCATTCAGGGATATTCAGTTAGCAAAGTCCATTTAGAATATCCTATGTCAGTTCACTTACAAGCCAGTCCTTTGTTTTCTCTCCCGTTCGAGCAATGCAGACTTGTTTCCTTGCAGTAATCAGGGATCATCAAAGCCAGAGAGATAGCAAGCTGCAGCCTTGCTTCTTTTAAAGTGCTTTCACAACCACTCCCTTAATTACTATCCCACAGTTAAAGTTGCAGACACTTTAACTTACAAACTATGATTACATATTATTATTTACCTAAACCAGTTAGGGTAAAACAATGTTATCCCTAACATTCTCCCCTTTTAGGAAATAATAATATAACTATTTACATCTTTAAATCATATTTGTTACAACTCTCTTTAAACTTCTGCAATGTTTTCTTCTGTCATGCAGTATTCCAATTTAATTAGCCCATTCTTTACAGATTCTCTAACATTTAAGTATCTTAAATCAGTATGCTTTGATCTAGTTTTTACAGCAATACTAGTAGCTAATTTTATAGCTGCTTGATTATCCTCGTACACAATAATGGAATCTTTTACAGTTATACCCATGTCTAATAATAACTGTTTGTACAAAATTAAGTCAGTGCATAGTAATGACAGACATGAAAATTCTGCTTCCATCGTGGACAAGTTAATATGCTGTTGTCTGATTGACCTCCACCCTATTAGTGTCTTACCAAATAATATAGCCATCCCAGATGTTGATTTTCTCGTGCTTATGTCAGTTGCAAAACTTGCATCTGCATAGGCACTAAGACTCAAATCAGCCTTTGGTTCTATATACAATGCATGGTTCATTGTTCCTTTAAGATATCTTAAAATTCTCTTTAATGATTGCCAATGACATTGTTGTGGATCTGAATTAAAACGTGCCAGCTGATTTACACTATAAGCTATATCTGGCCTTGACCAATTGCTTTTATATGATAAGCTGCCAATCAAAGATTGATATATAGACTTATCAAATTTGGGACTTTGATCATCAGTTTGGCAAACTTCCTGACTCATTGGAGTCTTTGCCGGTTTACAAAGTTCCATTTTAAACGTTTTAATTAATTGGCAAATTTTATCTTCTTGAGATATCTTAAAACCATTTTTTGTTTTGTTAATTGTCAATCCTAGATACTTTTTAATTTCACCTAAATGCTTTAATTTTATCTTTTTGGCTAATAATGATATAATCTCATTAGCTTCATTATTAGTCTTAGTTATCAAAGCAATATCATCTGTAAATAATAACAATAATGACACCGTTCCATTATTTTCTCTTTTAAACACACATGGATCTGCTAAACCAGATTTAAAACCTATATTGTTTAACTCTTTCACAATATATTGGTTCCACTAAAACCCAGATTGTTTCAACCCGTAAAGACTCTTTTTGAGTTTCCAACAATCATTACTATTTACTTTATTGTCTTTTATACCTACTGGTTTTCTTAAATATATAGTGTGCTGCAATGGTGCATGTAGATAAGCAGTTTCTACATCTAAATGGTTAATGACATAGTTTTTCTTAGCTGCCCACACGAATGCTGCTCTTAAAGATGTTGCTTTAAGACTTGGTGCAAAAACTTCATCGTAATCAGATGCAGTTTGATTAAATCCTTGAGCTACTAACCTAGCCTTATGGGTAACAGTCCCATCATTTCCAGTTTTTACTTTAAATATCCATTTGCACCCAATGGATTTTTCTCCTGGAGGTAATTTAGCATCTTCATAAACTTTCATTACCTTTAATGAATTTAGTTCCTTTTCCATTGCTTTTTGCCAATTCTCCTGATCCTTAGCAGGATACATCCTAAGTTCATCTACACTAGTTGGAACTTTAGTTACTTGGCAAACTATACTTGCTTGATACCTATCAGGTGGTCTAGTTATACGTGTAGTACGTCTAGGTATTACAGGACTTACAGGTGGACTTTCATTTATTAACTCTTCTTGATTATCTAACTCTTCCTGATCAACTGTTTCCTCTTGTTCTGGTCCTATTTGCTCTTCATGGACTTCTTCTTTAATTGAACTCTTCTTATAACTAATCTGATCTTTCTGCTTTTTGTAGGGTTCAATAATTACTTCATTATTTAAATCTTGCTCTAATCTATTCCATCCTACATGTTCTAGGAATTTTGCACTAGCACTGGTGTAAACTCTAGGTGTACCTGGTTCCCAGAATCTATAAGATCTATGATTAGATGTATATCCTACAAAATATAATCTTTTAGCTCTATGCTGTCCTTTGTGTCTAAGTTGTGTAGGGATATGCACCCATGCTGGTGCTCCAAATGTGTGCATGTAACTTAAATCAGGTTTTGTACCATGCCACAATGTGAATGGTAATTCACCTGTTGTTGAATTAACAACATTATTTAATATATGATTACCACACATTATTGCTTCTCCCCACAAATTGTCAGGTAATCCTGAATCAGACATCATAGTTCGTGTCATTGATTGTAATGTTTGGCCTCTTCTCTCTATAAAGGCATTATGTTGTGGCCTATATGGTGCAGACATTTTATGTTGAATACCTAACATTCTTAGTCTATTCTGGAATTTATTATTTGTAAATTCCATACCATTATCTGTTATAAGAGTTACTAATTTCTTTTTAGTTTTCCTTTCTGCAAATTTTATCCAATTAAAGAGATTTTGATACGTTTCAGTTCTGCTTTTCATTAAATAGCAAAACCCATATCTAGAATAATGGTCCATTATACTTAGTATATAACGAGCTCCTCCTACACTTGGTTTTTTCGGACCTATTAAATCTGCAAATACTACCTCTAAAGGCTCTGTGGTAGTAAATCCATCAACTCTATTAGCAGGTGTGTCCCTGGCCTTACTTTGATTACAGGCATTACATTGCAAATACTTATTACAAGGTTTCAAACTTATTCCCTTAGATAATTCAACAGTTCTCTTAAGCATTTTAAAATTTAAATGCCCTAGCCTTCGATGTAACAAGTGAATACATTCATCATGAGGTTTCTTATTTTCATAAACTGTGTTAGCCACCTTTAAACCATCATCATTTAACACATATAATTCACCTCTTAAAGATGCAGTAATTTTCTTATTTTCTTTCTCAATTATGCAGTTATCTCCCCTAAATGTAACTACATATCCTAGTTTAACCAAAATTCTTACTGAAATTAAATTAAACTTAATTTGTGGTACATATAACATTTTTACATTCTCTTTTATAAAAGAACAATATGCTATACCTTGACCTTTAGCTTTCAGTTTCCAGCCATTGGCTAACGATATCTGCTGTGTACTCTTGGACATTTTAATAAAATTTTTCTTATCATTAGTTATACAATGAGATGCTCCACTGTCAACCACCCATAAATTATTTTTTACAGCTCCGTTAGTATACATGGCTAACTCTAAATTTTTCTTTATCTTTTGATGACTTTTAGTATTCTGGCCAGCGTTCTGCTGCTTTGCTTTTTTCCAAAATCTTGCCAAATGTCCTCTTCCTCCACAATTAAAGCACTTTTTAATTGCGTATGCAGTAGGAGTTTCATTATCTTCTTTTTGAGGTTGCTGCCTCCTTAATTCGTCTCTTTCAAGCCTTCTTCTGGCCTCTTCAATCAATCTGCCAGTTATATCAGTTAAAGTTAGGCTTTCCTTTGGCAATATTTCAAGGGAAGTTACGTAGTTGTCATAGCTTTCATCGAGGGAAGATAGTATTATATAGACTTGATGTAGTTCAGAGAAAATAAGCTTTTTCTCGTGCAGTTCTTGAAAAATGCTTTGCATAGTTTTCAAATGACTCAGCATATCACCATTCTTATGGAGATGTGTACTGAAAAGTTTCCGTGTTAGATTTATGTGAGCACCAACGTTATCTCGAACATAAATCCTCTTCAGCTTCTGCCAACACCCAACAGCTGATTTCTCTCCGTGGATATAAACAAGCTGCATATCAGTTAAGGTTAAAGCAATAATGCAAATAGCTTGTTGATTTTTATGCATAAATTCTTCTATCTTTAGTTTATCTTCCTCATCCTCTGGATCCCATTCTTCTACGTTTGGTGGATTTTCAATTATATTCCACAAACCTTCTCTTCGTAGAAGCAGACTACATTTCATAGACCATGATACATAGTTTGTTCCATCCAACTTGGATATAAGGGACAAACTTTGTAAATTGACTTGTGCCATGTTTTCTTATATGGATATAAAACTATAATTAATAAAACACAGCTGTCTGTTTACTGTAATGTATAACAACACAAACTCTCACTTTTAACATAAATCTGTTTTATCCTAGTTAAACTGACTTTGCAGCCTCTGAGCCCATAACCAGTGTTAAGCCTGGTTTCCCCAACCAGGGTTAGGGAGACAAGCTAAACAGAATGTGCAGCTTAGTCAGATAGGCACACAGATAAATGAGTGAGCTAAGCTTGTATGTTTATTAACATACAGTAAAAATAACAGATACGCTTGTGCTATCAAATATATAGTTTATTCCATTATGAGTTCATAGCATAGTCAAAATAACAGTCCAATAGTCATGTATCGTTTTAGTCAGTCCATTCAGGGATATTCAGTTAGTAAAGTCCATTTAGAATATCCTATGTCAGTTCACTTACAAGCCAGTCCTTTGTTTTCTCTCCCGTTCAAGCAATGCAGACTTGTTTCCTTGCAGTAATCAGGTTTCATCAAAGCCAGAGAGATAGCAAGCTGCAGCCTTGCTTCTTTTAAAGTGCTTTCACAACCACTCCCTTAATTACTATCCCACAGTTAAAGTTGCAGACACTTTAACTTACAAACTATGATTACATATTATTATTTACCTAAACCAGTTAGGGTAAAACAATGTTATCCCTAACATACATAATTACCAAATTGTGGGGGGAAAGCCTGAAAGTGTCAGAGAGTCAAAGGCCCGTCCTGCAGGAAAGCCAGAGCATCCATGAGGTGGCACCCAAAGAAGAGCTGTTGAGAGACCACCTGAGGCAGCCTGAGCAGAGGTGGGAGGAAGAACAAGGAAGTACCATGGCAAAGCAAGACCTTGCATGGGATGTATTTTCAACAGGTAACCGAGTTAAGGGGCCCTGGGAAACCCTATTGGTGGCTGGAAAGGGCTGGACTAAAAGGCAGCATTGAGGCATTGATCATAGCAGCAGCAGAACAGGCACGAAATCCACAGAAGTCGGGATCTACCCCCCACCAGACAGGATCCAAGGTGCAGACTCTGCAGAGACCACGCAACACACTGTGGCAGGGTGCAAGATGCAAACAGGAAGAACATACACTGAGAGGCACAACCAAGTAACTGGCATATCTGCAGGATACGGACCAGACCAGGGGTGTCAAACTCATGTCGTCATGGCAGCATCATGTGACATATTGGGACTGTTTCCCCCTTCATTAAAATGGGTGGGGGAAGGGCCAGCACAGGCCGTGAGTTTGACACCCCTGGGCTAGACCCTTCCAGGTCCAGAGGGGAGACTCCAAAGAAGGTCATGAAGAAAAATAGGGCTACGATCCAGGCAGCCAGGTGGGATATTAGCCAATCAGCCAGATATTGTGGTAGTAGACTACAGGGCAACAGAGATGATAGATGTAGCAGTGCTGAATGACAGCATTATGTGGAAAAAGAAGGACGAGAAGCTGGAGAAAGACCAGGGTCTGAAGGAGGAACTGGAGAAATGAAGGCCCAAATGGTCCCAGTGGTGGTAGGAGCACTCAAGGCTGTGACTCCTAAGCTGGGAGATGGGCTCCAAGAGGTCCCTGGAAGGACATCAATCCAGAAGAGGGAAGGGCCAGGAACAGATCAGATCCTGCAAAGAACCCCCAAACTCCCAGGCCTCTGGGAAATGATCCGAGACTGAGGAAGACACAAACCAACCAGAGGGGTGAGAAGGGATTATAAATTACCCAATTTATATTAAAAGCATGATATGCATGATTTCCCACGTTTTGTCATTTGAGATATAAGATAAAATATTGTGCTTGTTCAAAATTTTGCCTTCATTACCTAACTCCATGTAAGCAAATACATTCTACTAATTTCATCAATTAACCTTAACTCTTTTAAAGCAGGGATGCCAATTTATCCCTGTTTAGAAAACCTAACAAAATTTTGCAGCTGTTAGAAGTTTCTCAATGCCTTTTAGATGCTCCCTTCTGCTTCTTTGTTAAGATACTGATGCAAGGCTCACAGATGCAGGATATTAAATTACGCTGTGTTTTTTCCAACAACCTATCCCAGAAGCAACCATGTAATCCAAGCAGGTTTGTTAGCTGCCATGGCCTCCTCCTTTCCCCCTTCCCGGCTTCTATGGCTTTGTATCCAGCCTCATGGAGAACTTGAAGAACAAATTTGGGCTTTTTTTTTAAACACTTCTAGCTGCTCCTAATAAATTTTATTGGCTGACAAGATTTTTGGTAGGTTTTTTTTATGCCTTTGCTTTTAAAGCTATGACATAAATCCATGATACATTTGCAACACTAATATTTGAGCATACTACATTTTGTAATTTACAAATCCGCCCAATTATAACGGTTCTGCATGTTATTTGCTTATTGAAGCAACACCACTTCTGAATCTGAAACTCTTTCCAAGGAGACTGCAGGGACTTGTCCAGGAGACAAGACTGACTTGAATGCACTGAAAAGGCAACAGCCCCAAGAGAAGCAGAATAGGCTGAGTGCTGAAGTGGCCTACGACCTTCCACCAACATGCCACAAAATGAATTCAATCCCTTGGAAGAATCCAACTCCTTTTTTATATTATTATTTTTATTATTGTGCAATTTCCATTATTATATATAAAATTTCCATATCCACAATGGCAGTGCACTGAGTACAATCACTTTTAAATACAAATAACAAACATTATACATTAATTAATACAACTTCTGACCGCCCCCAGCACCCATCCTCAGTCCCTGAAAGGACTTCCTTCTGAGGTCTGAGGCCCCCCATGCTGGCCATTTAGGTCCTCTGAGTTTGGTGTTCTCAAGTGAACATCGCCTTCCCTCTCACTGGTTATTGCTCTGCAAAGGACTTCCCAACAGTGGGCCAAAGCAAAAGAGCTTCTCCAGCAAGCTAAATGGCCAACTGTGGCATCTCTGGGGCACCTCAAGTCTTCTTGAAGTCCACCTCAGATGCAAATGATCTAAGCAACAACATGGAAGTTTGTTCTGACCAAGGCTTCCTGAGACCGTAATTAAGCACATGCTTAGTCCAAACAACTCTTGTTTTATTTCAGCGCTGGGAATTATGTTCATTCCTAGCCCATAATGAGTCCCAAACAGTCCCTTGAGATAAGCACCCACCTTTCTCTCCTCTCCTTTGAGTGGTTGCCAGCAACTAAAGTGCCAAATTAACTTGAAAAACAAAAACAAATGAAGAACAAAGTCCACACAGAGCTTCGAGGTTTAATCTGAACAGAGTGAATGACTTTGCTTCCTGCAAAGGTTTCTTCACCTTTGTCTGTCCTTTATCCCTTATGAGAGGGGCAATAACCTCCAAGCCTTACTCCCGAGTCACACTTTTGTCTTAACTGCTCTCGCCTTCTGGCAGCTCTGAGCATACACGCACTGGGAACAGGCTCCCCCTGTTCCTCTGCCTCACAGCTGCCGGACTCCAGAGGCTCTGGAGGCAACACCCCACTCCCGGACTGGTCCCTGTTCTTCCCCAGTGTCTGATTCTGCTGCCATCTGCACAGGATGCTTTCTAAACTTTCTACAGCCTTGGGTTTTGTGGAGATCTCCCATCCATCTATGGAGCAGGCCCAATCCAGCTTATCTTCTAAGATCAAGCAAGATTGGGTGACACTGTCATTTCCTCAGACCCAACTAGTTTAGTACTGTTGAAAACTAACCTCGTTCAGTGTGGGGAAAACTGTGGAAAAGATATCTAGAGATCGGGACCACCTGCTCAGGAATTCTTCCTAGCTACAGCTGTAGAAGGCTATCCCCTACCTGAGAGGAGGAAGCAGTGGTGGCATTCTACTGGTTCAGCCCTGGTTCTGGCGAGCCAGGAGCAGCCAGGAGCAGCCAGGAGCAGCGGAGACCGAACTGGTTCTCTCCACCGCTCTGCTCTTGGGCCCACCTGCCCACCTGAGCTCCCCTACTCACCTTCATCCTCTGCTTTTGAAGTGCAGCTGCTTTGTGTGGCACTGCAGAGTGCTGCATGACAGTTGCTAAAGGAACTGGGATTGTGCAGGCTTGCAGGAGGTGAGTTGGAATGCCTCTGTGCCTGTGCAAAGTGTCCATTTGGCATGCGTGTGCCAAGCATGCCCACCAAGCCACACCCACCAAATTGGTGGTAAAAATATTTGAATCCCACCACTGGGAGGAAGGCTGCAAGTTGCTGAGCTTCCCCCTTCCTTACAATCCAACTTCAGACACTCCATGGTCGAGGAATTCAAGAGCAGCTCCACAAGCCAACACTGATGGACAGAGAGCATTTCGGAGGTTGTCCTCCTTCTCTAGCTCTGGATCTATTCATCTGTGTTATTACAGATTGCAAGTTTCCTTTAAAGGTCAGATAACAAAATGCAATTGAATCATATTAGAGAGCAGAGCTGAGAGAAATCTCGGCTTTGGTATGTCAGGGCAAAGCCCGATGAAACAAGTTGGCTGTTGCAGTCAACACTCTCTGTATAATCAAGTCAGTGTAGCTGCTGCCTCCAGAACCACCACCCCATTGATGAGAAACGCTGCCAGGCCTCCCAACAGCTGCTGGCCAAAAAGTGAGCACAGGCACTGCAGGGCGCCTCCCTGCCTGGGAAGAGACGGCTGGGGAAATGAACACTGCAGAGTTCTTCAACAGGCTCTTGATATACGGATGGCTGTGAGTGCTTAATCCAAGACAAAGGGGCAGGGGGGAGGCAGGTCTGCTGTCACAGAAAAGTTGACCTGATGTAAGAGCTCAGAGGAGGGCAATTCCCAGGCCCAGCAGCCCCCTTGCCCTCCTCCTAAGTGCGCCTGTAATTGCTCTACCAAATCCTTTTTATCACATTTATTTCCTTTTCACACCACTGTCCATTTGATTAACTGCTTAGCTTGAATGTCTTTCTCATCTCATCTCCACCCCCCTATTTTTCATCTGCCTCCAGTGGCTTCTTCCCACCCCAAGTGGACACTCTTTCTGTGTAGCTTTGTCACGGCACTGGATTATTAATCACCGCTTCCAATCAGTTGAAACCCAGCTCCAGAGATATTACTGTGTGGTGTCTTCTATCCAGTCTTCTGCAGAAGGCTAATATAATTGGTAATTTCGGCCTCTCTTAGAAAGTCACCTGCCTTTCCCACTGTCTGCAGCACATTCCTCCCGAGGTTCAGAAGACTACAGAACCCACTCCCCTGCTCTTGGAGGGGGACTTCTCCAGGTATTTTCAAGCCAGAAGCCCCAAGGGAACAAGGACCATGCCAGCTTAGCAGTGCTGGAAGAGTGAGGCTGAATTCCCTTATGGGACTCACAGAATTCTTGTCAACTCATAAAATATTTCTATGATCTTTTTAGAGTTGCCAACAAAAAGGTAGAAGGGAGCAATGCAGCAGCTTGGAAAGCAAAAGTGCATTCCACAAATGTTTCAAAGATAGTAACTAGGTGAGTGAAGTTTCTGCCATGCAAAATTTTAATTGGAGAACCTGATTCTTGGCTATGGATGTGTCCCATTGGAGAATATGAATTATGACAGCCAGGGGTGGGTGGGAGGAAAACCAGGGTCAAGAGTGACAGTGAATGATGTGTCTCAGAGTCGGCTACACCCAGGCAATGCCAGACATGTTAACTCCCAATAAATTCTGTTGAAATTTAGGAAGTTTGGCTCGAGATTCATGATTTAATTGGGGTGACTGCCAGAATCCCGGCAGCTAGCCAACTCGGAGACACATAATTCATGGTCACCCTTGACCCTGGTTTTGCCCCCACCCCCTCTCTGAAGAGGGCAAGGACAGATGGACAGCTACAGTATGACACAGGTGTGAACGGTCCATTCCAAGCCCAGGAAAGGAACAAAACAAGAAACAAGAGGGAGAGGAAGACACAGATGGGTGGAAGATGTGGGCTGCCATATGCTGCCCCTTATTGGAACTGCATGCCGTGGAAGCAGCCAGTCACTTTTTGTGGGACAGTGGCACTGCAAACACACACAACGAAGGACCAGATCTGCACCAACAGAGACACGTCCATTTCCCCAGTGTGGCTACCTAACTAACTCCTGGGCAGCTGTTCGATCAAAGGCCTTTGGCAGGCCTGAACCTCCCTGTTCAGAGGAAGAAGGGCAGGGAGGGCGAGGGTGGGGAGCTCTCTCCTTCCCAAGAATTCCTCCCTGGCTCTGAGTCCAGGCAAGAAGAGAGGGACCCCATTAATGGGGTTCACTTCTTTTCTCCAGGTCTTGGAGAGATCACCTCTGTGGAAGCTTGATTCTCTCTCCCCCTGTAGTCAACCTTGATATGAAACTGCTGGGTGAGTCTGGGGTTCACCAGCATCATGATACCCAATTATTCTTTTTGCCTCACTGGCCAAGTGTAGCTATCTGGATCCTGTCCCAGAGCCTGTAGTGTTTGGGTGAGGAGGAACCATCTCCAACTCAACTCTACCAAGGCAATGGATGGAAGGGGCACCTAAATCTGGAGATAGGTAACCTCTGACCTTGGATGGGATGTACTTCCACTTCAATAGTGATGGACAAACTGAGGGTCTTCCAGGATTCAGTTCCCAGGTGAGCAGAGGGCAGCTGTGACCAGGAAGGCCTTTGCCCAGATTTGTTTGGTACACCCATTATGCCATCTTCCAGAGTGAAAGCCCCTTTGGAAAGTCACTCCCCAAGATCTGAGCAGCTGCCACCCTATAGCCATAGCAATAGCACTTGGACTTATACTGCTCCACAAATCTTTCTAACCCTCTCTGAGCAGTTTACAAATGTCAGCCTATTGCCCTCGACAATCTGGGTCCTTATTTTACCGACCTCGAAAGAATGGAAGGCTGAGTCAACCTTGAGCCCGTCACGATCAAACTCCAGACTTGTGGGTAGGGTCAGCCTGCAATACTGCATTCTAACCACTGTGCCACCAGCGCACAGGGACCCAGTTCTTCCCCAGGTGCCAGTTGGGAAGCCTCTGGTGGGCGTGAGACCTGCCTATTCCCTTAATCTGGTTGTTGTTGTTTTGCATACTTGTGAGCTGCCTAGATCTGTTTAGGATCGGGCAATGTCCAAGTCAAATAAAATAAATGAAAAATAACAGAAGCAAACAAGCACTGCTGGGACCAAGAGAAGCACCCAAACCTGAGCCACCCTGCTGAAGAAGGGCAACCAATCAAGAAGCTGCTCTCAGAGCCCAAGGAAAGGCTGAGCCTTTTCCCCAAATGTCAGCCCTCGTTGTCTGGAATGGAACCAGAAGGAGGGTCCCCCCAGGTGCAGGCACAAGTGCTGGGAGTCTCCAAGGGGCAAGGCCTGCTCCCCCCAAAGAAGAGGGGGATGTTTTCATCAGAAGCTGGAACCCACCGCATCCTTCGGGCAGCAGGCAGGATGGGCACAGGGCCAGCCATCTCTCTCCCCACTGTTGCACTTTCCCTGGGATGGAGGCCAGTGCTGTCCTATCCTTACACACACTCCCCTCAGCCAGGATCCCTTCTTCGGGGGGAAGCAGGACAGGGACCTGGCCCCAGTGCAGCATTTCATTGCTTTGATGGACACAGCCTCTTTCCGGAGGCTTCGCTCCCAGGGGCCTTGGCTACACTTGAGAGGGCTGGCCAGTCTGGAGTGGAGGCCACCAGGAAATCCTGAGCTGCTGCCTGGATGGAGAAATCAGGGCCTGCTTGAAGGTTGCAGGGGGAGGGGACCCACCTCTCCCAGGTCCCCAGCAGGGCAGCCTCCTCTTCTCCCCGTCCCTCCAGGGCTTCCCAGGCCAGCGGCTGCCCTGCCCTGCCAGGGAGGGCTGTTCTTGCGGCAGTAGAGAGCACAGCCGGCCGGCCAGGCCTTCCTGCTCAGTGTGCAGGAGAGAAACTTGTTTTAAGGCCACCGAGGGAATCGGTTTATTGCTAAAGCAGCAAATAGAACTAATTGAACCTGCCATTTAAGAAGAGGAAACAAGAGAGGGGAGAAAGATGTTTACACCTAAAGGAAGGGAGGGGGTATTCATAGGCCAAGAGCCAGCTGGCCCCTCCCAGGTCCAAATCCCTTTTGTCCTGGCTGGGGCTGAATTCCTGGGGAGCTGGGAGTTGGGGGGCCAGCAGAGACCCCATCAGCCTCAAACCTTGGCTGGACCCCTGTCAACAGTCACAATCCACCTGGAGGCCATCCTGGAGGGAGGAAGCCCATCATCCAACGACACCCAAAGGAAAGAGGGTGGGCAGAGAAGCAGTGAAAGGGCAGCCCCCTCCTCTCTCTCCTCTGGCCAGAGGAAATCAAACCCACCCAGAGGGGAACCTCTGCCAGCAGGAAGAAAGGAGGGGGCCTCCCCAGAGGAGGAAGAGGGGCCCCCTGAAGGAGCCGTTTGTGGCCTGCAGTTCTGGCTTCTTTCCTTGCTGAGAAGAAGCCCGCCAGGAGGCAGAATGGACTGCGAGACAACTGAACCATTCAATTTAATTACTTAAAATAAAATTTAGAAATATTTTAATGTTTGTCATTCACGTTTCATTCTATCCCTCTTTTTGCATCTTTTTATCAAATGATTCTATTCCACCATTTCTTCAATGTTAAGAGTGACTCTTCTCCTGCAGAGAGTTGGCCATGGTGAATTGTCACAGACCTCCCAACGTCTCCTGGCCAACCATGCAGCAGAATCAGCTCTGAGTCCCCAGCCAAGAGCCAAGTGGGATGAGACCAGTGGGGCAGCCTTAACCATCATTGTCAGCATCATGATGAAGATCATGGTCTCCCCATGGCCCGACTGGAGAGCAGACACTACAGTCCAGCTACGGAGAGGAACTGCAGGGCAGCCCAGAGCCACAGTGGCCCACCTGTCCCTATTCTTCAGGTACACATCAATGAAAGGCACCTCAAGCCTAACCAGACCAATCCGCCACTTGAGGCAGGGGTCCAGTCCAGCATCTCAAACCAAGATGTCTACTTCCTACCTGAACCCTTTCCTTAATGCCCCCCTCATCTGCCTGGCATTAACCAAAATCCCACCTCCTGCCCTTTCCTTGGGTGTTAGTTGGGCAATGCTGCATCTTCAGCTCTCCTTTCCCAAAGCTAAACCTGCCCAATTCCTTCCTTCTCTACTCAGAGGCTCTACTTTCTGGCCTCTATTTGTGGCAGTTCTTGTTTCTGGGGATCCTTCTTAAAACAGGGTGCCAGAAGAGGATCCAGGCCTTGAGGGGGGCTACCAACACCGGCCTGATCCTCTTCTGCCCTCCTTGCACCTCAGACGGACGTCTGCTTCTCGCCCAGGCAAGATGGCTGCCTGGGCGAGGCTCTCCTTCAGCCAAGCAGAACAGCTGCTCTGAGGGGAGCCCTTCAGCACAAAGAAGCATGCTTCCACACACTTGGTCGGCCAAAAGCACAAAAGAACGTGTGCCGAGGAAGCCCCTCCTGCCCACTCCCACTTGTGGGCGCCGGTGACAAGCATCCAAGCACAACTGCCAGCTCTGGGACTCTGCACCAAAGTCCTGAAATGGCCCAGATGTTCAGCAGCTGCAAAGCTCTTTGCATCCCACCACCTGCCTGGCAGGAAGCTAACCTGGGCAGAGGTCACTGGCCATCTGGTGGCTTTCCTTTCCAATTCAACCTGTCCCTCAGTCCCTGACTCACGGCCATGCAGGGCCTCCATTTTCAAGGGCAACTCAAACAGTAATTAACATACAAAAATACGCATTACTCTAACAGCCAGCATATTCATTAAGTACCAAGGAGTCAAGCAATAAAAATGCTCATACAAAAGAGATTCTTTGTGGTTTGCGTTTCTGAACAACCCTCACTTCACAAACCTACAGCTTGGCCGGCCACTCCTTCTGCCCGCAAAAGCCTTTGTGCTGTGTGACAGGAGGGCAGAGGGGGCTGTGTGCCAGCCTGTGCACCACTACGCATGCCAGCTCCTGTCCCTCCTTGCCCACCTTGCAAGCACGAACCCTTCACTCTTTGGCATCCAAGCAAGGCAGGAGAGGCCTCTCCCCAGCAGCCAGACTCCTCCCCCAGTTCTATCCCAAGGCCCCTTTGTGGGAAGCCTTGAGGCCATCCATCCAAGCTTGGATGCCGCTCAGTCACACAATGTTGAATGGCTCATGGGGCTCAGTCTCCCCTTTCCGAATGCAGGAGCTCTACTCAGAATACCACAACGGGTGTGGCAAGGCTACAGCTGTGCCCAGTACCCAGGACAGGATGAAGCGATGGAAGACCTGCCCCTCCGCCTGGTTCCTCCACAGCTACCATGCCAGGAGGGCCCCTGGGTGGCCTTGTCAACAACAGGAAACCTCGTCTCTCAAAGGTTGCTCTTGTGCAAAGCTGACTCTTCAATGCGAGGGCATTGCGTAGAGCTGCCCTTCTTCCTGCCACTAGCGGCTGCCACCACAAGGATGACTCTGCTTGCTCAGAAACACACAACCAAAAGAGTTGACAGGTTATTTCCGATCCGTTCCAATCTTTGCCTCCTCCTTCCTGTCCCTGGTCTGGAGGCCCTGTGATGGCAGGCCAGCCAAGAGGCTCCTCAGCAAGAAGCCCCTGCCCACTATCCAGCAACTCCCCAGGGCCTTCCACAGGGTTCCCCCCGGATTAGCCAGGGCCAAGGGCCCCTCTGGCCTCCGGAAGGCCTCTTCCCCTGGACCAGCCCTGGAATCCCCTTGGGAGAGGAGCCTTTGGGGCAGCCTGTCTCAACCCAATCCCCTTCCCCAGTGGTGGCTGTGGAAAGAAGCTGTGGGAGGAGGTGCCCCAGAGGCCACTGTGAGACTCTGCAGGAGAGGCAGGAGAGGAATCTAACCAACAAAACAAGAGGCAGCTTTTGTCAAGTTGATCACCAGCTCCAGGTCCTTCTGTGGACACTTGATTGGGCCTCATTTTGGACCCTTTAAAAAACAAGCACAGCTAATTGTGCAGCATCACAAAACTGTCACGATTGAGCCATTTTGTTTTTTCAAACCTTAGTTTTTCAATTTGCCAATGAACTGGGAAGAGGGAAATGGAGAGCCTGGAAACCATCAAGGTTGCCGCTGCAGGTGCTGGAGAAAGAGATGGACTGTTCCCATAACAAAAGGACGTCTCATTGTCCAATTGGACAATGTGATCACCCAGATGTGGGGAGAAGGGGAAGCCATTGTTTAATTGGGCAAGCATTTGTGGGGCAAAACCAGAGCTGGTTTTATTTCTTCAGTACCAATACGGTGTATATCCAATAAAGTTTTCCTTTGGGGGATTCAAATCTTCTGAAAATGTTTCCTTGTTTTGGGTTCATTAGTTGCACAATTGACATGAACTTCAACCTCACTGGGGAGGACACAATCCTGTTCCCAGACCCCAGAACAACACAAGGTCTGATGTTCCAGTAGGAGGGATTACGATCGAGCTTCTTAACGGGAGGAAAGTGGGCGCCTTTGTTGGTCACTCAAACGGGCAGGGGGTGCCTTCCTTGGGGTCCCTGCCCTGATCCTCATGGCTTCAGGGGGCCTTCCTGGGATTCTAGGACAATGTGGAGGAGCCTCATTTGAAGCAAAACCCCTCCTGGCCTGGTGGTTTGCCAGCAGCCTGTGCAGACGGGAGTGGAATCAGACAGTGGGGAAGAACAGGGACCAGTCCAGGAGTCTGGAGAGGACTCAGACGAGGGTCCTGCCTCCAATGCAGAGGAGGGGTCAGGACTGTCTGGGAGTGGGGTGCTGACTCCGGAGCCTCTGGAGTCTGACAGCAGTGAGGCAAAGGAACCAGGGGAGCCTGTTCCCAGTGCGCCTGTGTGCAGAGCTGCTAGAAGGCAAGAACAGCTCAGACAAAAGGGGAGACTCAGGAGTAAGGCTGGGAGGGGATTGCCCCTCCCCTAAGGTACAAAGGAAGTGGAAAGGTAGAGAAACCTTTGCAGGAAGCAAAGTTGTTCGTTCTGTTCGGATTAAACCTTGAAACTCTGTGTGGACTTTGGTTGGCTTTTTACGGTTCATTTGGCACTTTAGTTATTGGCAGCCATTCAAAGGAGAGAAAGGTGGGTGCTCATCTTGAGGGACTGTTTGGGACTCATTATGAGCTAGAAATGAACAATATAATTGTTCCCAGCACTGAAATAAAACAAGAGTTATTTGGATTAAGCGTGTGCTTAATTACGGTCTCGGGAAGCCTTGGTCAGAACAGGCACCCGCCTGAAATGCAGGAAAGCAGCTTTTCTGCTTCCAGAAAAAAAGGGTGTGCCAGGCAGGCCAAGCCTTGGTGTAAAGCTCTCAGCAACTGTAACGGAGGCCTAACAACGATGGCTCTAATATGATCAGTACAATTAAGGGAAATAAAGCATGAGACCCAAATCAGCGCCAATAAGCTTTCAGCTCAGGTCGCACAGTTCAGCTCGTTAAATAAGGCCCAGCCATCACCTCCCTGCAATGAGCAATGGTGCAGAATAACAGAATAACAGCACCGTCACCCCCTTTTCCACAGAGGACCCAACATCAGACTCCCAGGGGTCTGGAAAGGGGACGTGTTGCTTTGCTGGCACTCGGGGTTCAGGGGGCCTGGGGGAGGAGCCTCAGGGTCCTTCTCTAAGTTGTCCCTCAAAAGGAAACAGCCGACTGCAGGATGGAGATGGCTGCAAACCCTACCCAGCCACTGTACTAAAACTGGGGGGGAGTTTACCAGTCTCCCCCCAAACCTCTTGGTCCCCATTCCTGCTCTCCACCTGTGTACCCTCCAGGTGGGTGATCCCCAATGCCCAGAATGCTCCAACCAGCCCGTCCATCGCTGGTTATTCCCAGCACCAGAAAGTACCTGCCAGGTGGGCAAAATGGCATCAGAGAGCAACCAAGGAAATGGGCAAATCCAGAAGCAAGAGTGAGGGGATGCAAAGTGAGGCCCACTCCTTTCTCTCCTCCTCCTCCTCCTCTTGTTTCTCTTCCTTTCTCCATCACCAGGAAAGGCCAGAAGCCTCAGCTGATCACCTGGGGGGCAGCTTATGAAACCTGATGGAAAGTCTGAAATCCGTTGCAAGTTGCACACTCCTGCTTGATCCAGGGGCCAATGATGGGCCCTCTTGGTAGACCCTTTCCATAATAAGATGAATAAAACAACACCGTTGTAGCAATACAGTACAAAAATACAGTTTCTATTCTAAAACACCTTAAAAAGTTCAATGAAATATACAGTTCAAAATACAATCGTAAACAAATATTACAATTTTATTCCACTGCTCTTGCTAGTATAGGAATAAGGAAGAAATTAACAAGCCTGCTAAGAAAGTCCGAAGACCAAGAAAGCCAGGAGAACAAAATACAGTACAATACAGCATATCAACACTAGCACTGATCATGTTACCTACTTTGGGTAACTAAATGTCTGCAGGAAAACCAAGGATTCTCGGATATCCGAATATGCTCAGGTATCAATATAATAGGCAAAAGCACCAATTCCTAATAGCTTGACAAAGAAAGTCAGGGCCTCACAGCCTCATTATGAGAAATGCTTCAGTTTGGAGAGGACTACAACGCAAAGAACTCTCTGCTTATTTGGCCTGCAGCAGCTTCTCAAGTTGGCTTTGGGATCCTTCTTCCTGGTTAAAATATGATTGTTTTTTTTTTTTAAGGTAGGTTAACCAAGTTAAAACAGACATTCAGAGTTTCCATCCCTCCTCAATAATACCAAACAAGCCAAGGATAGGTAATTACATGGACTTATTTACTTTGGCTGGTTACATCCTCAGAATAAATGGCTGTACTCCCTTTAATACCATCCTTGGTACTAATTATATTCATTATTTAGTAGCAGTGTTCCGGACACAGCATGTAGGTCAGAAAGACTTCATATATGAGCCGTACCAGAGAAGGCAAGCCCTGTCATGTGGAAATGGATAACCTGGAATAAAAATAAAGCAAGTGATGACACATCACCAAGTCTCCTATCCGTATGGCTGAGAATACACCCCTCAGTGGACGAGGCTTAGGTGTTGTTCTGACCAAGGCTTCCTAAGACCATAATGAAGCACATGCTTAGTCCAAACAACCCTTGTTTTATTACGCTGGCAATTATGTTCATTCCCAGCTGGTAATGAGTCCCAAAGAGTCCCTCGAGATAAGCACCCACCTTTCTCTCCTTTAGAATGGCTGCCAACAACTAAAATGCCAAATTAACTGTAAAAAAACCAACTGAAGTACAAAGTCCACACAGAGCTTCAAGGTTTAATCTGAACAGAGTGAACGCTTTGCTTCCTGCAAAGATTTCTCTACCTTTGCATTTCCTTTATCCCTTATGGGAGGGCCAATCACCTCCAAGCCTTACTCCCGAGTCGCCCCTTTTGTCTTAATTGTTCTTGCCTTCTGGCAGCTCTGCGCATGTGCACACTGGGAACAGGCTCCCGCTGTTCCTCTGCCTCGCTGCTGCCAGACTCTGGAGGCTCCGGAGTCAGCACCCCACTCCCAGATGGCCCTGACCCCATCTCTGCATTGGATGCAGGACTCTCATCCGAGTCCTCCCCAGACTGGTCTCTGTTCTTCCCCACTGTCCGATTCTGCTGCCGTCTCCACAGGCTGCCGACAAACCACTACAGTCATTCTAATCAAGACACAACCCACCTAACAGTCTTTCAGAGACATGCTGGATGCAACGCAGAAAGAAGAAATGCACCAATAATCTAGACCGGGACATTGTTAACTTGAGCTCTGATGGCCAGAGCAACATCCACAGAGATGCTGAAACAAAGGAGTCATCCAGATGGGATAGACACACACATAGCTGTTCTCATCACCCAGTTCCTTTTGTGTGTAAGCAACAGGATGCAAAGTAAATCAAATAACAAAAGCATGTGACAGAACTGCCCCCTCTGGCTTACTCTCTCCTATCTCTTGGGGCCAGTCTGGCAGGAACTCGGGGGAGACTAGATGGGAGGGGGGAGGGTTCAGGGGTAACCAAGAGTTCCTAAGAGGTCTATAAGGGGCATACATAAGTGCACCATCGTACCTACTGTCCCTGTCCTATTCTCCCCTTTTATTTGTACCTATTTCCTGTATTCATATTCACGTTTATACTTATACCTATTATCTTGTAAGAGTTTGACAAATCAAATTAAATAAATAAATAAATAAAATCTGCCTGAGAAATAAATCTCTTTGAATTTGACTGGACAATGGGGCCCAGCAGGGGAATGTCCTGAAGGGAGGGAAAGTTACTCTTTGGGATTTTTGCGCTTTTCAGTTCTGACTTTGCTCGACTGTATTTCACTGTATTTCATCTTTAGTAAATTATATCTTGCTCACCTAATGGAGTCAAGGATTGTTCTTACTTAAAAGGTTCAAGTTGAGGCAGGTCTGACAGCATGAGATAAGAAAATAAAAGGAAACATGAGCTAAGTCTAGTTTACACCCAAACCATTCACTTTTCCTGTTCATCCCATCCTTGTTGGGACTGCCTTCATATTGTACTTCACTCCATTTGTTCTTTTAATTTCCTTCTCAGCCTTTGCCTTCCTCTCAACCTCTACAAGTCTTCCGCTGTCTGTTTACTTTTACACTGTTTATTTTTACACTGATCATTCTCTCTGTACAGCCAAACCACTCCAGTGTATTTTGTTTGCACAAAACACTCTTTGTGTGTATTCAGTCCTCATTCATTCTTGTTTTACCACCCGCATCCCCACAGCATTCCACTCACTTGCACACTTCTCTTTCTGTGCCCAGATTTCTCTCCACACATTTTCCTGTCTTTAATAAACATTCTACCAAAGTACAAATTCATCTAACTGGTCTAGATTTTTCCTGTTGAATAACTTCCCATCATCCAATCCAATTCATTGTCTCTGTGCACAATGCAGCATTTATTTCCAGATCCATCCAATTTATTGCATCCTGTCTCGTATTTGTTGCAAAACAAACATGGCTTTGTCTGCACTGAAAAACACAGGAACATCCACATCTCCAAGCAAAACACCTCTAAGCTCACCAGAGGCTTTTCATATGCATTGATTATCGATTTGTCCCTAAATTGAACAACCAAGTAGGGATCACACATTCTTGTCTTCCTCCCTGCTGAATCACTTCCCAAACATTTTATAGGTAGTCCTCAACTCACCAGTTTGCTTAGTAACCATTTGAAGTTACAATGGCACTGAAAAACACCCCTGAAGGACTGGGGCCAATAAGGCAGGAGGAAGGGGGAAGGGAATAGATGGCTCCACATCAAATCATAGAATAGAGCAGGGGTCTCCAACCTTGGCCACTTTAAGCCTGGCAGACTTCAATTCCCAGAATTCCCCAGCAAAGCTGGCTGGGGAATTCTGGGAGTTGAAGTCTGCCAGGCTTAAGGTTGGAGACCCCTGGAATAGAGAACCCAAGCAAAGAGAAGCTGAGAGTCTAACACATAGGATGCCACAGGTGTGATGATTTAGGATTGGAACAGTGTGTCAGCTGGTGCTCCATTCAAAATCCAAGAAAGAAATACTTAGACTCCGTTAATTAGACAAAAGATATCTTTTACTGGAAATCAAGTGGTAGCAACAAAAGAATTCTGAATCTTAGAAAATGGGCATGTAAATCATCTATACAAAGCAATGGCAACATTCCCACCCCCAATAGTTCAATTGGCTCATCCAATTAAAAATTGTGTATAGCATCATGCGGGCATCTCCAGGTGGTGATGAGGCCTCTGTCCATTGACCTTGACATATTTTGATAAAGAGTTGCACATAGCATAGGATAGAAGCCTAAGTAAGAATCTACCCCCCCCAACTTATGCAGTTCTGTTTTGTGAAACCTCCAGCTCATTTCCCATAACCATTCCCCCCTACTCCCCCCCCCGTTACTTATGACAGTCAAAAGATGCAAAGCAAAGGGAGAAAATCTTGAAGGCTGATACAGAGTCCTAGAACCTTGGCTTCAAGTGGCCAAGGTTGGAGACCCCTGTCCTAGAAGGCTACAATAACTGAAAGGAACTTTGAAAATTCTAGTTTGGTTATCGACTATTGAAGCATTTTCCTATCCTATAATTTATAAGAAGGAACAAACAGTTAGATATGGGGAACTTTTGGATGAAAAGGGTGAACTTAAATCAATACAAAACTTAGAGGAACAAGGTATAAGGATGAATTGGTTTTCATATGCGCAAATACATTCAAGGTATAATGAAGATTCTAAAACGGAGGGATTCTATGATAAGCAGACTGATTTAGATAAGATCTTGATGGGTACTGATGAGAAGGTAATTAAAAAATTATATGGTTATTTACTGGGAATGAAATTAGAGGAAGAACAAGTCAAAGAAACTATGATTGTTTGGGGGAAGAATTTTGGATATGGGATTGATCTAGAGAAATGGCAGAAACTGTGGTCTCAAAATTATAAAATGACAATGTCAACAGCATATAAAGAAAACTTGTATAAGATGTTTTACAGGTGGCACTTTCCCCCGACAAGAATAGCAAGAATGTTTAAGAACAAATCTGAAAAATGCTGGAAATGTCATCAGATACCCGGCTCGTATACCATATGTGGTGGACTTGTGAGGATGCTAGAAAATATTGGACTATAATTCACATGTGGTTGGAAAAAATGACAAAGAAACACATAGACTTGAAACCAGAGATCTTCTTATTGGGAATTTTACCTGATATATATAGTAAAGATTTGAAGTACCTGATTGTAAATGTATTAACAGCAGCTAGGATTGTATTTGCTAAAAATTGGAAGAATGAGAAAATACCATTAGAGGAAGAAATTATTAAGAAAATATTGGAATGTGCTGAGATGAGTAGATTGACATTTGAAATTAGAGAGCAAGAGGATAAACAATTTTATGAAATTTGGGATCTTTTTTATCAATGGTTAGATGATAAAATACGATAATAGAATATTTAGAATGCAAGACAATAAGGAATATCTTTATTTTGCTATTTTGCTATTATTTTGTTATTCGACATTATATTTATAAAGGGTTTTTTAGGATTGATTTGATATGATTATACGATTTGTTATAGAGTAAACTAGTTTAAAGTATTGTTAGCTCATAAAGCATGAATGATTAAAAATATAATCAAAAACTTTTTTTTTTAATAATATGAGGATATATAAGTTTGGATTGACAATATGAGTTGTTATGTAACATAATTGTAATTGAGACTACAGAATGAATGCACAAAAATGATGAACCAACTGACACACTGGATGTACATATAAGAGTTGATGTTTTTATGTTTTGTTTGTCTTGTTTGTTTGTAGAAAATTAATAAAATCTTTTTCAAAAAAAAAAAAAAACCCTGAAAGGAACAAACACAATGGGGAGGGCCAGGCACAATCTGCATGAAGGAAGGCAACCTGCCTGAAAATTCACGCTCTAAAACATGGAAATCCTTCCGAGGATGCCTTCAGTCAGAATGAAACATCTACGATTATTGCTGACCGGAAACCCCTGACAGATTTTTTGTGTAAAAGAGAAAAATGAACTTATGATTTATGGTTGGATGGATTACAGGATGGATTATAGAAAGAAAACTTATGTTGTAACTGTAGAGCAAGAGTTAATTGTACTTATAACTGCTGTAAAGATGATTGGAAGCCATTGGATGCGAGAATCTTTTTTTCTTTCTTTTCTATTTTTCTTTTAGTTTTCTTTTCTTGCACTTTGAAAGGGAGAAACGAAAATGATCTACCATTGTGGGAATTTATTATTGCAGAGGCATGAACTACGGAGGTCATTCTGACCATCAGTGACAATTTCAACAACTCTGACATCTGCTAAAAATCCAATTCTGCCAGGAGACAAGTGATCCAACGAATTTCTACTCTGGTTTGCTGAACATTTGTCAGAAGATGGAAAAGAGGAACCAGGAGGTCTGCTATTATGAACTTTATTTATCCTCATCCACAAAGAGGCATTAATTAAAGAAGTGAAAGTGATCGGAACCCAGGTTACCTTTGAGTTCATACTACCAATGAGAGCAGGAAGAGAAGGAGGCAGAGCTGTAGACTCCAGAGAAGTGGTTTGGATCAGCTTGGATGTAAAGCCAAATGGCTTAAAACCCAGAAGAAAAAAAGTGTTCACAGAGGACGGAGGAAAATCCTCACAATTGTCACTAATTGGGGAGAGCAGGAGAGGCATTTTAGAACCCCATCTGAAGAGTTTTCCAAAGAGCTGAAAAGGAACTTCTTGGCCCATAAGAAGGAGGTGGGAGAGGATGAACGGTTTTCCAGTTCATCCTAGAAAAGGAGGATGGGACTTAGCAGAGTACTACCTTGACCTTATGGTCCATGAAAAGGGACAGGGAAGAGTTTGGGCAGGTTCCAAAATTCTACAAATCATGCCCCTGTTGGAATCTGAATCCGAGGAGGGAGATGAACAGCTGACAGGGAGTAGGAGTGTGCCTCCATTGGCTTTGGAGAAACTGGAGAAGGGCAAAGTCCGACTGGGCAGAGCAGAGAAGAAGTAGAACAAAGGAGAGGGGGTTCAGAGGAAGACCCAGGCCCACCCCCTCTTCATCCTAGGGCACGCAGGGAGGAACGGAGAAAAGAGCAACAGGTTGTGTGGCTTACGGGGGAAGAAAGGGCCCTGATTCCCTTCATTAGCCACAGCTGGGAAGAGAGTTTAAAAGAAATGCAGGCTGAGTGCGGCAGCTGCTGGGAACAAACATGAGTTTATCTTGTGTTGACTTTGGTTATCTGTGTTCCTGGCATCTTCCCAACTGTGTTGAATTACTGCTGTTCCTTCTCGTCTGGAATTCTTGCTCCTGCCCTGCTGGACTAATTACCTCATTTTGCCTTGATTGGACTTATAGTTACAGTTTTTGTTGGCCATGTTTTGGACTTAAGTCTCTGCAACCAAAGGCTGTTCCTGGGAAAGTTTTTTCTCCAGCCAAGAAGGTAACCAGGACATTGGGGGCAAAGTTGGAGCTAATAAATGGTCTCCTACTGATTATCTGACTATCTTGCCTTTGTGCCACCCCCCCCCCTTTGGGTCATCACATGATCTGTCTCAAAAGGGCTGATACATATAGGAAAAAAGTGTGGCAATTGCATCCAGAAGGTTGGAGTGCACACACTGAGGCTTGTGAGAAACGCCACAAACAAAAAAAAGGCTTTTTCAGGTATATCACACACAAAAAGACAGAGAAATGGTTGAAATAATCACAGGTGATGGCAAGAATCTCTTTTAAGTCTCTTTTTTCTCAGAAGGGAAACAAAATCTTAGCTGGCCACCATCATGCCAGAGTGGAAGAAGGGAGGAAGCAAGAAAACCCTTAGCCAGTTTAGAGGAGCTGACATCTCAGGCCAGACAGAGGATATCCCAGAGGACTGATGGAAAGATTTCAACATTAGGACCTCCTGGGGGACTGGGAGCCCCTGGAGGCTGGAGGAGGGCCAATGTTCCCATCGCTGAAAACAGAGAGGACCAACGGGGGAACAGCCACCTTGACATCTGCCCTGGGCAAATCCATAACCAGCCTATGAATCATCAGGATTGTGAGCCCTTGGACAGATGTGCTGGAATGAGCAGGAACCATTGTGAATTGGTCAAGAACGCCAGGCTCCACCTCATCTTGGAGAGCAATATCTGGTGGGAAGTCACAGGGATCTTCCTGGATTTTCTGCTGTTCCAACACTTTTAACACTGACTTTGGGCCAAAAGAAAACTTTGAACAGGGAGAAACATCTGGATCTGGGAAGAAAGAAATTAAAGCCACAAGCCTGGGGCAGTGGGGAAACTGAACTGTAGGAAGTAAATGTCCCTCTCTAGACTTTGTTGGTTCTGCCCCTTGGGATGACCAAGGACAAGTCCATTTCCTCCTGTGTCCACTTCCGAATAGCACAGCATCAAAAGGACTTTGACCAAGTGGCTCAACTGTGCTGGGAGGCTAGAAATCAATCCTCTGTGGAAAAGTTAGAAGCCCCTGGATATGTTCCTTCTGAAGAAGAGGAGGTGGAATGCTGGGCAGAAGCCTCCAACCCTGAAGGAGGGAAAGAAATACAATTTGGAGAGAAAATGGACTTCTTCTCTCTCGTGGCAAAGGGCTTGAAACTGGAACGATGCAGATTCCGCTTCCATATCAGGAGGCATTTAAAATTAAGAGTGTCAACCGGTCAAAGGGGCTCCTTTATAAAGATGTCTGTCACTCTTCACTGGTTTCTACAAACAGAGCCAAGACGGCCACCTGTTCACCGCGCTTCAGTAGATTTTGTGCTGATCAGGGAGTTGGACTAGGTAGCCTTTGAGATAACTTCTAATTTTACGATTCTCATTCCACCCAAAAATATTTTTCATGCTTCCCACCAGTGTAGTTCTACAGAGTTTGGTAGCACTCCAACATGAAAAGGACTCCCTTCACTCTGTTCCAAGTAGAATTTACATCCTGTTTCCTTATGTCTACTTTCCATTTGCTCTGTTGGAAAATTAATTTCGCTTCCAGTATTTTTTCACACAGGATCATCCTGGCAGTCATTCCACTTTCATTCTCATTTCCTTGGTTTCTTTCCTTCCCTCCTGTGTCCATTTCTACCCAATATTTGTACTATCAAAAATTGGCCTGCATCACATCCAGAGTCTCTCATTAAGTTTGCATCCTTCACTAAGTTTCTTAATCTTTCATCAAACAGAATCAAATCTGTCCCACTTTGCTTCAGGTGCAGACTGGGCTTCCAGATGGCTAATAATTAGCTGGGTTCTCCTGATAGTCCCCATCCTTCCATTTCTGACACCTAGCAGGACACCTTTTTCATCTGGGTTGCCTTATTTCAGAATATGGTGTAATTTTCTCCAAATTCTGCTTCCTCCATGATCTTCATTCAGTGTTAACATGCAACTCAAACCGATTCAAATCCTCTGACATGAACATGACCCTTTCTGTTCATTATTAAACCTTCAGGACCTGCACATATCCCTCCTCTCTGCCCCAGGAGACCTGAACCACCTTCAGATCTATTACATCCTTCTCTTCCTGCCAGGCTCACATGTACCTTTGGCTTCCTCTCTTTGATTTGCTAATTCATATTCTTTATCATTGTCCTTCTCCCAATTCCAGGATGCCAAAATTACACCCAGGTTGGCATCAGGTGGACCCACAGATAGTGAGCTATGGTCCTTCTCCAAGAAATGCCTTGCAAGCCAACTCAGGTTGACCTGGATCAACCTCACCCCCCTAACTGGGAAGCATGTGCAGTGCACTGGCCTACATCCTAAGGACACAAAGTGTTACATCCAGCCGAACTGAAAGCCAGTGTCAACTTCAAATCGAACCTAGCAGAAGCCATTTTTCTATCCTCAGTTGCCACACAGAGGGGGGAGGGGGAAGGAGGATGAACTGTGTTGCTAGACAAAACACAGAACTTTCTCGTGGGAACCACGGTGGTGGATAGAGATGGGGAGGAGTGCCTGGACAGCCCACCAATTTAACCTAATTGGCCAAAGTAACCTATGACTTGGGGAAGGAGTTCTTTCTTATTTTAATCATACTGAAACCACCAGAAACATTTAGAGTTGGTTTTCCATTTGCTCATGCCCATATGATGTTCTTGTGGCCCATCAGCAGCCAGTAGAGCTGGCGGCAGATTCAGTCGGTGAGGAGGTTGGGGAGGAACATGGACCAGTCCTGGAGTCTGGGGAAGGGTCGGCATTGGAGGCAGAGATGGGGACAGGGCCATCTGACAGTTATCTGCTGCCTTTGGAGGTTGGACATCAGTGAGACAGAAGAACAGCTGGAGCCTGTTCCCAGTGTGCACATGCACAGAGCTGCCAGACGAAGGGAACAGCTGAGGAACAAGGGCGAACTTGGGAGTCAAGGCTCAGGTGGACGGTGAATGGCCCCTCCCATAGGGAATAAAGAGGAGCAAAAGGAGAGTGGTGTTTGCTGGAGGCAATTACTTCATTTAATTAGGTGAAGATTTGTTCCTGGCTCCTTGTCAAGGATTTTCTGCTACAGAGTGGCGTTTGGAAGCTATCAGCCAGGCAACTCTCCAAGCCTGATAAGGTCTGTAATTGTAAAATTTCTTGAAAGACTGTTTGCTGGGATTTGCTGGGTGTGAATGAGAGGAACTCACATTAACCTAATAAAAAGGGCTTTTGTGCGGACGAGAAATCTGCTTCGTGATTTGGT
Organism: Hydrophis major; assembly: GCA_033807585.1. Classification (NCBI taxonomy): domain Eukaryota; kingdom Metazoa; phylum Chordata; class Lepidosauria; order Squamata; family Elapidae; genus Hydrophis; species Hydrophis major. The sequence continues at coordinate 1,631,952 of CM066340.1, forward strand.
GAAGCCTAGGTCGGAACAGATGTCCTCAACAAAGAAGTTCTTAGAGGAAGACCTCAGTCTCAGAGTTTTGACTTGCTTGGGTTCGTTAGTCGGGATCATGACAGGCAGATTCTGCTGGGAATTCAGGGGCCTATTTCCCCGATGTTTTGCCTGGATGCCCAAATATTGACAAGCCACAATCAAAGGTATAATTCATGAAACAGAAGGAATCTGAACTGCATAAGACCTTCTAGGCCTGTCACCCCAACTCCTCCTTCTAGAGGTGACCTGAGATGCTCCAGTGAAACAATTCCACTCGTTTTCCGTCAGGAATTCCTCCCAGCTTGAATCTCAGCTCTTTAGTCTCCCTCCCTGCACAGGACCCCCCTCTCATCCTTCTGTAATCGCTCGATCATCCCCTCTTTTGCTGCCTTGCCCAAATCCTTCATTTGCTCCCCGCAGAGGCTTGATCTCCTGCACCTGGCTCCATTGGTCTCCAAAGCCAAACCCTCAACAGGATGCAGGATCCCAAGTGCAATCTGACCTCTGCTAGAAGAATTTCTAATTTCCGTCTGCAGCCTTTTCATGTCGAATGCCGCAACCGTATCCAAGGTCAGGTTTGTTTTTAAAAGCAAGGAATTGTTATTAATGCCATCCGGTTGCAAAAATCCTTTAATGCGGTTCTTTGAAGAGACGTGGCTAATGCACTGGACATGGAAAAGCCTCCAAAATACTCTTTTTATGTCAATTTGGAAGGGGGGGGGAACTAAATGCCTCCTTTGGAATCCACTATTATGAGCTGGCCTCTTCTTATGGCCAGGGCCTGGGTAGAGCCAGTTTGGCCTAATGGTGTTGGCCTTATATACTGGGAGGCCGTGGGTTCTAGTCCCAACAAGGGCAAGAAAGCCAAGTCACTCCATCAGCCCAACCCAACTCACAGGCTTATGGTGGTGGGGAAAACAGGAGGAGGAGTGTCTGCTGTTTGCTCCCTTGAGTTATTGAGCAAACGAACAAAATAAGGGAAAGGGCCCAAATAAAACTAGACCCCCCCCCTCCTTCTCAACAGAAGGCAGGGAAGGAGCTGAAGAGACAAGCGAGCTAGTTTGCCGTACCGGAGGGCAGACGACTCAGTTCCTCCTCCCCATTCCCCTCCCCCCCGCAAGCCACATAGGCTGAACCCTGCAGCCATCTTCCCTCCCTGCCCTTCAATGCACCCAAAATATCTCTCCACAGTTGACTTGAGGGGACTGTCTCTCTTCCCTACCTCCAATTCAGGAGACCCCAACTCAGGAGTGGTACCTATGGGGTGGGATTCCCAGCCCGTCTTGTCCAGCTATCTGTCCTCACAGGGACCACCAAGGAGGCTCCAGCAGGTGCAGCCCCTCAGCCAGTTAACAGCCATGAGTCCCCAGGCGCAGCCCTGTTTGAAGCCAGCCACGCCAGCCACCACCACACCACGTGGCAATGAATCCCAAAGCCAATTTCCCTGTTTTGTGTAAAACAACCACCACCTCTGTCCCGAGTCCCAAATACTGGAACAAAAGTCGCCCAGTGCTGCCAAATCTTGGAAGATTCAGCAGCACTGGGTGACTTTTGTTCCAGTGTTTGGAGAAGGAGCAAATGTCCTCCATCTTCTCCCTTTTTTGTACACCCAGCCCTGTCCAAGTCCCCTCTCCCCTTGTTTCTGCCAGGGGAAGATTGAGAACAAGGAGGGTAGGGGGTTGGCAGGGTGTCATCTCTCAGGGGTTGAGCAAGAGAGGTGACAACCCTGAAGCTGGTCTGACTGAGGCCATTTTGAGGCTTCAGTATTGCCACACTGGAGCTGAGGGATAGGGAGGGGCTTGTAGCCAAAACAATTTCTCCTGGGAACCAAGGACATTCCCACAGGGGGCCGGGGAGAGGAGGAGCGACATCACCTGGCAACCAGACGAGACCTTGATTGGACCTTGTGACTGACTGATTGGGAAAAAGGGGAAACATTGACTTTTAATCAGGTGAAAAGGGCAGGAATATTCAGAATCGGCTTTCATCAGCTTATGCCAATACGATATGTCCAATAAACCATTTTTTTGAGGAACCTGCTTGCCTCGAAGCTCTGTTTGTTATGGATGTATTACTTGGAACCCTGACAAGAAGAGGAAGGGGCAGCTGGCTCCAGAGAGGCTGACGGACCCAAGAGCCCCTCCCCATCTATGCTGCTCCTCCTGGGGTCCTGCAAGGAAGCCCCAGGTCCCTTGCTTGGGATGCCCCCGGCCGTTGGGGAGCGGAGGCAACTTGGAAACCAGAATCAAGGAGGAAAGGGAGAGAAGCATCAGGGTCGCCTTCTCAGCAGAGTGAAGAGAAACGCTGAAGAGACTTGCTTGGAGCTTCCCGATGGACTTTAGAAAGAGTGACATCTTTTTTAAAAGCGGGGTTTAAATACAACAGGAACCACCTGCACTTTGGGTTGAGGCATTCCTTCCTGGTAAAAAGCAGAAAGTTTGTCTTTCCTTCCCGTGAATAGGGGTGGGGTGGGGGGGAAGGACGGGAGGGAGGGAGGGGAGAGAGAGAGAGAGAAACAGACAGACAGATAGACAGACAAAGGGAGATTCTACCGACCACCTGCTAGATGAAATTACTAGTGCTTTCTTGGTTGAAATTGCCTCTCTTTTATCTTGAAAAACAATATAGTTTATAAAGAAAAGTTAATTTAAAACGTCATTTTTTCAAAAAAAAAAAAAATCTGTTGAAAAAAACCTAAATATTATTTGTACAATTGAAAAGCCAGTGATGTTTGTTTTCCTCATACATCTCAGCCAAACAAATCCTCTAAGCGTCGACAACAATTAATTGAGTTGGTGCTATATGGCACCTGATGACTTCACAAAGATCTCTCACAAGTTGGCTTGACACAATGATTACTTCCCATTTTCTAATGAAAAATAATCTGGAGGAAAATCTGACTGAATCATTTCTCTATACGCTACGTCCTTCCAAAATTGATAGCTACATCTGGTTTTAAGTACAGCGCTAAAGAAAATGTATTCAGATTATATCAAACAAGTAGAATTCCGATTTACTGGAAAGAATGGTTACAGGATGTTCCTGACTAGTGAATTAATCATAGTTTAAACCATTATTTATTCTGAAATCCTAGCTGGCCACACTCACTCGAGAATAGAATAGAATTCCTTATTGGCGAAGTGTGATTGGGCACCCAAGAAATTTGTCTTGGTGCAAATGCTCTCAGTGTCCATAAAAGAAAAGATACATTCTTCAAGAGTCGAGAATCATCAGATGCAACACTTAATGATCCTCATAGGGTACAATAAGCCATCAAATCATACTAGGAAACAGTCCATATAAATGGTAAGGATACAAGCGACAAAGTTACAGTCATACAGTCCCAAGTGGGAGGGATGGGTGATAAGGAGTGGTGAGAAGATTAATAGTAATAGTAATGCAGACTTTGTGAATAGTTGGACAGTGTTGAGGGAATTATTTGTTCTCTAGACTAAACAGTTGATGTTCCCTGAATTTTTGAAGGAAAAAAACCTCAAGGTGCATTTCCATGGATTTCTATTGCTCTGATTCTGCCTTTGCCTGTGTGTTACTGGCTCAGCTGGAAGTCTCCAAACCATTTTGATGCTCTAACTTTATGCTGCCGTGGCCTGGAAGTCCCACCCAAGACCCTGTGGAGCACGACTTGGCCTGGCCTGGCCATGAGAGCCCGCTTCCTCCGCCAGAAACACCACAGAAAGACACCTGGACCTGGACCCACAGCTCAGCTTCCTGCTACTTCAGCACTCTAAACTGGAGTCATGCCAGGGAGATGCTGACAGGTGAGGCTCCATTCAAAATCCAAGAAAGAAAACCTTAGACTCCATTCTTATAAAGAAAAGGACTTTTACTGAATATGAAATGGTAGCAACAGAAGAAATACAAGATCTGAAGCAAAAGGGGTGGAAATTACATACAGAAATTTACCCCAACAGTTCAAACTGGACACCCAATCTGAGGAGTGTATCATGTCATGTGAGTTATGCCTTCAGGGAGCGTTTCTGACATCTGGTATGCCAAGACGGCTGACCTTGGCCTAGAAAAGATAAGTGGCTGCATTTGCGCAGTGAGCACAACATGTACAGTTCACACAACTTCAACCTCCAGCACCCTTCCCCCACGAGGCCCAATTATTCCTCCCTCCCCCTGTTTCTATGGCAGCCAGAAAGAGTCAAGCAGAAGAAGAAATCTTGGAGGCTGACAGATGCTTACCCCACCCAAAGCCCTGGTCAACCAGCCCATCTCAATGCCAGACCTTCAGCTCCAGAGGAGAGAGATTTTGTGTGTCCCCAGGCAAGACCATCTACTGCCAGGATCAAAACCACACACACTCTTCTCTGTTGCCCTTTGCGTTTCAATGGTCTTTCAGGCCTGGCTGCTACCGTTAGTCCTCGCTTATGGACCACTTGTCTAAGCAACAATCCAAAGTTGCAATGGCACTCAAGAACAAGAAGGCCATTCTTCAAGTTTCCAGCCAGCCCAGCACCCCACCGGCACACTGATGGCTCAGGCATTTGGCAACCAGCCACTTGCAACTTTCCTTACCAGTTCCCACAAGAAAGTCAACGGGGAATCCGGCAGAGAAAACACAAGAGGCGGGGTTAAGTCCCCCTCGCCTCCTAGTGTGGCATGCCACCCTGCTCCCCACCCCAGCATGCCTGCCCTCACACACAGCCTGCATTCCCCCCACCCCCCAGCACCCAATACCCTTACCTGGGACTCTGCTGCTTCCCACATAATGACCCAGGGCATCCTGGTGTTGCCATGGCAACGAGGATTACCCCATGAGTTGTTGACTGCATCACTTAGAGGCAGCAAGCCTGTTCCCAATTGTGCCGTAAAACGGGAGCAAACTGCATTCCTTTAACGGCCAGCCACAGTTGAAGGAAGGCCTTCCTTTTGGGCTGCCTTACTGATCGGGGGGGGGGGGGCATGAAAGGAGCCTCCCCAGAGGTTGTGTTACTTTGGGCAGTCAGGCATCCCCCTGGGGCAACAGTGTTGTCACCAACAATTCCTTTTCAACCAGATACAGCCTTCGGTGAGCGTTGCAGGTGCTTCCGACACCAATACGGACCAACCATCATCATTTAAGCAGCTCAAACGTTTAGTCGCTACTGAATTCAGCTCTACGTATTACAACTTATGACCACAAGTGAGCTCAACATTTATGTTGTTAAGCAAGATAGTTGTTCAGTAAATTTTGCCCCATTTTGTGACCTTTCTCGTTGCCATCCAACCCACTCAAGTTAGCGAGCAAAGAAAGAAAAAGTAGCACAGTTGCCAGTTGCTGAGTGAATCTGGCTTCTCCACTGACTCTGCTTGTCAGAAGGTCACAAAAGGGGATCACTGCAAAACCATCATGAGTACATGCCAGTTGCCAAGTGCCCGAATTTTGATCACATGATCCCAAGGAGGCTGCATAGGTCATAAGTGTGACCAGTCCTCAATCACTTTTTTCCATGCCATTGCAACTTCAAACTAAAGTAGAGTTATAAGTCAAGGACTATTTGTGTATCTTTTTTTTTAGTAATTAAGTGGTTGCTTAATAGTTTTAGGAATCCATCAAATGATCTGGATACATTTTAGAATTGTTTTATTTTACTTAATAATAGTACATGTACCCTAATTGTTTAAAGATTGTGTTTAATTTTGGTCACCGACTGTAATATTATATTTCTCTGTTGGTTCCAATGAGTGCCAGCAAATAACTCCATTCTTTCTTTTTTAAAAATAGGGATTCCTAAGAACCAACCTTTTCTCCCTGAAAACAGAAGAAACAGCTGCAGCTGGATGAATGCCTTTTGTTCTTGTTCCTCTTAAAATCCCCAAAAGCATCACAAAGCCCCCCACACAACATTCCTACTTTCCTTAAATATTCCTGGCCTCCCCCAAGGGGGAGAACTCTGTGTGTGTGTGTGTGTGTGTGTGTGTGTGTGTGTGTGTGTGAGAGAGAGAGAGAGAGAGAGAGAGAGAGAGTATGTGTTTTTTGCGGGGGATACACACACACACACACAACCATCAGGTAGGATTAAGCTTCAATTACAGCCTTTAAGCAGCACCTGAAGTTCAAGGTGGCATCAGATTTTCTCACTGGCTTCCCACTCACTGTTGTGCTCAACCACCCTAAGGAAAGAGGGGCCTGCTTCTCTCTGAGGCTGCCTGACAACAGCCTCCCCCTCCCATCAGGGCTCAGGGCTCAGGGCCCATCAGGGCTCAGGGGGGGGAGGAATAAGACCCCTCACTTCCCAACTTGGAGGACTAAGCCCCGATGATGGAGCAGGAGGATGCAGCAGCCAGGGTCGGTTCCAGCTACAACCAAGCCCATCTGGATGCAGCTCAGGGCCAAACGTGTGTGTGTGTGTGTCTTCTTCCTCAGAACAAGAGGGGGGCAGCCAATTGGCCCAGGATCCCCCATGGCCTCCTTTCTTTGGGATCCCTCTCCTCCCATGCCAGGCCCACTGAATGGGTATGCAGTTGTAAGAAGGCAGCAATTCCCATCTTGGGGGAAGGCCAAAGGAGGGGATACCCGATGACCCACCTCAGCCCAGGGACCCCAGACCCTTCAAGAGCTGCCGCCGCCCTCTACACTCAGCACCGTTGTTCTCTTCCCCCAAGACTTTCCAAGGCAGAGCGCCATGAGGTCCCAGGCAAAGATCCCGGTTTCGGCACCTGGGATTCAGCTGGGAAGCTTCAGGTCCATGAAGCACTGATGAGACGGTGGGAAGAAGGAATAGATGCCAGCCAGTGGTGGGGTTCAAATAGTTTTACTACCGGTTCTGTGGGCGTGGCTTGGTGGGCGTGGCAGGGGAAGGAGACTGTAAAATCTCCAGTCAGAGGCGGGATTTGCCAGGTCTCTGACTACTCAACATTTCCACTACCGGTTCTCTAGAACTAATCAGAACCTGCTGAATTTCCACCTCTGCTGCCAGCGGAGGAGAGCATTTGGGTCTTGGTGCTGAGAAAGAGCACATCCTGAGCAGTGGTGGAATTCAATTATTTTTACTACCGGTTCTGTGGCCAGAGCTTGGTGGGCATGGCAGAGGAAGAATACTATAAAATCCCCCTTCCCTCCCCACCCCACTAATCTGCTTTCCAGCTCCGTTCTCCTGGGCAGGGCAACCAAAGGAGACCCAGCCAATTGCCTGGGACTCAATGGGAGGCAGAGAAGAGATGGGATGGGCGGGGTCAGTCAGAGGTGGGACTGGCCGGTTCTCTGAACCAGTCGAAATTTCCACTACCGGTTCTCCAGAACTAGCCAAATGCCACCTCTTGTATCACATTGTGGGTTGGGGGCCTGGCAGTCCAGCCCACCTGCTGGATGCCCAGAAGTCCAACCAGGAAGCCTGAACCCTGCACCAAGAAGCCCACCAGGAGGCTTATGGCAGGGAGAGAATTGGCTCCAGGTAGTGCCAAGGTAAGCTGAAAGAAATCCTTTCTTTCCAAGAAATAGTACAGTTGGGAAATTTTCCAGAAGGTAAACATCTGACTTCACCTGGAGAGCAAGGCAGGACCTAATTCCCTCCTCCTGGGAGATGGAAGTATCAATTCATCCCCAATCCATCAGTTACAAGAAAACCACCCCAAAATGCCAGGTGCTTTTCAGCTGTTTTAGATTCTAGCTTCCATCAGCCACACCACCATGGTCAATGTTCAGAAATATGGGTAATGTAGTGCCAAACGCCTGAGCCCCTTGTGTTACCTACCCCTCTGTGATCAGTACAGCCTGAAGATACAGCACAAATTCTGAACACAACTTCAAGTCAGGAAAAAGGTGGGGAGGAGGCACAAAAGTGTTGTTTTCATAGCAGGAAGAAAAAGAAGAGGTTGTTTTAGGTTTTCCAAAAAAACCCTTCTGCTTCTCCTAAGAAGCTATTTAAAAGTTGCAAATAGCTTTTTGGGGAATGTCTTAGGGCTCTGCATGCAAGCAAAAAACCAGAAAGCTCAGCAGAACATTCCTAATCTGGGAACTTCCTCCTTCCACACAGAAAAGTTTGTACAATAAAACCATCATCGTGGCCTCTTTTCTGTTTTGCCTCGTCATTATTCAAGGAAGCTAGCAGGGAAAAGGGCAGGTTGTCTGCTTCTCCGAGAAAGGAAGTCCTGCCATTTTACTCTGCATTCGGATGGGCTCAAAATTCAGCACAAAAGGTGAAATCATACCCGAGAAATCTCGATGCTTCGAATCACAGGACGCACAACAGAGAGCTGCAATGAACAGCCAGGGTCAGCCTGAGAAGAGGACACCCTCAGGCTCTCTGATAATTGACAGCTATGGGCAGATACAGCAAGCAGTATGCCTTGAATTATGACCGTCCCGCAATGGGAAAAATGGGACATTAGAAAATCATTTGCAGCCAAGTGTTATTTTCAGCCTTTGCAATGCTGAACCCCTGGATATCCATCTCCACCTCCAACCACAGGCTGAACCTCAGGATATGAAGAGGTGCCCACCTGCATTTTAAAGAAAGATGCAACAGATTCTTGATAACAGTAAATTGTCTGTCTGGAAATTGTCTGGAAAGCTCCTATGGCAAATAATTCCATGCATGCAGTGCCCTCAATGGAAAGGAAAAGCTCTGGCTGGAATGTTTTGGTCATAATAATCCCCTCTTTTCTAATGAACTTTACTGGTCAGAGCTCTGAGGTCCTGTTCTGGGATCTATTGTTCCTGGTTTAAGTTGCTACAAAAGACATCAGACAATATGGAAAAACATTCCTTGCTTGAGGGGTGAGGGACGAACCATCCAGAAACGTTGGGCTAAGTGTGTGTGTGTGTGTGTGTTCCTGATACTTGTAAGCTACCCATTAATTTTGCCAAAAAAAAAAAAAAAGCAGACAATCTCTTTGCACTGAAAAAAAAAAGAAAATGAAAATTGCTGCAAAGTATTGACATTAATAGAGAGCCAGCAGGATAAAACAAACATGACCATGAACATTAAGACAACAATAAAAGCTGTATTTCTGCTAATCAAAAATCTAGATAGGGAAGATCGATATAACATGGCTCTCAAAATGTAGCAAGCCAAGTCTTTGTCAAGCCCCAAACAAGATTTACATAGAGATTTATAAATCAGGTTTAAATGACAGGAAAAAGGTGTCAGGACACAGAATCTTGAAAACCGAAGAAGCAAAATGGCAGCCCTAATCTTGAGTGAATTACCTAAGAAAAGAGTTTCTGCGAAATGTTTCGATTTGTTTCTCAGAATGGCTAAACTAAAGAACCATCAGGCCTTTTGGCAAGTGCTGAGATATTTCCTTTTCCCTATTTTCAGTATCCAAAAGCCTCTCTAGAAGAGGATTGGTCCTACAGCCCAGGTCCTCAGGCTAATCTCACTCCTTTCATCTCATGAAGACAGACAGGGGCATCCAGAAAAGGACTTCAGATTTTGGAACAGCTGCAGTAGATCAAAAGTCCCAAACTTGGCAATTTTAAGACTTGCGTACTCCAGCAAGCTGGAGAATTCTGGGAGTTGAAGACCACAAGTCTTAAAGTTGGCAAGCTTGGGGACCCCAGGCATAGATTAATTGGGCAACAGCTGCCATCATTTCATGGATCAGACATGGCATTTTGACTTGTACCTAGACATTTTGGAGGAAACCAAAGAGACGTTCCATGTAGTTAGTTTCAATAATCATATTTTATGACTGCTGAAGTCCCAAAGTAGTCTCTGACTGGGCCTTATTTCAACAGGATGTATTGCACTCATCCAATATGATGTTTTCAGGATTTGAAAATATAACTTTTTTCTAGAGTAAAGCAAAGCCACTGGCAATAAGGCAACCTTCTCATTGAAGGTTGATGCTCACTGCTTCCAATGGGCAATTGGAGCATGGAAACACATCCTCCAGAACAAATAATCTTAAGGTCATGGATAGGGAGACCAGAGGGGATGAGATCATTGGTCAATTTTGGTTTATCACCAGTATTCAGCAGTGGCACCTGAAAACCTACCAACAAAGCTGAAGACCAAGGGGAAGTCACTCGCGCTGACCAAACTACCTTGACCTCTGGTCTCTGATCCAGCTTGAAGATTCAGAAGCTCATGTTCAGATCATAAGACCTCCCAACTGCAGTGACTTTACTCAGGGACTGTCCACTGGATGTCCATTTGTGGAGCCATGCATCTCCTTGGCCACCTTTGCTCAAGAGTTTGCATCAGCTCCAGGCTCCTCCTTGCCTTCCTTCCCACACTTAGTTCCTCAGATAACTTCCTTGCTCATCCTATTCATCTTATCCACCTATCCATCCTGTAACTTTGGAGGTGAACAGTAATTTAAGGTTAGTCTTCTGTTTATGTTGCAATTTTTTAAAGAATTCACAGGACAGTTTGTCAAGGTAAATGCCTTCAGTTATATAAGGGTGGAGGTGGTGTTAGTAATAGTTGAAGTCATAAAGAGCCCAGGAGTTTATGACCCATTCTCAACGCCTGCAGCATGTAAAAACTGATGTGAGGCAGGAGGGTGATGCTCTCTCTCTAAGTTGGACACTTTCATGCATGGAAGGAAAAACAGCTAATTTTCCTCAAATACACACACTCTTTCTCCAGCTCTCAAACACTGCATATTTAAAAGGAATCTTCTCTCTCTCTCTCTCTCTCTCTCTCTCTCTCTCTCTCTCTCTCTCTCTCTCTCTCTCTTTTTTTTTTGCATATGACATAAAATGAATCAGTGAATAAAACTGCCAAGCTTGGAAATAAAAAGCAGTAATGTCCACTCTGCTCAGCAAGCTTTTGCAACGCCTCCCCGTCCCTCTCTTCTCACATGCACACCGACAGACACTCATTTGTCAACCTCAATCTGCTGGCAAAGAGCAAGGCCGGCCCTGGGCAGCAGCAGCACCAAGGGCTCCGTTTCTGGACCTCAACCATACCAATGAAAAGGTTCCAGAACCAAGACACAATTTCCTGCCTAGAAAACCCAGACTCCCGTCTGACATTATTTCTAGTGCAAAGACCCTTATGGAAGGACGATCTGGTGAAGTCTCACACAGGCAGCTTTAAGGTGTCCAGAGTTACAGCCCACAAAGACACACTAGCACAGGGGTCTCCAATCTCGGCCACTTGAAGCCTGGCAGACTTCAACTCCCAGAGGTCCACCAGGCATCAAGCGGCTGAGGTTGGAGACCCCTGTGCTAGCAGAGCAGGCAATAGCAGACTGAACTGTCTCCAAGGAACGGGATACTGAGAGCGAAGGTCTCCTTCTCCACTGTGTAGACCAGCAGGGAAGGGGGATGAGCAGACTTGGGCCGCACACCACAGCCAGGTCTCTGGGGCTGCCAGGCCAAACAAGTCCTCAGCGTTGCAGAATGCAAGATATATCGGAAGGATCCAACATCTGTCGTTCTTTCAGACTTCCTCGGTCTCTTGGACAAAGGGCATTGTGTGATGCACAACTTCTGTGGAGAGCCAGCTGAGAAGAAAATCTGGTCCAAGCAGCAAAAAAAGGTGATCCGGACCAGTCCACTGTGAACTTTCAAGGTTGCCCCTTGCCCCTTGAACCCACCCAGTAGCTAAGGGTGAAAAGCAGCCACGGAAGGAGGTCATAATCCATCTCGGGTCCTGGCAGCAGAGCCCAGGGAAAGGGGCTGCTTTGGAGGAGGCCCCCTCCTCACCCCACATGCCTGGGAGAAGCAAGGCACATGGGCAGCGGTTTGGCCTCGCTCTTAAGGGACGCCTTTCCCATTTCTCCTCCAGAGAAGCACCTGGGAGGGGCCTTGAGCAAAAAAGAATAAAATGCACACCCAATTAAATTAAATGCACAATTTCCTATTAAAATGTAATCAATAATTCTGAACAAAGGAATCAAGCCACTCCAAAGGCCGTATTAAGACGCCCTCTCTCGGCACCCCTGCACCCTCCAGCCCTGCATAGGAAGCCAAAGGGAAGATCGGTTGGGAAGGGGTGGCCAGGACCGCAGAGGCTGCCTGACCTTTCCAGAATTCCACTGTGGCTGATGTCCAGAGCACCATCTCTAAAATGTTGCCCGTTGGACTGAAGCAAACCTGCTGGCCCTCAGCCTCCTCCTTCTCCAATTAGCCTCCTCACTTTCATTCCTGGGCAGAGATGAGGGAGGGGGGAGCAGCCTCTGCACGCAGCACATCTGGAAGGAAGCCAGGACAGCTCCCAGGGCAGCTTGGGGTCTGCACTACTACCAAGGGGCTCTTTCAGTGGGGCCAGAGGCAGGGCTGTTGTGGGGTGGGGGGGCTGTATGGAGGTGCAGCGGAGGCTGCAGCAGCTCTGAGCAGCTCTCCAGCCGCCATGGAAACCAACCAGCCCTCCTGCCTTCCTGCAAGGAGCCCCAACTCCCCCCAACGCCCGACAGCTGCAACAGCAAAACGATTCTGCTTTCTCACACTTCCAGTTCTGGAGAAACACGGAGCGATTCGATCGGGATTTCTGGGGAACGGAGCACTCAAAACAAATCCTGCAATCTGCCTCGGAATTCCATCGTCAGGGAGCATTGCGGGAGGAAGGCTACGACTTTCGAGAGCAAAATGAAAAGCCAAGGAAGCTTTAGGGTCTGCTGGGACTGCAAACAATCAATCACAAAAGCAGGTTCCCAGGATTACTGTAGATAGGTAGAGCCACCAAAATGTAATACCTACGGTGAATCTGTTGATCTGTCTCCCTTCCCAGCTCTTCACACGAGACCTTTGGTTGCTTATTCATACCCCCCAAGCTTTCTAAATTCATGGAAACCTTCCCAAGCAAAAATCATTTGAAAGAAATTATTACTGCTACATAGAAGCAGTGGAAAATTGTCCCACCTGAACCCATGAAATTTCTGCTGAAGTGCACAGTATAATAACTACAAGAAAAGGATCTGCCCCCCACCCCCCACCCCCAGGGGAGAGAGGGCCTGAGGCTCCATCTTTACTCCATGCACAAAATCACAGAACACCTATCAAGGCAGGAAGTGACCTGGGGCGTCCTGAGTGTCAGCCAGAACCCCAGCAGGGGTGTCAACTGAGCACACTCTGGCTAAGGCAGGCTTTCAGGGAACACCCAAACAGCACCTCTATAGACACCTCTGAAACCTCTTACGGCCAACCCAGTGGTGGGATTCACATTTTTCTACTACTGGTTCTGTGGCCGTGGCTTGGTGGGCGTGGCAGGGGAAGGAGACTGTAAAATCCCCAGTCAGAGGGGGAACTTGCCGGTTCACCAAACTACTCAAAATTTCCGCTACTGGTTCTCCAGAACTGGTCAGAACCTGCTGAAGGCCACCTCCGAGCCAATCACTCTTCCTAACATCAAGCCCTGCTTTCTTCATCTTCTAAACAGGTCTGGACCACTTTTCTACCTGTCTGCAGAGTTCTCGTCTTCAGGCTAGAGAGACCGAGAACTTCCACAACCTCCTTCCAGGCCCCAGATTCTCTTTGTGACTCCCAGGACACTCTTCGCTGAACTCGTGACCACTGCTCAGAGCTGGCCACAATATCCTCCATGCAGCCAGGCCAAGGTAAAACAGAGAGCACCTCTGACTACTCTGGCTTTTGACACACGGAAGGTGCGTCAGTTTGCACCCACTTTTTCTTCTCTCTGCTCAGGTCAGTTCCCACCCAAATGCAAGGAGATGCAGACTTTGTCCCTGTTAGAACACACACACACACACCCGCCATGCCTGCTTTGGCTCCTTGTTCCAGCTTGTCAAGATCCTCCTGAGCTCTGATTCTGTCCTCAGATATTTTCTTTTCTATCCCCACAGTTCAACTCTGGCCTGCATGTTTTTCTTCTACTGGAACTCTCCCATCTTTGTGTTCTCTGCAAATATTTTGTAATGCCTCCTCCAGGCCATTTGTAAACATGGAGAAGAGCCCAGGGACTAAACAGACCCTTGCAGAGCCACACAACAGCACTCATTCTCCAGACAGTTCTGGGTCCGGCTAATCATAGGATGATCCAGCAACATTTTGCCAGTTTCTCTATCAAAAACTCACAGAAAAGTTCTTCAGTCACCATGTCCACAATTCTCCTGTGGTCCACTGAAGTCTCACTAGCAAATATAATTTGTCACGATTTGCTCTTGATAAATCCATGCTGACATCTGCTAAGCAACAGCATTCTTCTCCAAATGCTGACGGCTTAATAATTTATCCCCAGATTTTGTCCAGTACCAACATGAGCGAACAGGACTCCCTTCCCTCCCCCACTTCTCTCTTTCTGAGGCCAGTCCCATCCCTCTCTAGGGAGAAGAGCTGAGCCAGGCAGGAACAGCCTGCCTTTCTCTTTCCTGCAGACCCAGCTCAAACACTCTTCGCTCTTGTGAGACTTCTTCTTTTGTACTTTCTATGCCCTTCTGACACATTCAAAATCCTGCCAATTTTGGTGGTGGCGGCTGCTGGAGCCTCACCTGGAGAATCAGAGAATCCCCTTGGTGAAGTAGGAAGTAAGAGGTTGCCAGCGACGTCCCCAGGATCTTTGGTTGAGGCCATCTGTGTGACAGCGTGACCCTTGCAGGAAAGGGGGCAGAGCTCACAGTGCAACACTGCTTTTGTCAGCCTGGCCCCCTGGTTTGCCCCAGAGGTAGCCGTCTGCCACCAAATCCTGCCGCTTCCTCTCCAAAACTCAGCCGGCCAGTTGGAAGGCACCTAGATATACGTCAGCTCTCTTAATGCAGAGGCAATTGAAGTAACCCTTCGCCCCTCCTCCTCCGCCCTGCGCTGCTTTATTGCCAATGTCAGGGGTTCCAAGAAGAGTGACAGCAACTGCCACCAGCATCGCCTCGGCAGAGCCCAACGGTAAAAGCTCAGGACTTCCAGAAAGCAGGCTGGGCGTGGCAGGGCTCAATTTGAAAGACAGGAGTGACCAGAGCTCTTCAAGCCCCATTGAATCACCAGAACCTCCCACTCCCCCCCAAAAGTGGCAATCCACCAAGTCGATTCTGCCAAGCTGCTCTGGGCCAGAGGAGGCAGCCCCACGGCCGAGGGAGGCCACAGGGAGCAAGGAGGGCAGACTCTTAGGCTGCACCCATCTGTGGTCTATTCCTGCTGAAAACTCTGGCAGACGCAGGCACCGGGATTTAACTCAGGGCAGAGCAAAAGGGTGGGTGAAGGGAGGGGTCTTTCCACCAATCTTTTTTTTTTCTGGAGGATCCAAGAGCGAGAGGAAGCTCTTCTGGGCTCCCTCCCCACCTTCTCCCCCCCCCCCCCGTTTTCCATGAAGGATGTGCTAATGTGACATACTCAGCCAAGCCAGTCACAAACCCAGCACTGCATTTGCAAGCATTCCAGGATAAGAGTGATTAGATGGCTGGGTTCAGGAGGTTGTGTTGTGTGTGTGTATTGAGGGGGGAGCAGCCAGGCCAGGCGTTCTCCGTCAACTCCCCCCCCCATCTCTTCAGTTACCAGCCCCACCTGCCCCCTACCCAAACAGGTTGCTCCCACCGCCAGCCTCTCCTTTTCAGCACTGAAAGTTTTCCCCGGTCAGGACGCTCCCCAACATTCTCCCTGCCGGCTTTTCACCAGCCTTTGTCAGCGATCCTGCCTGCCCCCACCTTGAGGGGCAGACCGAAACCCACGGACATCAAGCCGGACCCTCTCTTGGCTGAGAAGCAGAGCCTGTATAGCAAAGCTGCAGGAATCTTCCAGGAATTTGGGCCACCCCAGCCCCACCGCAGCTGATGTGGTGAAGAACGCAATGTTAAGAGGCCGCGGAGGGCTGAGGTGAAGGCAGAATGAGCAGTGCCACCTCTTGCTGTGGGAGCCATTAACTGGGCATACACACCCACGCACAGACACACTGCTCAGAGCAAACGTCACAGTGGAACCAATCTGAAACCCCCAGCCCTGAATGCCTGACTTCTGAATCCACAGAGCTGACAATTCAGCAGCAGCCAAAGAGCCAGCAAAACTCGAGCCAAGAGAGAGCTGCTTTTGCAGGAAGCCCCCAGTCTGGCCACCTGTCTTGCTGGCACTAGCCAAAGCAGGGGAGGATCCTGGATAATCTCTGTCATGCCTTCACACAATGCAAAATGCCCCAGACCTTCCTGACCCACTTCATAGAAGCCAGGAGAGAAGGGAGGGTGACCTGCTTACAGGAAAAACTTTGGGGTGCTCAATGCTCCCCCAGAAAGTCCCAGCCCTTTGTCCCAGCCCCGAATCACAGCGCTGGGCTAAGACTAAGCACTCAGGGCAGCAACACCACAACCAGAGGAGAACCCCCATCCCGGGACAACGAGGGGCTTGCCAAGGGGGCACCAAAAACACTGAGCCCCGCTTCAGGGAAGCCAAAGCAGGCAGGCTAGGCCACATGAGCAACACAAACCCCACCAGAAGCAGAAAGAACTGCCACAGGGGTGCCCAGCAGCCCACTGGTTGCAGCTCCCTTACAGACAGCAAAGAGTCTGGAAACAGAAGTGGCCCCTCCAGTCTCTGCAGCTGGCAGGCAAGGCAGCTCCTGGCTTGAAGCTCCCCCCCCCTCCCCCCACAATGCTGGATGCGGCTAGATGCAAACCACACATCAGAAGAAAGAAGAGGGGCCTCTCCTGCCCCAAAGGGCAAAGGAAGAAGGTTCCTTTCAGACTCCAGGCAGCAAAGCAGACACACAGACAGGCACAAGCACAGCAAAGCCAGCTGAACCAAGTGTGTAAGGATGCAGGTAAGGACATTTGCCCTGCCTCTTGTCACCCGTCTGGCCCCAGGGAAGCCCTTGTTTTTAGGGCATCTCTACCTTCTTCCCTGGTGCCCCCCAGGAGGGCTGAAAGGTAGGCCCAGAAAATGAGCAAGCAGCTGAGCCAGGAAGGCAGCCCTGATGGGCCAGCCAGCCTGCCAAGCTCAGCACCAATGGCCGCCCACGTAGCCCCTCTGGGCCCCTTAGCCGAATCTCCCCGCCCACCAGAGATGTCCTAAGGATGCAGACAATCCTCCCCCTTCCCCTCCTGGAAGCTGGAGGCTCTCCTGAGTTCCCCCTCCCGCCTCAGGGCCCCAGAGAGCCTTAAACTTCGGGAGGGGCAGGAGACACTTGTGCAACCGGGCGCCGCCACAGGCTCCTTTTGCACAGCAGCTCAGGGGCGACCGAATGATCCGGGCAGCCTTTTCCAGCAGCTGCCACCCCCAGAGACGGCACCTCCGACCCCGACCGCCTGCCCTGGGATACCCCAGGAATCTGGGAGGAGGCCCGCTTCCCTTCAGGGCTGCAGGTCTTGAAGCCAAGCAGCAGCCGCTCCGCAAGAGGGGAGATTGCCAAGCGGTGGGCAAAGGCACCAAGGGGCAAGGGGTGGGGGTGGGGCGCCGTCCCAAAGCGTTGCTCCACAGCCTCGACGTTTGCCTCCTGCCTCCCCGAGCAGCAGCTCCTTCGGGGACATGCACCTTCAGGCACGAGGAGGCTCCTCGGGGCAGGCAAGCAAACGCCTCCTTCCTCCCCACCCGGGGCTGCTCCCTTCCAGGGAGCCGATCCCAGCCCCGCCGCAGCCACCGTCCCCCGCCCGCCTCGGGGTACCTGGGCTCGAGCCGGGGGAGCGCGAGGCTGCTGCCGGGCTCGACCCTGCGCTCCGCGGCGCTCGCGGGCGGGCGAAAGCGGCCGAGCCGGGCAGCCTCGCCACCCCCCGAACGGCATGCAGCCGGCTCAGAACCGAGCGGAGCCGCTTCGCTTTCCGGGCCGGGCGTCTGTCCAGGCCGGCGGGCCACTTGCACACCTGCGGACAAGCGGAAGCCCCGGCAGCGCTTGCACGGCCCGAGCAGCCCCGGCCCGTCTGGAAGGCGCGGGAGCCGCGGAGCTCCGTGCGAGCGGCCCAGACACCCCGCCCTGCCGCCGCCTCACCTGTACCAGTCGAGGCCGTGGCCGTAGTTGCGGTCGAAGAAGTGCGGCTCGGTGCCCACGGCGCGGACGTCGGGGTGCGCCCGGAGCGCCTCCAGCAGGGCGCGGGTGCCCCCCTTCTTCACCCCGATGATCAGCGCCTGCGGCAGCCGCTTCTCGCCACAGGCCGGCGTGGCCGTGGCGTCCGCCAGATCGTCCGCGGAGCTGCTGGCGTTGCCTTCGGCCGGTCGCCCGGGGACGGTGGCGGCAGGAAGGCTGATGGCGGCTGCCTGCGCGGCGGCGGCGGCGGCGCTGCTCCGAGCCGCCGCCGGACCCGCTTCTGCTGCGGCTGCTGCGGCTGCTGTGGCGCCCGGCGGCGGCGGCGGCGGCGGCGAGGAAGTCGGTGGCTGCGCGGGCCGGCGGGGCTGGCCGGCGGGGCTGGGGGAGCCCTGGGCGGCCAGCGGGGAGCGGAGGCTGCCGGGGCCGCCCATGAGGCTGTAGCAGGCGTAGGTGAGGCAGATCGAGAGGCTGCACATGCAGAGCAGCTTGCGGGCGGGGGGAGCCTTAGGCGGGGGGGCCATGCCGCCTGCCCGCGCCCAGCCCCGGCCGCATCGTGTCAGCCCGGCCGCCGCCCCCCCGGCTGCAGGGGCCGCTGCCGCCCTCCCGCCCCGCCGCCGCTACGCGAGGGGAGCCCCGCATGGCACAGCCGCCCGCCCGCCGCCTCCCGCCCGCTGCCCGGGCGCCCTCGGCCGGCCAGCCACGCCGCCGGCCGGTCCAGGCTCCGCGCCGAGCCAGCTGTCCAAGCAGGGAAAGTTTGGGGCGGGGTCGAGGCGGGGCGGGGGCGGGAGGCGGGGCGGGGCGGGGCCAGGCAGGACGCAGCGGCCGGCGGCGGCGGCGGCAGTTCGGCTGGTGACGCCGGCCGGCCGGCTGGCCGCCTCCGGAAAAGCTGGCAAGGGGAAAGCCCCGCCCCCGCTGCCCCGCCGCCTCCAGCTCCGCCAACCCGGCGCAGGCAACCTGGAGGGGGCGGGGCTGCTGGCGTCGCGGGAAGCCGAGGTGCATGGGCGGCGTGTTTCGGGGCGCGTGCAAAGTGCCGCGGCCGCAGCTGCCAAAGGCCGGCGCCCCCCACCCCGCGACTTGTGCCCGAGGAGGGCAAACGGCACACCTGCCCCAGCTCCCCGCGGGCATCTGCGCCTCCCTCCGCTGCTCTCCCCGGCAGCCTTGGGCTGCCTCCTCCCCTTCCCGCAGAGCCGAGGGCCTTGGCGGGCAGCGTCCGGGTGCTGCGCTGGATCCACGGAAGCGGCTGGAGAGCGGCGGGCGCCCGGCGGGCGGGTCAGCGCCTGGGCTGGCTGCTCTCCTGGGGCTGCCGATGCAAGTCACTAGCTGCTTTCGGTCGGGCAAGCCGCGTGCCGCCCTGGGCTCAGCAAGGACTCATCCCTTCCGAGCTGCTGCCGGTCACTGGAAGCCTCCGGACTGTGGAGTCGGGCGGCCCCAGACCTCGTGGGTCAAAATGGACAGGCCTGCCTCCTGCTGCTGGGTGGGGCAGAGAGATTGGCCGGGCAGGTGGGCAGGCGACTGGGTTGAGGCAGTGCCCCAGGAGGCCCCCTGGCTGCATGGCGCTTCCTTCGTCTTCCCCTACTGCGTGCGGTGAAGGGACTCGGTCAGTAGTCCCACTTCTTCCTCCCCCACCAAGGACTGGCGCCAGGCTCTCTGCAGTTCTTCCCCTGACCGACCGCCTGGTTATCTGCTCTGTCCTGCAAAAGAGGCCAGGACTCCCCTGAAAGGCACAGCAGGGGTAGGTTTGAGCTGCTGGTTTCCAGGCAGTGTGTCCCTCCTGGACCCTCCATCCTTTGACTCAAAGCACCTCTTTCATCAGCAGGGCCCCAGCCCCAGGGACCTGGGAATCCAGGGGGGAGGGGGCGGGTCAGAAAGTTCCTTTTCAAGAAACAAAAGAGAGGGCGAACACTCCTCCCTTCCCCAAAATCAATGGGATTTTTCCTTTGAAAGTATCAGACTCTAATTTACCCAGACCAGAATGCAAGCATTCCTGATGCACCTGCAGCTCCACAGGTGCCTCTGGACACACACTCCCCCAGCCCATCAGGCCACAGAAACCCAGGGACTTGTGCCAGGCAGCCCCACCCAATGGCTTGTGCCATGCCCCAGTTACACCTGAGGGGGAAAAAAACAGGCATAAAGCTGGTCTCATCAGGAGGGCAGAATATTTCCCAGAGCACGTGGGCAAGTCCCAGGCTGGACACAATTCAGCCTGTCCAAAGAACTTCTTCCCAATGGACGTTGCTGCCTGTGTCCAGGATGAGCCTGTCAGTCATCATCCCATCCATTACAGACTCTTCAGCAGCTGTCTGGCACTCAGACAAACCCTGCTGGGAGCCTCCATGTGTGGATAAGGTCCAAGAGCAGGTAGAAGCAGTGGGGTGCCAGATTGAGAAATTGTCTCATACTAACAGGCCCCCACCCCCAAAGAAGCCAATTAATCCCACCCTGGTCGCCCTAAAGAGCTGCCCCAGAAGGATGCCCTGATTGGCGGCAGCCAAAACCAAAGAGCCCTGGAAAGCCCCACAGAGTGACCAGGTGAGGACAAGGCCAGCTTTGGGCCTGAGCCTGAATTAAAAGAGCTGTTCAGAATCCATCTCGGCCTGGTAAGTACCACCCAGAAAGTCCTTCTGGGCAAACCAGGCCAGGAGAGAGCAGCCCAGCTGGCCCTGAGCGGAGTTGACTCCGTGGCCCCTGTAGCTTTTAGGAGGCCTGGGGGAGAAAGCAAAGGGCAATTTATTTCCCCCCCCCCAAGAAATGAAAGGAGGCTGTTATCTATGATCTCAGTTCTCCTTAAGTTGGGAGCTGGCATCCACACCCTTCCTTGAGAAAAAGTGGGGGGAACAAGTTTTATTTTATTTATTGATTTGATTTGATTTGCCCATCGCTTACAAGATGATAGGTATAAGAAGAAACAGGAAACAGGTACAAATAAATGGGGACAATAGGACAGGAACGAGAGGCACGATGATGCACTTAGGCATATGCCCCTTAGTGAAAGTAGTGAAAAATAGCCAGTGAAAGCAAGAAGGACTCGGGAGGGCAGAAGATGTGGGGAGAGAAACGCCGGGGGAACAGTCTGCCCGGAAAAGGCAGAGACCTGGAATCAGGTAGCTGCCCTCAAGTGGCAGGGGAAAGGAGGGCCAGAGATAGAAAAACAGCCCCTTTTGGCTTTCGAATTTGATCATTTACAGCCCGGCCTTTGATTGGGTAGATCTGGAACTGGATTTTGAATGGAGCCTCACCTGACAGGAACATGTTAAGGTTAAAAGGAGCATCAGAAAAGTTCCTTGTGCTTCTGAAGAGCCGGAACAATGGATAAGGAGAGTCCCTTGTAGAGGCTGGAGTGGAGGAAAAAGAACAGAACAGTGAGCAGCCCTTATATAATACTGAATATAATATTGAAAGAGCAGAGGTAGAATGAAGGATGGGGAAATGGAGAAGGTGAAGGCAATGAGTGGCCCTCAGAAGAGCTGTGGGGGGCCCAGGAGGATAGGTCGAGATGGCCAGGTGGCCCCCAGGGCTGGGTGCACCTGGCTTCCTGCCCGATTTTGGCAAAAGACGGCCATTGCAGGGTGAAGACGTCCTTGAAGAAATCTCCCTCTCTGATCTCAGCATCACCGAAAGGAGCCCTGGAGCCCAGCCAAGGCCCCCTCTCCAGTGCTCTTCGAGGCTGGGGGAGGGGGTCTCGGGAAGGGAAAAGGTGCTGCCAGTTGGCGCAACCTTCTGCTTCCTGCAGCTTCCCTGTGCTCCAGAATTATACACGGATGCCTCTTCCTCGGGGAGCCGGTGGTGCAGCCTTTTTAACTCCCTCAGTGCTAAGAGCCAGGGCTTAACCTGCCGGTGGAGGAAGGGCACCCAGGTCTGGTGCAGGGCTTGTGAAGCAACTCCCCCCCCCCGTGTCACCAGAAGCCCCCGGAGATCAGCCCCAGCATGGCAAGGCCCAAGGGCGCCTCCCCTCTATCCCCGAAGCCCCCGCTTGCTGAGCCATGGGATAAGGGGCCTGAACCCAAGCCCAGGGGACGCTCCTTATCCCATGGCTGTGCTGCGTGGCTGCCAAAAGCCCCTTGGCCCTGGAGGAGAGGCGCCCTCCCAGCCTTGGGGGAGGGGGGCAGTCTTGGTGCCGAGCCCCCAAGCGCCTCTGGCCTCTTCCTTCCCAAGAGGCCACGGAGCGGGGCAGATAAGACAAGCCGGGAGCTGATTAATGTTTTGACTGCGGTGGCAGCTGCCCGCTCTGTGGGCCATTGCAGTAAATAAATGATGCCTTTCGCAGCTCCGCAACAGGCAGGAGTCTCGCTTCGTCTTGTTTCTGCCGCTGATTTATGACACGGCCGCTAATTTAAACATCTCGGGAGTTGTCGCTTGGTACAGCGGGGAAGGAGAAGGCTTTCGCTCTCCTGCCGACCTCGCCCCCACCTGATGCTACGCGACCCTGCGCGCCGCGTGGGATCCCAGCCGCTTCGGGGGAGACCCGCGCAGCTCCTGCAGGCCCCGGGTGGGCCTGTTCTGCAGGGCTGGCCCAGAACCCCGTGCCAGCCACACCCCAGGGCACTTGGCCCAAGGAGCCCTTCCGCTGCCAGCCAGCCAGCCGGTCTGGGGGAAGCTGAGAGCCCTCCCCCACCGCACTTGCAGAGCAAAGCCCTGGTCAGCTTGTCCTGGGGGGCCCCTCTGCCGATTCCTCCCGTGAGTGCACCTGGCAGCAAGGGCGGGGGCTCTCTCCCAGCTCCCCCAACTTCTCCCTCCATGCTTCAGTTCCAGAGGGCCGGGCATGAATTCATGCTGGCAGAGCCGTCTCCAGCTGGGTCCCAAAGCCTCCTTTGTGGGGGAGGGGGGCTGCTCAGTGAGGAGACGCCCAAAGCACCAAGGGGCTGCACCCCCTTTCGCCTTTGGGACTTGGGTGAGGGGCTGGCAGAGCCCCTCCTCTCTGTTCGCTTTTCCCCTGGGCTGTGGGGTCCCAGCATGATGGGTGCTGCTGCTGCCAGGGACAGAAGAAGGTTGAGGGAGGGGCCAGCTGGGTCCAGGAAAGCTGAAGAGGGAGGGGGGTCTAAAGAGGGCAGCTGGTCCCTGAAGCACCCTCTAAGGTTCTGCGTCCCCCTCGGCCCAACCAGCTTTCTTCCACAAGTGACATGGATCTCCTCCTCCTCCTCCTCCTCCTGGGAGGAGGGGCTGGTAACCAGTGGTGGGATTCAAAACATTTTACTATGGGTCCTGTGGGCATGACTTAGCGGGCATGGCAGGGGAAGGATAGTGCAAAATCCCCTCCCCCACACTAACCTGCTTTCCAGCTCCCTTCTCCTGGGCAGGGCAACCCAAGGAGACCCAGCGGATCAGCTGGGACTCAATGGGAGGCAGAGAAGAGATGGGGTTGGTGGGGCCAGTCAGAGGTGGGATTGGCCGGTTCTCCAAACTACTCAGAATTTCCACTACCGGTTCTCCAGAACTGATTGGAACCAGCTGAATCCCACCCCTGGCTGGCAACATGCCACGGGATTGACCCCGATCCTGCTTGCCATGGGCTTCCTTCCCTGCTCTGGCTGGTCTGGCTTGAGCCCCCTGCCCCCCCCCCCCCCGCAGGGCCTGCTGTGTGTAGATCTTCCTGGCCCAGTTGGTCCTGCTGTGCAAAGCTTCCAGCTGCCCTCGGCACAGCTGGCTGGCACTCAGTCTCTGGTGCTGGGAGGCAGACAACTGTCCCACTCTCTGCCACTCCAGTGCTCTCGCCACCTGGAAGTTCTCCCTTTTTGACATCCCTCCAAAGCTTCTCCCCACTGGCTTTGCCCTGCTGTCAGCCCTGAGCTGAATACACCCAGAGCCTCTTCCGTGGGGCAGCCCTTAGAATAACAGTTGGAAGGGACCTTGTAGGTCATCTAGTCCAACCCCCTGCTCAAGCAGTAGACCCTATACCAGAGGTCTCCAAACTGGCTGGCTGGAGAAATCTGGGACTTGAAGCCCACAAGTCTGAAAATTGCTAAGTTTGGGGACCTCTGCCCTAGACCATTTCTGACAGGTGGCTGTCCTTCAAGGACTGGGAGGCTCCTGTCAGGTGTTGTGTCTATATACACACACACACACAGAGAGAGAGAGAGAGATTCTGTTCATAACCCCCTTTTCTCTTTGTGGAGCCACAGAGTTGGAAGAGGCTTTGGGGGCCTTCTGTCTTTCCTGCCTCCTCTCGGCCTCTCTTCTTGGACTACCCACGTCCAGGTCCTTCAATTCTCCTTCAGAGAGTTTGGCTCACTCTGTTGCTGCCTTCTCTGCCCTCTTGCCCATCCCTTGGCATCCCTCTTGCCTTGTGGCAACAAAGCGGAGGCCCAGTCTGACCAGAGCAGCAGAGAGCAGACCTGGTGTTGAGGTGTTGCGTTGGCTCTTTTGGCCGCTGCAGAACCCGGCTGGCTCAGCTGAAGCAGATTCTGTAGGGGAAACACAAGCAAGACCACTGGGGCGCCACTCTCTGCTCAGTAGGAACCATGCCACCTTCCTGCAGGGAGCAAGGCCAGCACGTGAAGGCTTTGATTCAGAGTAACAAATTCTTCAGAGACCAATTCCTTGTGTGTCCAATCACACTTGGCCACTTGTTCTGTTCTGTTCTATTCTATTCTATTCTATTCTATTCTATTCTATTCTATTCTATTCTATTCTATTCTATTCTATTCTATTCTTCTTCTGTTCTGTTCTGTTCTGTTCTTATTCTATTCTTATTTTTATTCTATTCTATTCTATTCTTATTCTATTCTATTCCATTCTTTTTCTATTCTATTCTATTCTAATTCTATTCTTATTCTTATTCTATTCTTATTCTTTTCTATTCTATTCTTATTCTATTCTATTCTATTCTATTCTATTCTATTCTTATTTTATTCTTATTCTTATTCTTAATCTGTTCTGTTCTGTTCTTATTGTATTCTTATTCTATTCTTATTCTATTTTATTCTTTTTCTATTCTATTCTTATTCTATTCTATTCCATTCTTATTCTATTCTGTTCTGTTCTATTCTTATTCTTATTCTATTCTTATTCTTATTCTTATTCTTATTCTTATTCTTATTCTATTCTTATTCTTTTCTATTCTATTCCATTCTTATTCTATTCTTATTCTATTCTTATTCTATTCTATTCTTATTCTATTCTTATTCTATTCTTATTCTATTCTATTCTATTCTTATTCTATTCTATTCCATTCTTATTCTTATTCTTATTCTTATTCTTATTCTTATTCTTATTCTTATTCTTATTCTTATTCTTATTCTTATTCTATTCTTATTCTTTTCTTTTCTATTCTATTCTTATTCTATTCTATTCCATTCTTATTCTATTCTTATTCTTATTCTATTCTTATTCTATTCTATTCTATTCCATTCTTATTCTTGTTCTGTTCTGCTCTGCTCTGCTCTATTCTATTCTTATTCTTATTCTTATTCTTATTCTTATTCTATTCTTATTCTATTCTTATTCTTATTCTTATTCTTATTCTTATTCTTATTCTTATTCTTATTCTTATTCTTATTCTTATTCTTAATCTGTTCTGTTCTTATTGTATTCTTATTGTATTCTTATTCTATTCTATTCTTATTCTTATTCTTATTCTATTCTTATTCTATTCTATTCTTATTCTTATTCTTGTTCTGTTCTGCTCTGCTCTGCTCTGCTCTATTCTATTCTTATTCTTATTCTTATTCTATTCTTATTCTTTTCTTTTCTTTTCTATTCTATTCTTATTCTATTCTATTCCATTCTTATTCTATTCTTATTCTTATTCTATTCTTAGTCTATTCTATTCTATTCCATTCTTATTCTTGTTCTGTTCTGCTCTGCTCTGCTCTATTCTATTCTTATTCTTATTCTTATTCTATTCTTATTCTATTCTTATTCTTATTCTTATTCTTATTCTTATTCTTATTCTTATTCTTATTCTTATTCTTATTCTTATTCTTATTCTTATTCTTATTCTTAATCTTAATCTGTTCTGTTCTTATTGTATTCTTATTCTATTCTTATTCTATTCTATTCTTATTCTTATTCTATTCTTATTCTATTCTATTCTTATTCTTATTCTATTCTATTCCATTCTTATTCTATTCTTATTCTTATTCTATTCTTATTCTATTCTATTCTATTCCATTCTTATTCTTGTTCTGTTCTGCTCTGCTCTGCTCTGCTCTATTCTATTCTTATTCTTATTCTTATTCTTATTCTTATTCTTATTCTTATTCTTATTCTTATTCTTATTCTATTCTTATTCTATTCTATTCCATTCTTATTCTTATTCTTATTCTACTCCTATTCTATTCTATTCTATTCTATTCTATTCCATTCTTATTCTTATTCTTATTCTTATTCTATTCTTATTCCATTCTTATTCTTATTCTATTCTATTCTATTCTATTCTATTCTATTCTATTCTATTCTATTCTATTCTTATTCTATTCCTATTCCTATTCCTATTCCTATTCCTATTCCTATTCCTATTCCTATTCCTATTCCTATTCCTATTCCTATTCTAATTCTATTCTAATTCTATTCTAATTCTATTCTTATTCTTATTCTTATTCTTATTCTTATTCTTATTCTTATTCTATTCTACTCTATTCTATTCAGAGATGGAGGCTCCTGATGTTGCCAAGGGAGACTCCTTCCTTGCACAAATGGCACAAGGACCCTTCTGCCAGCCAGTGAAGTGGGGAGCCTGCAAAAGCCCTGGGCAGGGCGGGGGGGCAGGTGAGATCTCTGGGGCCACTTCCAGCTCTGAGATTGCCTTGTGACGTGGAGGGAAGGCAGGCGTCCTTCTGGCACATGTCGGCCTGTCTCCAGAAGCCAGCCTTTGTCCCTGAAGGCTCAGCAGGGAAAAGGAAGGGCAGAGAGACCTCTCTTTGCAGACAGGGCTTGGAGGAGGAGGAGGAGGAGCAGACCTTGTCCAGGAGCAGAGGAGGAAGGGCAGGAGACAGGACCCCAGAGGGACGAGGGACACCTTGGAGGACAGGTAGCACGAATGGGTCAGGAGCTCAGTGTGAAATCTTTGGACATGGAAGGAGAATGTTGCGCTAGTCTGCCGTCCCAGCCTCTCCCGAAGAGCAGCAAGGACTCTCGGCTCCAAAGGATCGTGGAACCTAAACTCTCCTTTGAGGCGGGGAAGGAGACTGCTGCTGCTGGTTGTGGGGCAAAGGCAGCTGGGCGCGCCACAAGTAAGCGCTTGTGAGAAGCTGCCATATCCTGGACAGAGTGGAAAGCATATTAAGGATCATCACGCCAACAAATGGCTCTTCATCCCTGCTTACCTACATGGGGACAAAGGACAGCACCAGAAGAGGACAAACTCTTCAGGGGATAAGAAGTCACAATAAAGGCCTGCCTAGAGAGCTGCAGGGGCTGAATGTGGAGATGAATGACTGGCCAAGAAGAGCCTGGCTGGAAAAATAGGCCCGGCCTAAGGGAGCTGAGCCATAAAGGAGACTGAGCCCTGGGAAGTCCCCCTTGCAGGGCGGCAGGAAGACCAGAGCATGGGGGCTTCTCCCATCTCCACAGTGTAGAAAGTCAGCGCCTACCCCTCTCCTAGAAGAATGAAATGTTTTGAAGAATATTTTTAAAAAGCAGAATATTATATTTTCCCAAAGGGAAAAATGGAGAAACATGTTTTTTAGAGGCAGAAAGCCACCCCGACTTTCCTTAATAGCCCTCAGCAGATGTCAACACTTAAGAGATAAAGAGCTTATTGAAAAAGGAAAACAAGTATCTAGATAGCTCTATACATAGGCAAAGTAAGCCCTGCAGGCAGAAATCCTCTCATTTTGAGATTCCCTGTAGCAAAGTCTGAGCAAAGGGAGAATGGTAGGATTAGTCTTCACTCAAGATCCAACCCAGGGCAAAGCCATAAAGACAACAGGTATTGCCCATCACCTTTTCAGAGCACAAGGCCCTTCAAGGTTGAGAAAGGCCTCTGAAGGTGTCCAGCAAAGGGAAACAGAGCCCCCTCACACACACAAAAAGGTTTGTTTATATAGCCTCCCATCTTTCAACCAACTCTGGGCAGCCCCCAATCAAAGCTCACGTAACGGTTGCGATGGGAAAGTCCTAGGATGCAGCAGTCCTGCTTTGTTCATCAGCTGTGCCAGACTAATGGTCCCTCTGCCTCTTCCTCCCAGAGGAGTTGGTTGTCCAAGGGCTCCTCCAGAGAATGAATCACAATCTTCCTCTTCCACAAGATCCCAATTCTCCCAATCTCCTCAAATTGCTGCCATGTAATCTATATATATAGAGAGAGAGAGATTAAAAGAGGGTGTGATAAATCACCATCATCTGCTGGAGTTGCTGCTTCTTGCTCCTTCAGCAGGAAAGTCTGAGCCACAAAATCCT
This sequence comes from Hydrophis major, assembly GCA_033807585.1. Lineage (NCBI taxonomy): Eukaryota > Metazoa > Chordata > Lepidosauria > Squamata > Elapidae > Hydrophis > Hydrophis major. The sequence continues at coordinate 1,660,103 of CM066340.1, forward strand.
GCAGTTCAAAAGGGACCCTAAAGGTCATCTGGTCCAACCCCTGGCCCTGTGCAAGGAGCCACGGTGGCGCAGTGGAGAGAATGCAGTATTACAGTCTAACTCTGCCAACTGCCAGGAGTTGGATCACGACAGCCTCAAGATTGACTCCGCCTTCCATCCTTCCAAGAAGTTGCCCTCGGACCCAGATTGTTGAGGGCAAGATGCTCTCTGTAAAAGAGAGTGCTGGAAAGCTCCGTGGAGCAGTATATAAGCCTGAGTGCTATTGCTATTGCCATCCTCAAAACAATGGCTGGCCAGTCTTTTTTCCAAACCCTCCATGAGCCCAGCAAGCAAGGACATTCTTCCTTTGGATCTCAGTTTTGGTCACCACACTATAAAAAATGATGTTGAGATTCTAGAAAAAGTGCAGAGAAGAGCAACCAGGATAATTAGGGGAACTGGAGGCTAAAACATACGATGAACGGTTGCAGGAACTGGGCCTGGCTAGTCGAGGGAAGAGAAGGACCAGGGGAGACAGGAGAGCAGCCTTCCAATATTTGAGGGCTGCCACAGAGAGGAGGAAGGAGGTCAACCTATTTTCCAAGGCACCTGAAGGCCAGACAGGAACAATGGATGGAAACTGAACAAGGAGAGATTCAATCTGGAAATAAGGAGAAATTTTCTGACAGTGAGAACAATCAACCTCTGGAACAGAAGTTGCCCTCGGAAATTGTAGGAGCTTCATCCCTGGAGGCTTTCAAGAAGAGATTGGACTGCCATCTGTCAGGAATGGTGCAAGGTTTCCTGCTTGGGCAGGGGGTTGGACTAGATGACCTACAAAGTCCCTTCTCTGTTGAACGTTCCATGATATCCAACCTCGTAGATAGGAACTCTCTGCTTCATGAATCCTCGCCACTTCATTTCAAAACATAATCTGCTTTTCCAATTTAAAAAGCCCATTTTCCAAACAATGGACTGCTTCTTGGGGGCCTCCTCGGTTCTGCATTGCCCACCCTCAATAGCAAGAAAGAAGGATGGATGGCCAGTTGGGCTGGTTCAGGGGACGCAGTTTGTCGTGTCCGCAAAAAGACGATCAGAGTCGGTGACTTTCATTCAAAGCTCTTTATTAACACTGGGAGAACCGAACCAGCGAAAGGCAAAAAGCCCGCGGCTTTTATACCTTTCGCAGCGGCGGCCGCGGCCAATGGCAGCGATTCAAGTCTCCCGCTCTTGGTTTGCACCAATCGCGGGAGACTTCAATCGGGCCAATCAGCGCGGCTCGCCTGGCCAATCAGAAATCCCCGTGCCTTAGCCAATCAAGGCTCGGGGATTTCGAGTATACCAATTCAAGACATAACACCCCTCCCCTCTTGGTATGGTCCATCACGTGGTGTAGTCACGCAGGTAGGCGGGGCTCCGTCGAGTCCTAGTTGACCTGCGCAACTCACTTGCTTGCTGTAGCTCGGCCGGAGCGGTCATCTTTTTGGCTGCTCCTGCCTCTGTGCGAACCGGCTGGATGATCGGGCCGGTTCTTTCGCCGTGGCTCCCGCCTGGGCCTACCGGGTCGGTTGAGTCACGGATTTCGCCGCTCCCGCTTGGCTTCTCCGAGTCGGTAGAGCTGGCCAGACTGCTCTTCTCCGGCGGGGACTCGCGATGGCTGTGTTCTGGTGAGTATTTCTGTTTTATTTTTTCCTGCGATTGTCTTTCCGGGTATTCCCTCCCCCCTTGGTTCGTGTCTTGGGGGTTGAGGTCAGTCGCTGTTCGTGACCTGAGCTGGTCGATATGTCGCTTCCAGGCTCGCCCGTCGATGGTTTGGAGCCGGTACGACCGTGGACCAGTGACTTGAGTTATGACGGCTGGGATCCATAGGGGGTCCCCCGTCATGTTTTTCGCATAGACTAGGTCACCTGGGTTAAATGTCCGGTACCTGGAGCTGGAGTCTGGGGGCCGCTCCGGGTTATAAGTCGGGTGCAGTCTGTCGAGTGGGGACCTCAGCTTTCTGCCCATCAGAAGCTCTGCAGGACTCTTGTTGGTTGTAGTATTGGGAGTGATGTGCTGTATGAAGAGCAGTCGGTTGATTTTGTCGCTGATCTCCCCATGGTCCATTTTCCGGAGGGTCTTTTTCGTAAACTGGACCATCCGTTCCGCCCTACCGTTCGCCGCCGGATGCGCCGGTGCTGTTAATGCGTGGCGGATACCCCTTTCTGCCAGGAACCGTTCAAAGTCGATGGAAGTGAACTGGGGCCCGTTGTCCGAGACGACGACGTCTGGGAGGCCGTGTGTGGAAAACAGTTTACACAGTTCTTTTACGACGGCCTCTGTGGTAGTGGATTTCATGTCGCTAACTTCTAACCAATTGGAGTACGCGTCAACCGTGATCAAAAAAGTATGTCCATTTGTGGGGCCAGCAAAGTCAAGATGGATTCTGGACCAGGGCCCCCGTGGTGTTTCCCAGTCCCGGATAGGTGCTGCGGGTGGGCTGGATCTGGTCTCCTGGCACCGGTGGCATTTGGCGACCCATGCCTCAATTTGTTTGTCCATTCCTGGCCACCAAGCATAGCTTCTGGCCAGGGCTTTAGTCCTGACGATGCCAGGATGACCCTCATGTAGCATCTCCAAGACCCTTTCTTGCAATCTGTCCGGAATCACCACCCGGTCACCCCATAGGATACACCCTCTCAGTAGTGAAAGTTCAGTCTGGCGCTGGCGGAATGTTTTAAAAGTCTCGTCATTGTCTTTTTCCGGCCAGCCTTTTTCTAACCAGTGTAAGATTCGTGCCAGGCGCCTGTCCTTAATGGTTTCTCTGGCAATGTCAGATGCAGTAATAGGTAAGCTCTCGATACTTAGGGTGTTTGTTGTTGGTGCTGGGTCAGGTTCAGTGTCAGGTAGAGGCGAGCGGCTTAAAGCGTCCGCGTGCGAAATTTTCTTACCTGGCTTGTGTAGCAGTTCGTAACTGTAGGCTGCCAGGAATTCCGACCATCTTGTCATCCGGGGTGACAAGATGTTTGGCGTGGCTCGGTTTCCGGCGAGGATGCCCAGCAATGGCTTGTGATCCGTCACGATGGTGAACGGGTGGCCATACAGGTATTCGTGAAAACGTTTAACGGCGGCAACTATAGCCAAAGCTTCTTTGTCCAGCTGGCTATAGTTCCGCTCCGGTTTGGTCAGAGTCCTGGAGAAAAAAGCGATGGGTGCTTCTCTCTGGTCTGGGAGGGTGTGGCTGAGGACAGCGCCGACGCCGAAGGGTGATGCGTCGCAAGTGACAGCTAAGGGCAGGGTCTCACTGAATTGCATCAGGACAGCGTCGGAGGTGAGGAGGTCTTTGGTTCTTTGAAAAGCGGCTTGTTCTCGTCTCCCCCAAGTCCAGGCTGCCCTCTTGTCTAGGAGTCTATGTAAAGGCTCCGCCGCCGTTGCCTTTTGAGGTAGGAAAACATTATAAAAATTTAGTAAGCCTAGGAACGCTTGTAGTTCCGTTTTGGACTTTGGGGTGGGGGCTTCCTTGATGGCTTTTACTTTTTTAGTCGTAGGGTGAATGCCATGCTGGTCTAGGAGATAGCCCAAAAACTCTACTTGCTTTGTACATAGTTGGCATTTTTCTCGTTTGACTTTAAGTCCTGTTTCTTTAAATTTTGTTAAGACTTGTCTGAGTCGGTTTTCTAATTCGGCTTCGTTTGGCGCCGCCACTAATACGTCATCGAAATAGGGCACCACCCCCTTGATGCCCTGTAGCAAACGTTCCATCAGGCTTTGAAAGATGCCTGGTGCTACGCTGACTCCAAATTGGAGCCGGTTACACTTGAAAGCCCCCCGATGGGTCACTATTGTTTGGGCTTCCGCCGTTTTCTCATCCACAGGTAGCTGCTGATATGCCTGGGCGAGGTCGAGCTTGGCAAAGACTTTGCCCCCTCCTAGTGAGTGCAGTAAATGTTGCACTATTGGGACTGGGTAGGCGCTCTGTTGTAACGCGCAATTTAGGGTGGCCTTATAGTCCCCGCAGATTCTCACGGACCCATCTGGCTTTACTGGGGTCACTATAGGGGTTTCCCATCTGGCATGGTCTATCGGCTGCAATACCCCTTGTTTGACGAGCTTGTCGAGCTGCTCGTCGATTTTAGGTCTTAATGCAAATGGTACCCTTCTAGGTTTAAGCCGCTTAGGGGGAACCCTTGGGTCTAGGTCAAACGAGATAAGGGGCCCCTGGTACTTGCCCAAGCCTCCATCGAACACCTCCTGGAACTCCTGGGCTAGCCGCTGTTCCCAAGCTTCGATGGTGACTTGGTTGACACCTGTCAGCGCGATGTTAAGCGGGGCGAACCATTGTAAACCCAGTAGGCTTGGGCGGTCGCGATCGACGATTGTAAGTGGCAGTTGTTCGGTGTGGCCTTTGTAAGTTATATTAAAGTTCTTGGTGCCCACTACGGGAACGCGATTCCCTTGGTAGTCTTTAATGATGACTTTTTGGGCATGCACGTTTCTCTTTTGCAGTGTAGGCACCAGTCTTTTGATTTCGCGCCATGCAATCATGGAAAGGTAGGACCCGGAGTCCACTTCCATTTTGCATGGCTGGCCTTCGATATGTACTTCTACATGTACCTTTCTGGCGCCGTCGGAGATGGCGTGGCCGATGGTCACCGTCTGGTGGGTTTCTTCTTTTCGCCGACCGTCGCCGCTTCTTTGAGATCGTTGAGTGCGGTCCCACCGACCGTCTGGCTGGCATTCTCTGGTTCTGGGCGGGGAGTTTTCTCTCCGTCTGTCGTGCTGTTCCCATTTGGGCGGGCTGCGGGTCTTCTTTTGGCGGCAAACTCGGGCGATGTGACCCCGTCGTTCACAATGCCTACAGATAGAGTCAAAAAATCGGCATTCTGACCTGGGGTGATCGCCGCCGCACCCGGCACAGTTGGTCCTCGACCTGCGACCTTTTCGGCTTCGTTGATCGCCACGTCCTGTCTGCACTCGGTGTATGTCCTCCTCGTCTTCTGACGTGCTGGAGTTTGATTGGTATTCACCGTAGTGTGCGGTTGCTTCGTTTCTTGTGTCGGCCGACCTTGCCGGGTTGTTGTTTCCGCCCTTCGCGTCAGATCTTCGCATGCTGTCTGCCGACGTGCGGGTCGCTTCAGCGGCTGCGGCTGCTGTAAGGGCATCGGCTAGGCTGATGTCGCCCTTGGCCATAAGTCGGCTCTGGAGTGTAGGATCCCATAAACCGAGTACGAAGCGGTCTCTTATGAGACTGTTCAGACCTTCGAACTCACAGAGTCCTCCTAGGCGCTGTAATTCTGCGACGAAGTCGCTCAATTTTTCGTCTGGTTTCTGGTTTCGGCGGTAGAACTCGTTGCGCCGTATCAGGATGGGGACTTCGGGGGCGTAATGGCGCCGCAATATGGGTTCAAGGACGTCCCAGTCCATGGCGGTTGCGTCTGCCGGTTTGGCCAAGGCTTTGGCCATCTGGAAAACCTCTGGTCCGCAGTGCGTAAGAAAGACGGCGCGTTTTAGCGGGGCCGGGGCGTCCTTCATTCCGGCGCATTCCAGGTACATCCGGAACCGATCCGAGTATGATTCCCAATCCTCGGTGGCGGGGTTGAACGGGGCGGGCGGTGCTATCTTCGCCATCTCTGCGCTGGAGCTGGTTCTTGAGTGGACACGGGGTTCGGTTCAGGGGCGAGATCCTATCCTCGTCACCAGTGTCGTGTCCGCAAAAAGACGATCAGAGTCGGTGACTTTCATTCAAAGCTCTTTATTAACACTGGGAGAACCGAACCAGCGAAAGGCAAAAAGCCCGCGGCTTTTATACCTTTCGCAGCGGCGGCCGCGGCCAATGGCAGCAATTCAAGTCTCCTGCTCTTGGTTTGCACCAATCGCGGGAGACTTCAATCGGGCCAATCAGCGCGGCTCGCCTGGCCAATCAGAAATCCCCGCGCCTTAGCCAATCAAGGCTCGGGGATTTCGAGTATACCAATTCAAGACATAACACAGTTGAGGGACACGCAAGGAGCCAAGGAAGGGGGCTGCTGGGTTGCTGGCAGATCCCACCCCCGCTCTCTGCTCTGCACCCATCTTGGTGCTTATCGTATTGATGTATTTAGTTTCCTTGGGTTCCTTAGCCATTGTTTGTTTCATTATATATTTTTTCTTCCTTTTTATTATTGTAAGCTGCTTACAATAGCTCCACAGCAAGGTAAGCGGGCAATAAATCTAACACATAAGGGAAGATCCAGGAGGGCCACTGTTCCTGCTGCTGCTGTTTTAATGTCTTTCTTATTTCAGTCTCATCGGGTCCTCGCCCCGAGGGACATTCGCTGGCTGCTGGGGAACCCAGAGAGCAAAGGTGAGGGGAATCAGAGGGCAATTGGGGAGAGTGCAAGAGACCCACAGGCGGTGTCTCTCCGCCTGAAAGGCATCCAAATTGCATCTGCAGCAAACGGCCCCAACTGGAAGGCAGCCCCTCCAGCTGCCCCACATCAGAGGGGAGAAGAGCTTCCCAGGCAGCTCCCTGGAGTCCTCCAGAAGAGAAAGAAAGAAAGAAAAAGAAAGAAAGAAAGAAAGAAAGGAAGGAAGGAAGGAAGGAAGGAAGGAAGGAAGGGGAAGGGAAGGGAAGGGAAGGGAAGGGAAGGGAAGGGAAGGGAAAGGAAGGAAGGAAGGAAGGAAGGAAGGAAGGAAGGAAGGAAGGAAGGAAGGAAGGAAGGAAGGAAAGAGAAAGAAAGAAAGAAAAAGAAAGAAAGAAAGAAAGAAAGAAAGAAAGAAAGAAAGAAAGAAAGAAAGAAAGAAAGAAAGAAAGAAAGAAAGAAAGAAAGAAAGAGAAAGAAGGAAGGAAAGAAAGAAAGAAAGAGGGAGGGAGGGAAGGAAGGAAGGGGTAAGGAAAGAGAGAGAGAGAGAAAGAATGAAAAGGAAGGAAGGAAGGAAGGAAAGAGAGAGAGAGAAAGAATGAAAAGGAAAGAAAGAAAGAAAGAAAGAAAGAAAGAAGAAAGAAAGAAAGAAAGAAAGAAAGAAAGAAAGAAAGAAAGAAAGAAAGAAAAAGAAAGAAAGAAAGAAAGAAAGAAAGAAAGAAAGAAAGAAAGAAAGAAAGAAAGGGAGGGAGGGAGGGAGGGAGGGAGGGAGGGAGGAAAGGAAGGAAGGAAAGAGGGAAAGAAGGAAGGAAAGAAAGAGAGAGGGAGGGAGGGAAGGAAGGAAGGAAAGGGAAAGAAGGAAGGAAAGAAAGAAAAGAAAGGAAAGGAAAGAAGGAAGGAAGGAAAGAAAAGAAAAGAAAAGAAAAGAAAAAGAAAGAAAGAAAGAAAGAAAGAAAGAAAGAAAGAAAGAAAGAAAGAAAGAAAGAAAGGGAGGTGGCAGTGAGGAGCCCTTCCCCGAGGCAGAGATGGGGAGGAACAAGCCCATCCCAAAGCCACTCAGTGCCCGTGGAACCCAGGGCCCATGCCAGGCTGCTCTTCTACTGCCAGCCAATGAGCAGCCAGAGATGACCCTCAGGGCCCCTGAAACAAAGAAACCCAAGAGAGAAGAGGGTGCCTGGCCTTTCTTTAAGCAGCACTTGGAAACCTTCACCTGGGTCCTAGCTGCAGCCCAGCAGATGGACGGATGGACGGACAGACTCTGGCTGGTGGACTCCTCTAGTGCGATGCCTGCAGGGGGCTTCTGAGCTGACTTGGCTTTCCTGCCAACCTCGAGGCTTCCAGCCAGCAACTCGCCCAAGTTTCACAGTTATAGACTCCAAGCAAGAAGTCAGTCTTGGCCCTCCATGAGCATTGCCTAATTTATGACTCTTAGCCAGAGCTTATCTCTTTCTCCTCCACGGCGAACAAGATTTACAACCAGCCAATTAAAGCTCAAACATGTGTAAATTGCTTCTCCCTCCATCTGCTTTCAGTCTAAGCTTTGCATAGGACGGGCCAGGAGGGGGTGCTATGCAAAACCTCTGGTGTTTCTGCACCTGGCGGGCACCACCAACGAAGGGAGAGAACTGACAGTGCCAATTCAGGGGAGCCGGCCAGGGAAGAGATGGTCAGGCAGCCAATCCCAGAAAAATACAAAGGAATCTTGGGAAACTCTAGCAGCTGGCTCGGAAACGTTAAGTCCAGAATGAGTGGAACTTCTTAAGAGCTATCAAAAGCAAAATGGGGGAGAAGCAAAATGGGAGAGAGAAAAGGAAAGCCAGAGAGGGCGAGGCCTGTTGGAAGGGGAAAGGGTGAGAGCCAGGCAGAAATTTTCACTCTCCTCTTCTCTCCTTTTGCCTCTGGGGGAGCCTCGAGCTGCAGCTGTGGATAAAGAAGGAGAAGTAGGAGAGAGAACTGGGCTCCAGCCTCAAGGCCTGAGACCTTGCGGGGGGGGGGGGGTTAGACCAGAGAAGCTGCCCAGGGTCACCAGCAGTTCAATGCCAGCATAGAAATGTAAATAAAGAAACTTCTACGTTCCCTCTGAGGTGAACTTGGTTCCTGTGCACATTACCCATCACCCCCCCAGCCCCCAAAAACATCAGGCTCCCAATTTCAACTCCCAAGGAGCCCTGCACAAGTTGCCAGCTGGTTTGGCTGCAGCAGCCTTGCTCCTTGAATGCTGCTGCTGGGTGCAGACTTGGCAGAGCTCCTGGGAGGGCAGGGCTGAGCTACCTTTTGCCCAGGGCAGCTGGCTGGTTGTCCTCTCCTGGCTGCCCCTGCATTGGACTCCAACCTGCCCTCAAAATGTAATACGTCCCTGTTGAGTTTCAGGCCACACATGGTCCATAATTGTGACTAACCTTATGAAACGTTCAGTTTTTAAATTAATCATAATTAAAGTGTGGAAAGGGAACTTCACGAAGACAGTAGCATCACAAAAACAGGAAAAGCCCAAGGGGAACATCAGGTCAGCCAGAAAACAAACTTACATAGGAAAAGTAATCAAATAAAAAGTATTAAAGAATCCCTATAGACAAAAGCCTCAGTAATTAAAAAAACTAGACAAATAGGAAAAGGAAACAAAAGATAATTTAGAAAATCTTTACAAATATAGGACATACCAAATAAGCAAAACAAACAGACAAAAGACACAAAATATAAATTACAAAAGGGACAGACAGGAGAACAGACACAGAACAAATATGAAAAACTATCTTAAAGCTAAAAGAGATTAGAGAAAACCAATAATACAATCTGGCCACCCCGCAGAGTTTGCCCTCTGGCGGGAATAAAGACAAACTCAAACAGGATTTGAAACATTAGGCACAAATACAAACACTCACTCACTCAAAATCAACTTACAAAGGGAGAAAAGGGTATAAAAAAGGCACTTACCATAAGAAGCTAGCCCGCCCAGGAATGCAGACTTCTTGCTGTTCTCTGCCTTCCTGAAAAATAAAAAGATCCAGCTTTCAAGCAGTTGTCCGTATCCTTGTGCCAGAGCTCTCCCAGCGGGAAAATCTAACCCTCGAAAGAAAGGCATTTTGACACCTTTCAACAAAAGTTTTTAAATGTTCCAAGAAAGAAGAACGGGGGCAAAAATGAAAGGGAGCCGGCCACATAAATGCTTTTTTTGTGTGTAATGCTTTTCTTTCTTTTTCCTGAATGTTTATTTCATTCCTATTTTTTTTTTTAAAAAAAATAACCATTTGTAAACCATTACAAAATATCAGTGATCACTTATCCTTTATAATCTGTTAAAGAAATGTGCATAGAACTATTTTGGTGCAGCTGGGTGACCTTAGGCCAGGCACTCCCTCAACCTGAGGAGAAGGGTGGCAAACAGTGCCAAAAAATGCAGCGGGCATCACCAGGAATCAAAACAACTTGAAGGCAAGTCCATTAAATAATTGTCTATGTGATGGGCTGTCATACTTTCTAGTTTCTGTACTTTGAGAAATACATAAATATGTGAGCGTAGTTTGCATTTGCCATTTACTGTTATGCTCATATAGTGGCCCACAAATTCGTACCTGGTTTGGGAAAAGCTGCATAAAACAGATGCCATGTCAGAAATTTGAGGGAATATTGCCTGGTACTGCAGGAGTTAAGGGGTGTAAGAGCAGCACTGCTGGGAAGACCAAAAGGGAACGAAGAACCTGAGAAACCACAGCCTGTCAGCTGGGGATCTACACTGAGGTACTCAGGTGGATGATCAAGGAGCATCCTTGTGAGCACCTGGATGGGCCTGCTGCAGGTAAAAGGGGCCTGTTCTGTCTCTTGCACAGAGGTAGATTTATAGCTGTGCAGATGCAGATGGATAACTCAACAAAGCTTCCATAACAAAGTTCATTTATTGGTACATCAGGTATCTTCATAACTCACATTTGTGACGAAGTTCTTCTTTAATGACCAATCCTTTGTATATCTGCCTTGTACATGAAAGATGGTTATCTCCTAATCCATCTCATAGCGATAGAAGGAAGATGCCATGAGGTGGAGAGTTCAGACAAAGAATGAGGAAAACTCCCTTAACCCACCAAGGGTCAATTCAGTGACCAATCAGGATTACAGATGTAGCCACGTGAGAGGAACTACATTTCCCAGAATATCTTTAACTACATTTACAATGATGCATTCCCTTAAGGGGACAGCTCACAATTCCTAAGTAACTATCCAACTCCCATAGAGTGATATGACATATTAAAAATCGTGTGCTATCCCAGCCAGTCTATGGGAATTGGACAGTTACTTAGGAATTATGAGCTGTCCCCTTAAAGGAATGCATCATGGTAAACGTAGTTAAAGGTATCCTGGGAAATGTAGTTCATGTCACATGACCACATTTGCAATCCTGATTGGTCACTAAGTTGACCCTCAAGGGGTTAGGGGAGGTTTCCCTCCATTCTTGCCTGGACTCGTGAACTGATAGCAGCTTTTTCTACCGCTACGAGATGGGTTAGGAGAGAACTATCTTTTACCTACAAGGCAGAAATACAAAGGATTGATCATAAAAGAAGAACTTTGTCACAAACTTGAGTTATGAGGATACCTATTGAACCAATAAATGTTCTTTGTTATGGACGTCTTGTTGAATTATCTCTCTGCATCTATACAGTTTATAAATCCACCTCTGTACAAGATACAGAAAAGTAAAAGATGATTCTGAAACCCATCTCTATAAAACTGTATAATTTGGATTTATGATAAAGCAAAGTGATATTGAAGCCTGGAGTGAATATGCAATGTTAATATAAACCTGCATTCCATCATCTCTCTTTGTGAGCATCGGAACTCTTTACATGCTGTTTACATGATGGGAGGGGCTGGAGTTCCCCACATGCTACAAACAAAGAACTTTCTAACCCACCTACCCACCCCCTTCTCTGCTTAATTTGTCTTCCTGCTATCTCAGAGACTCTATTTACATAACAAGGAGAGTTGGAGGTTCCCCAGTTCTCAAAGGATAATCAAACCTCAGTTGGAAAGTTTGAGAAATCTTGTTTGTATTTTTAAATGGAAATGAAAAGCTGATTCTGCTATGCTCATCTGGAAGGGAGACAAAGCCATAAAAGAGACCCTTTCCAGCCAATTTACAACTGATAGACAAGTCGTAGTTCCAGGAAGGGGCAAATTCCCCCTCCTTTTCTCATCAGCAAAAGAAGTGTTGTGTCTCAAATTACCACTCTTCACTCAGAAAGAACTAATTTGTAAAAGCAAGGGAGGGGCCAAGTATCTCTCATCCATCCTGTATTCATCCAATTACAAACCCTTTCCAAATGCAATAAGAAAGTTTCAGAAATCTTGCTGGCATTTCTAGAAAGGAAAGCCAAACCTCTTACAAATGCAGTGAGAGGCTCTGAGAAATCATGCCTGTATGCTTGTAGGTGAAACAAAGCTGATCTTCCTCTGTAAAAGATGAGCCCTAACCCATCAGAAAAGTAAAACTGTTAATTGGATTTATGATAAAACAAAGTAATATTGAAGCCAGGAGTGAATGTACATGCTAACTTCTGTGCCTCAGTTTGAATTACAGGGAAGGGCAAAAATCCCTCCTCCCCTTTTGTGCAAGAGACTTTCCAAATATCGTACACTCTGGCTTTCAAAGGCTATCAAATTTGTTACTGAGGCAGGATTCCTTTGTCTTCACATCAAGCCAGGAAGGGGCAAATTCCCCCTCTTTTTCTCATCAGCGAAAGATTTGCTGTGTCTCAAATTACAACTCCTAACTGGAAAGAATCAATTTTTAAAACAAAGGGAGGAGCCAGGTTTTACCAATCTGCCCTGCTTCTCCCCAGTTACTACCTATATTTTTTTCAAACACAGTTGAATCTACAATTCTCAGCAACTGAAGAGAATTTACTACTCTTTTCTTCCTTTTTCCTTCTGAGACAAAGACTGCATCTAGCTAGCCATTCCAACCAAAAACTTCCACAGGAAGTCAGTCATTAAAATACCTCCTCACCATAAAAACGGCCTGCTACAAGACAGACCCCTTTGTCTTAAACTCTCTACATGCTGTTTGCATGGTGGGAGGGGCTGGAGTCCCCCACATGCTACAAACAAAGAACTTTCTGACCCACCCACCCCTCTTCTCTGTTCAACTCTCTTCCTGCTATTTCAAAGACTCATTTTAAATAACGAGAGAAAGCAAACTTCCCATCTTTCAAGGGACAGGCAAACAGTTTCCTTTATTTCATCTCTCCCTGAGCTAACTTGGGGCTATAAATCACAGCTCCAACAAGTAAGCTATGTGAACAAAAGTAATTTCCTTTCCCTCACAAAGCATACAGTTTATCCATCTTATTTCTATGCTAGGAAAATTTTAAGCATAACAAGGACTGCAAATAACCCTTTGAACTGTTGTAGTTGTTTGATTAATTTCTCTTCCATTGAGTAAGGATTGAATACCTTTGAGACCCAACCACCCCTCTCCTAACCAGCAACACCACACAAATGCATCATGGTAAATGTAGTTCATGTCACATGACCACATCTGCAATCCTGATTGGTCACTAAATTGACCCTCGAGGGATTAGGAGAGGTTTCCCTCCATTCTTGCCTGGACTCATGAACTAATAGCAGCTTTTTCTACCACTACAAGATGGGTTAGGAGAGAACCATCTTTTACCTACAAGGCAGATATACAAAGGATTGGTCATAGAAGAAGAACTTCATCACAAACGTGACTTATGAGGATACCTGATGAACCAATAAATGTCCTTTGTTATGGACATCTTGTTGAGTTATCTCTCTGCATCTGTACAGTTTATAAATCCACCTCTGTACAAGATACAGAAAAAATTGATAGTTGAAATTGAAATAGGTGTGGTTTAACTCAATGTGTGAACTAAGATAATAGCAAAAGCTTTTAGGATTTACCATTATTTTAGAATTGAGTTTTGCATAAGTCCTGGGTCTAGGTTTGCATTTTAATGCCATTATAGGTGGCAAATTGATTCTCTCTCTGTATCTATCTATCATCTATCTATCTATGTCTCTCTAAATATCTATATCTATCTATATCTCTATCTGTATATCTCTATCTCTATATTTATCTCTCTCTCTCTCTCTCTCTCTCTCTTTATATATATATATATATATATATATATATATATATATATATTTGATTTATCAAAGGAAATGAAAGGCAAACGATAAGAGTGGGGAAAGAGAGGACCCCAGCCTCTCTCCCAATCCTTTCAGCATCTTCTCTCCTTGCAAACTGTTCCTGCTTCCTCCTTTCACGTTCTCTCTTTTTTTTTTCAATCTCCTCCCCTCCCTCTTTGGAGAATCTCATCCATGCTGCCTACCCACAAGTTTATCAGTCCTCTTGACCCTCCTGCTCCGCCTTCATATATTTGTTTTGCAAATTGATTCACATTCATTCTCTCTGCACTATACAATCAAACCACCTCAGTGTATTTTTCATACTTCTGTATTCAGTCCACATTTATTCAGCCTCCACTCCTTCTTGACCTTCTGTCTCTCCTCTCTACCACGTCCTCTTAAATATCCCATGCTTGCTGCATCTGGCTTATTCCGTATTTCTCCTGACATCCTGGACTCCCTTGCCTGTATAACAGCCTGGGCCAAAGCACCCTGTTACACCCAGGCATTTTCATTTCTTCCAGCAAATATCCCAAACACAGATCAGCCCCTACAGTTCTAGCAGAATTTGCACATCTAAAAATATTCCTGCTCATGTTTGTGATGTTAATTTATCTTCTGCCATTTTGGTCTTTGACAGTTAACATTTACATTCATCCTCCTCACTGCAACCTCCACTCCTTTTCAGATTCTGAAAATCCTCTGATTTCTCAGCCAACAACATCTGCCTGGCACATTCGTGTCCCTACTGGTATCACAAGCATTTATCCTCAAACACACTAAACAACCAAAGGGTAGCACACATTTGGTGTCTTACTCCCTATTTGGTGCTAAACCATTCCCACAAGTATTCTGTTTGTTCTCACACACCCCTTCCTTCCCCATATCCCATTATCACACCATTGGCCTTTTGGAAAACTGTTAAAATCATTTTCCCAGGCACCGGGCCAGGAAGTCAGCTGAGCCCAGGTTGAGTTTGTTGCTGGTTCCTCAGCTGCCATTGCATATTATTTATCCTTGACTCTGCTTATTGCTTGTATTTCATTGGTTGTATGTTTTTTTAAATTTTGTTAGCTACCCAGAGTTATGTTTGATGGGCAGCCATATAAATCAGATCAATCAGTCAATAACCTTCAGTGATTTATTTATGCAAAATTCCCCCAACCATGGCCTGCTTGCTATCATATACTTTCTCTACATCAACAAATGATTTTCTCATATCCGTGTGTGTTTCTTAAATATTATCTGCACCTTCCATTTATTCTGCAAAACAAGGAAATATAAGAAAAGCTGCAACATATCCTAAAGGTATTCATTGTTTTATTTTACATTTATTTATTAAATGTGTTTGCTACCCATCCCACTGCAATGTGACTCCAAGTGGCACACAACATCGAAATAAAACCATAAATGTACAGAGTATACAAATGTACACAATCACAATAAAATGAAAATAAAAACTCAAAATGATAACTAAAGCTAAAAGATGGGGAGAAAAGGTGGTGGTGTTGGGAGCTGCTATTAGTCAATCAACTCCCTCCATTGTGATATTCCCCCAGGAGACCCCAAGGCCAACCAGCAGAGCCAGGCCTTCGGGCTCTTACAAAGGCAGGAGGTTGAGGTAGATAGATCTCACCCGAGGGGGCCAGATGTTCCAAAGGGCCAGTGCCAAGGCTCAGAAGGCTCTTCTCCAGAATACTCGGGCCAGTGGGACCCACAGCATGGCCCCTTCGGCAGGCATGAGTGGGGTGTACCTGCCCCATAGGGCTGAGTCAGTTCCTGAGGTCACCTGCACCGGTGGCATGCAGCAGGGCTTTAAAGGTGATTGTTCTGACCCAAACCTTGTTTCAAGGAAACAAACACCAAACAGAGGTAAAAGCAAAACCCTTTAATGCTTCTCTGGGAATACCATTCATTCACAGTTAAAAGGCTATGAAAAATAATTGTCTCTGATAAGAATGAGCCTTGCCAAGGTTGTGCAAGGTTGCCAAGAACACTAGATTAAATTGCAAGGAAATAATCAAAACAAAAAGTCTCCAAATACAAACCAGGATAGTCCAAATGTCCACAAGGCTTGAAGCGCAAGAACTTCTTTGCTTCTTGCAAAGAATCCCGGTCTCTCAGGCTGGCTTTTATCCCTTTTGGGAGGGGCCATTATCCTGCAGCCTTACTCCCAAGTCGCCCGTGCTGCTGCAGCTGCTCTTTCCTTCGAGCAGCCCCGCGTGCACACACACTGGGCACAGGCTCCTCGGGGACCTCTTCATCATTGTTGCCAGCCTCCACAATCTCCAAAGGCAGCACCCCATTCTCTGATAGTCCTGGCCCCATTCCTGCATCACACACAGGCCCTTCGTCCAAGTCCTCGCTCTCTGAGGCCTCAGCCATCCACACCTGCTGCCGGCAAACTACAACAGTGATAACCAACACTTTGAATTGCACCTGGAAGCAAACCAGCAGGCTGTGCAGCTCACGGAAGAGCAGAGTAACACGGACCACCCTAGGCGCCCCAAAAGCTGCCCATGGCACCATGCTCTGCACCAGTGGAAGCTTCTGAATGCTCCTCAGGGGTAGCCCCATCTGGATCAGGGGTCAGCAACCTTTTGGACCTCAGGGACCACCAAACTCATAATTTTAAATCCCAGGGACCACTAACCGGTTCTCTGTGTGTGGTCTAATTTGTGGGCGTGGCTTGTATGTAGATATCATAAATATATATATATATATATAAATATTGATTTTTTTATTAAAAAAGAGCAACTTTTACCCAAAATCAGGCAAAGCAGGCAGGCAGATTGAGTTGCTCACAGAATCACAGATTCACTTAGAGATCTGTGTTTCTGCCATCGGCCAGCTCAGTCTGCACTGCTTCAGTCCTAAGGAAGATTCGGCTCATCAAAAGATTAGCTAGAAAGCAAGGAATCCAACCATTTCCTGCTTCCTAGCTAATCTAAATCTCCCGGCACAGCAGAACAGCTGACGGTCGGAAAAAGGAAAAACAGCAATTTAGCAGGCAAGTTTACCGGGTAAGGAGTGAGTGGGAGGGGAAGGTTCCCGCGGGCCATGTGGGCCACGCTGCCTTGTGTTTCTGCGCAGCCTGGATTAATTGCTTTGGGGGGAGGGTGCTCTGAGGGGACATTTCTCTGCGGCCCACCAGTTGGCGACTGCTGATCTAGAGCACACGGCAGTTGTCCAAGTGTGAGACGATCAGGGCCTGAACAATGGCTGCAGGGGCTCCTGATCCAGCAAAGGCCACAACTGGCACACAACCCAAAGTTGTGCAGGGCCTTCCGTGGCTGCACCTGTCCCCTCCCCTGGCTTCTTGCCAAGGAAGGGGCTCCTCCGGACGCTTTTCCTCTCATTTGCCAAATCTCCCCTTGACCCAAAGGTAGCCAAGCTTGCTTCTTGCATCTACAATTGGGGGGAGGGGGGGGCTGGACTCTCGAGGTGCTTCCACCAAGACTCCTCCCTCCAGGGAGCTCTGACTTGGCTCTTTCTTTGCCAGAAAAATCAACAGGTTTCCTGGCCCAGCTGTTTATCCCCCCCTCCTCCTCTGTTTCCTCAATGTTAATAAAGAGACTGGATTATTTAGATGTCGGGAGGAGGGATGAGGCCGTCCTCCTCGCATGGCAGGGATCAATTTCCAAAAGTCAATAGAAGACGTTTCCAAGCCAAGAGAGGTTCGCCAACAAGGGGCTTGCTTGGCACGGGCCTCTCCCAGAACAGCCGCGAGGGCAGGCGAGGGGCAGGAGCCGGCACGGTGCTGAAGAAACAAGCCTTCCCCAGAGTTTGGGGGCTCCCTGTTCTGCCACAGCCCGGAAGGCCCACCTGGGCAGGAGCTTCCTGGCTGTGGCCATGCAACTGAGCTGCCTGCCCTGCCACCGTGCCAATATTGGTTATTCGCTTCAAATACTTGAAGCTACTTTTTGGCTGTGAAAACCCCCTTCAATCCGGCCCTGTCACTGCTAGAGCCAAAGGGCGGGAGGAGCTGCCCTAGAAAAGGGCAGCCAAGGCCCCTGGGTCCATCCCAGAGACCAAGGCTCTGGTGCTTCTCCATCCGGCGGGTCTCCGGGCCGTCCTTGAGCATTCAGACTCCTGCCCAGCCAGAGCTCATACTGGGAAACCCAGCCAGCCCCGGGTCTTTAATAAGGTCAACAATTGCTTATTGATCTAATTGATTCAGAATGTCAACACATTTGCCAACCCAAAATGGACTGTTGCTTGCAGGAATGGCTCGTGAGCTCAGCATGTCACCTTCCCCCAAAGAGCACAGAGACTCTGTCATGTCTGGGTTCGTGCAAGACGTTTAAACTAACCGGAGTCAATTATTCTGTCATACACACACGAATCCCCAGGCAGGATAGCATAGTCTGGCTTCATGCAACGTCCGTTCCCAGAATGTGCTGAATCACTGTCTCTGCTCCCATAAAACTCTCATCAAATATCCTGGTTTTCTCAATGCAACCTCTCCCTCCCCCCTCCCTCCCCCCCTCTCTCCCTCCCATTCCCTCCCTTTCCCTCCCTCTCTCTTTCCTCCCTCTCCCTCTCTCCTCCCCTTCCCTTCCTCCCCCTCTCTCCCTCCCTCTCCCAACCTCCCTCACCCAACCTCTCTCTCCCTCCCATTCCCTCCCTCTCTCCTCCCCCTCCCTCCCTCTCTCTCTTCCTCCCATTCCCTCCCTCTCCCTCTCTCCTCCCCCTCCCTCCCTCTCTCCCTCCCATTCCCTCCCTTTCCCTCCCTCTCTCTCCCCCTCCCTCCCTCTCTCCCTCCCTCTCCCAACCTCCCTCCCTCTCTTTCCCTCCTTCTCCCTCCCTCCCTCTCCCAACCTCCCCCTCCCTCCCTCTCTCCCTCCCTCAACCTCCCTCTCCCTCTTTCCCTCTCCCACCCTCCCTCCCTCTCTCCCTCCCTCCTCCTCCCTCTCCCTCTCCCTCCACCCTCCTTCTCTCTCCCTCCCTCTCTCTCCCTCTCTCATCCCCCTCCCTCCCCCCTCTCTCCCTCCCTCTACCAACCTCCCTCTCCTAACCTCTCCCTCCTCCCCCACCCTCCCTCTCCCTCCCTCTCTCCCACCCTCCCTCCCTCTCCCTCCCCCTCCCCCTGCCTCCCCCTCCCTCGCTCCCCCTCCCTCCCTCCCCCCTCCCCCCTCTCCATCCCCTCCCAGGAGCAGAGAAGACGACCACTCTGAGCCTTTATATTGAGGTGAGAGAGGAGGCTGTGCGCCAGTTCTTCACCCATGCTTGAAGCAACCTCCAAGGGCCAGCTTTCTATTATGGGCTGGCCCCTTTGCCCTCCTCCTTGGGCCCTGACCACTTCTCTGCCTAAGAGTCCCTGGTGGGGGCCTGACCAGTCTCCGGCAACCAGTTGGTCAAAGCTGCCCAGGTCAGAGCACGTGGGGGGGGGCAGGTCCAGCCTCCCCATTTCCCTCCTCCTGGAACTGAGCGTTTGCCCCCTCCCGCCTTTATCCTTACGCGGGATGGGTGGGGGGAGGGAGGGTCGTGCCCTCAGCCTTCTCCCCTGGAGGAGGGCAGATCCTTTGTGCTCCGTCCGCATTGCCCACCGTGGCCACAGCGTTCAAGTGGCCGAAGGGAATCCCTTTGGGGCGGGGGGAGGTTATCCTGCAAGCTCTTCCCGAGACCTCAGCCGCGCCTGCTGAAGCCGGGAGGGCGGGTGGTTGGGGGTCTCGTTGGGCCGCCCAGCTTCGGCCCTGGCTGCCTTCTTCCCGGGCACTGCGGAAGCGCAGCGTTTCGGACTCGCTCGAGGGGTCTGCGGCGAGGAAGGGGCGGCATCCGGGGGCTGCGGGAAGCCGGGCCAGTATCTCTTCATCACTCCCGCAGGCGCGAAGCACTTCCTTGGCTCCGGATCCGCTGGAGGGAGAGCCATTCATCACCCCAGCCCCGTCCGGGCTGGGCTGCCAAGGCGCTCCATCGCCTCTCCGGTGCCCGGCGCAGCCTGGCTGAAGGCAAGATGATCGATGCCCGGGCAAGGAGCAATCGATACCTTCGCCGAGGCCCTTGTCTGTCAGCCTGGCATTGTGTGGACTAATTAGATGATAAAATGTGATGAATGTATATTAAAGTCAACTTCTCCCTGTTCGCACTCCAGGGATCCTTCCCATTTTCTCCCTGACCTTTAGAGCTCAGCTTTATTGCACGTGGATGCAATTAAATCAATTTGTCAGGTATTTGCATCGCGTCGGCTTGTTCAGAATTCAATTAGTCAGTGTCACTTTCCTATCCTTGGAGAGAAACAGCCGCTGCGTCTCAAAGAGCTGCGTTGAAACGGGAGCCCGGCCCACAAGAACCCCCCCCCTTCAGTCCGATCCCACCAGAGGCGAAACGGGCCGGGGGAGGGAGAAGAGAGGGGACGCGGGAGGCCCCGAGGGGGTGCCATGCATCACCCAGACCCAAGCTGGCCTCGCACCAAACCCTGGTTTGTAAATCATAGCCTCAGGCAAGTGGGCGCTGGCAGAGCTCGGCCCCCGCCTCGGACCTCCTGCTTCGGATGGCGCCCGGGAGCTCAGAGGGAGGCAACTGGGGCAGAGGAAAGGAAGGCTCGACCCAAAGTACCAGGGAGACGGGCAGCGTTTAATAAATACATCATAAGGTATTGGAGTTGGATGCCCCTCGCTCTATGCTGAGGATTTCCAATTGTGACCGATACAAAGAGAGTCTGGCCTGGAGGAGATGGGAGGATTTTTCTTGGGGTGCTCTTTAGGATTTACACTGGGGGGGGGTCCCCAAACTTGGCAACTTGTAAGCCTTGTGGACTTCTGGGAGTTGAAATCCACAAGTCTTAAAGTTGCCAAGTTTGTGGACTGATTTACACCAACCACTCCAAATGGTAGGGCTTTTTTTTAAAAGGAGGGAGGCTTGGGTTTGATCTGCTGCGTTAAACAGGCAGTCCCCCTCCCCCGTCAATACCTTCTGCCTCTCCTTCATGGGACCCACCCAGTGGTGGGATTCCAGGTTTTTTACTACCGGTCCTGTGGGTGTGGCTTGGTGGGCGTGGCAGGGGAACGATACTGCAAAATCCCTGCCCCACCCCACTAACCTGCTTTCCAGCTCCCTTCTCCTGTTCAGGGCAACCAAAGGAGACCCAGCTGGGACTCGATGGCAGGCAGAGAAGAGATGGGGTTGGCGGGTCCAGTCAGAGGTGGGATTGGCCGGTTCTCCGAACTACTCAACATTTCTGCTACGGGTTCTCCAGAACTGGTCAGAACCGGCTGAAGGCCACCTCTGGACTGACCCCATCAAGAATAGCCCCCCCCCCGAGCCCCTGCTGAGAGGCAGGCCTCAGACAGGACAGGTTCCTCTGGGTCTCCTTTGCCACTTGGAGCCCTGGCGCTGGATGGGACCAAAGGGGGAAGCCCACCCCCACCCCCCACCCCCGCAGCAGACAGAGGAGACAGCAGCTGCCTCTCTTCCTCTTCCTGCTTCTATTATCACAGGGAGCGTCTTGGAGGGCCCAGATGGCAGCAGGTCTTCCTTTGCAGCCCCCAGGGCTGTCTCCCCCATTTGCAGATCCAAAGCACCTCAACTGCAGAGCATGCTAATCAGTTGGGAAGGAAAGGAAGCCCCTCACCTTCTCCACCCCCGTGGCCCCTCATGCATGGCCTGGGTGGCCTTCTGACTTTGCAGTCCCTCGGAGCAGAACTCCCAAGGAAGCCAGCTCCCCCTGCAGTTGGGATGGTCCCAAATTGGGAGGGAGGCGGGGAGGGAGGGCTCTATCACTCCCTGGGCTGGGCCTCTCTGCTCCCCCCCTCTCCCTTGGGGGCTTTCTCCGGCTTCCCAATGGGCAGGCATGTTCGTCAAACCCAAAGGAAATCCAGGCATTCAACCTAGCCCAGGATTCGGTCAGCCCATTGGCTGCTTCAACACATACTGAATAATAGAGTTGGAAGGGACCTTGGAGGTCATCTAATCCAACCCCTGTTCAAACAGGAGACCCTTTACCATTCTGGATCAATGGCTGTCCAGTCCCTTCTTAACAACCTCCAGTGATGGAGCATTCACAATATGCATAAAGTGTTGCAGCGCAGCTGACCTTGGAAGCCAGGCAGAGGAGGAGATGGGGAATCCAGCAGAAGGATTTAGCTCCCTGCATTTTTTTCTTTCTTTCTAGAGGCATTTATTCCAAAACCGTGTATTTTATGCAGTGCCATGACTCCCAAGCAGGATAGGACACACACATCTCCCCAGTCCCTTTGTCATGTGATGCTATGGCTACAGGTCACCCTCAGAGACGAAATGCCTTCCAGATACTAAAACCACTTCAGTGCTATGAATATAGAGAGGTCAGGGCCCCCCAACACTGCCATTCTCCATGGAGATTGGGGGCCCTTGTGGCAATTGGGGGGGGGGCTTCCAGTGCTGCTTGCGTGTGCCAATAAAGAAAATGGCAAGCTGGCTACGAAGCCACTCAAAGAACACAAATGGCTCTGGGAGTTTTGCACTCAAATGTTAAAACAGACACAACGTGGTCTGAAGGTAACCTGGAAAACCCCATTGTATAAATGGAAGCTCCGTGGCAGGTGGAGAGAGAGAAAGGAATGGCAGCAGCATCCAGGGAAGGGCATGGCATTTGTTCCCCGGGGGGGGGAAGAGGGGAGGGTCCCAAAGATGATCTAAGTTTATAGGTCATAACCATCACTTGAATTCCAGAAACATACCAGCAACCAGTGCAGCTCATGCTGTGGATGGACACATTAGAGACCATCCATGAACTCCTATTCAACCACATTCTGGATGTCCAGATGAACATTTCCAGCCTATCCCCAGGATATTGTTGGATCCTATCTTGGCTGAGGTGTTCTGACCAAGGCTTCCTAAGACCGTAATTAAGCACATGCTTAGTCCAAACAACTTGTTTTATTTCAACACCGGGAATTATGTGCATTCCCAGCCCCTAATGAGTCCCAAACAGTCCCTCGAGATAAGCACCCACCTTTCTCTCCTTTGAATGGCTGCCAGCAACTGAAGTGCCAAAAGAACGGTAAAAAGCCAACTGAAGTACAAAGTCCACACAGAGCTTCAAGGTTTAATCTGTACACTGACCAGAATGAACGACTTTTCTTTCTGCAAAGGTTTCTCCACCTTTTCACTTCCTTTATCCCTTAGGGGAGGGGCAATCACCTCCCAGCCTTACTCCCGAGTCGCCCCTTTTGTCTCAGCTGCTCTTGCCTTCTGGCAGCTCTGTGCACACGCGCATTGGGAACAGGCTCCCCTTGTTCCTCTGCCTCGCTGCTGCCAGATTCTGAAGGCTCCAGAGTCAGAACAGAACTCCCAGGTGGTCCTGGCCCTATCCCTGCATTGGACGTCCGAATCCTCCCCAGACTCCCGGACTGGTCCCCGTCCTTCCCCACTGTCTGATTCTGCTGCCGTCTGCACAGGATGCCACAAACCACAACATGAGGATCCTACCTAGAGGTTCCCTGTAGATGTTAAATGGTTAGCAAAATGGCACCTTTAGAAGACAAAAGGGTTTTTCTGGAGGATTTCCCAAATCCCAGAAAGACTCCTGTCTTTCCCTTTGCTGGGAAGGGGGCTGCCTCCCTCCTGCCCCCTCAGGCACCTGCAAGATGTGAAGAAGAGCAGCAAATCTTTCAGAGATTCCACCACAGGGAACTCGTTGAAGCTGGAAATTCTTCTGACCTTTCCAAAATTTGGCATTGACCCCAGACCAGATATAAGATCATTTCCTGAAGCCCAGTTCTTAAGGCGGCCCAGCCGAGGAGGGCTGGGCAATGAAGCTCTTCATTCTGGGAATGCGGCAGCTCCTTTGGCTGTTGGAGCCAGAGAAGGGGGGGAGAGGCTGGGGTGAACTGGGGTGGACACATCAGATTTCTGACCCAGGAAGCCCCCCCGCCCCCACTCCAGCACTCCCTGGTGGGTAGACATGGTGCAGTAAGTGGGTGCAGCTCATTGAGCTGCTCCTAGACTGTTCAGGATGCCCAGGATATCCCATCCTCATCCTGAGGGGGAACCATGTGGAGAAACACAACCAGGCTGCTAAAAATGACAAAGGACAAAACCAAGATAGTTGAACTTGTCAATGAAAAACACGCCCAGACCCTCCTGCGCTCCTGGAGATGTGCTGGGAGGCCTTCCGGCAGACATGGAGAGCCCCGTGGGCCAGAATGAGCAGCCGCTGTGGGCCAGCTTTTCCAGGAAGGAGGGATCCTCATCTCAGGTCATCCACTGCCTTGACTTCCTCAGCAGTTCCACCTCTTGAACCCTCTGATGGCTTCACTCTATGCACCAGTGTGTGGCTTCTTTCTCCAGCTTCCATTTCTCCCTTTTTTCCTTTATGGTCTCTTAATAATAATAACAGATAATCAGAGTTGGAAGGGACCTTGTAGGTGATCTAGTCCAACCCTCTGCCCAAGCAGGAGACCCTACACCATTTCTGACAGATGGCAGTCCAGCCTCTTCTTGAAAGCCTCCAATGATGAAGCTCCCACAACTTCCGAGGGCAACTTCTGTTCCATGGGTTGATTGTTCTGTCAGAAAAATTCTCCTTATTTCCAGGTTGGCTCTCTCCTTGTTCAGTTTCCATCCATTATTCCTTGTCTGGCTTTCAGGTGCTTTAGAGAATAGCTTGACCTCTTCCTCCTCCTCTCTGTGGCAGCCCCTCAAATACTGGAAGGCTGCTCTACTGTCTCCCCTGGTCCTTTTCTTCCCTAGACTAGCAGATGCCTAGTTCCTGTAACCGTTTTTCATATGTTTTAGTCTCCAGTCCCCTCATCATCCTGGTTGCTCTTCTCTGCACTTTTTCTAGAGTCTCAACATCTTTTTTTATAGTGTGGTGACCAAAACTGGATGCAGTACTATAGGTGTGGTCTTACTAAGGCTTTATAGAGTGGTATGAGTACCTCACTTGATCTTGGTTGTATCCCTCTGTTAATGCAATTTAGGATTGCATTAGCTTTTTTGGTGGCTGCTGCAAACTGCTGGCTCCTATTTAGCTGGTTGTCCACTAAGATGCCAAGATCCCTCTCATAGTTACTGCTATTAAGCCTGGTTTCACCCAGTCTATATGTGTCCTTTTGGTTTTTCTTGCCTAAGTGTAGGACTTTACTTGTTGAATTTCATTTTGTTAGATACGGCCCAGAGTTCTCGTCTGTCAAGATCCATCTGGATGTTGAGCCTATCTTCTAGGATGTTAACTATTCCTGCCAGCTTAGTATCATCTGCAGACTTGGTAAGTTGCCCTTCTATTCCCTCATCTATGTCATTAGTGAAAGCTATTGAAGAATCCTGGGCCGCCTTCTCTGATTTTGTCTACCCCACACAGTTTTGGCCCTGGGTTCTTTGTGGTCTTATTTATGCCAGCTTTTCTGTTCTTGGAGTGTTTTGATTGAGGGATCTTTTATCAAAGTTTTTCTTTCCTCTGTGGTTAAGGGCCTCCTGATCAGCGCCCAATTTTTTGTGACAAAAGCTTCTGGTCACAAGCATAACTTTGTTGTGCTACTAACTGGCAACTGGAGAATAGAGCTGTTTTTTTGTCTTTCCCAAAAAAGGCTGGCAATTACTCGAGAGGAGTTCTTTGGCCAAGAGTACTTTGTATCTTGTTTAGCGGTGCCTCCAAAGTGGCTTTTTTCTTTTCTGGGGAGAGCCCTTTGGTGATGAGAGGGTCACATGGAGAAGCCCCAACTCAATTTAGCCAGAGTGGCTCTTTCAGGAACAGGAGAAGCTGGCTCATTTCAAGAAAAGGGGGGCTGTTCCCTGGAGAATGGTGAGAACCACATTTTCATCCTCCAGAATATTGCAAAATATACTTGAAGAAACTGAAAATCAGCTCTCAAATCCTCCTTGTTAATAGTGGTCACTTGTTAAAGCCCAGCTTTTCAAGATTGCTTTGATCCCCTGGACAGGCTAGGAAGAATTTGGTTACGTTTCAATTTTTGACAGCTACTTAGAATGTCATTTTTGAATGAACAATATTTCACTCAATTTTACTTTTGTTATTTTTAAATCTGATATTGTATGCGGCCCAAAATCTCTTTGCATGAGATGGACAGTTATAGAACTTAGATAGACAGCAGACAGACAGTCAGATAATAATACATAAATGAATAAATATTAGAGCTTTCTCTCATCCTTATAATTAAGGATGCCTCAGCAATATAAGTGCACAAAATGCTTCGCCTTAACCCAATAAAGCAATTAAAGGAAAATGAACTAAAGAGGCAGAGGTGCCAAAAGACCATAATCAAATAATCAGAATAGAGGCGGAAGGGACCTTGGAGGTCTTCTAATCCAGCCCCCTGCTCCAGCAGGAGACAATATACCATTTCAGACAAGGGGCTGTCCAGTCTCTTCTTAAAAGCCTCCAGTGATGGACCATCCACAACTTCTGAAGGCAAAACTGTTCCACTGGTTGGTTGTCCTCAGGTTGGGAAGTCTCTCCCTGATTCCAGGCTGCTGCTCTCTTTGATCAGTTTCCACCAGTTGTTTCTTCGATTGATTCATGGAATGCAAGGGCTAAAAGGGACCTTGGAGGTCTTCTAATCCAACCCCCTGCCAGAGGCAGTAGTTCTTACCAGACAAATGGTTGCCCAATCTTTTCTTGAAACCCTCCAGTGATGGAGAACCCATCACTGTTGTTCCATGGATTAATTGTTCCTGTGCTCAGGAAATTGCTCCTTATTTCCATGTTGAATCTCCCTCTGATGAGATTCACCAGCTGCTTCTTGTCCTGCACTCAGATGTTACAGAGAATGAACGGCCCTCTTCTCTGTGACAGCCCTTCAAGGATGGGAAGGCTGCCACCTGAGCCTTCTCTTCATTGGGCCAAATGTAGCTAGTTCCCTTAGCTTTTCATTGCATGATTCAGCCTCCAGATCCCTTTTCATGTTTCTTGCTCTTCTCTGCACTCTTTCGAGAATTTCAACATCTTCTTTTCTCAGGGAAACCCAAACTCGATGCCATTTCCCAAGTGGAGCCTCACCGGTGCAGTATAGAGCAATAATATCACTTGTCATGATGCTGAATTAACCCAGGACTGCATTGGCTTTTTTGGCAGCTGCAGCACACTGCTGGCTCTCTTAAGCTGTGGCCCACCAGGACCCCTAGAGCCTTCTCAGTTACTGCTATTGAGCCAGGTGCGTCTATTCTGTACCCAACAGTTTGATTTTCACTGCCTAAGTGTAAAGCCTTACTTTTCTCACCACTGAATTGCATTTTGTTGGATAGGGTCAGAGGAGATTTGAGCCAATCCAAAGCAGAGAGGTCTTCTCTGATCAATCCCTTGCCTGTTTTGACTTGCATTCCTCTGCTGTGTCCCACAGTGCTGCTTTTACCCCAGCCCACAGTTTATGCTCCTGCACCATCCAGGGACTGCCATGTGCAGAGGCCCAGTATGAGCCCCGGCAAGCAAGCAGGCAAGAGCCAGTCCTCCCCGCTTCTGTCTCGTCCTGTGCATGTCTGCCTTCCATGGCATCAATCACGGCCTCTGCCCCTCTGATAGTTCTATTCAGTCCTCAAGGAGAGGCTTGCAGCAGCCCCAGAGTGGGTGTCTCCGCTGTCAGAAGATCCTGTGCCGCAGAGACGGTGCAGCCAACAGCAGCATCAATCTTCTCCTGATCAAGGCAGCGAGCCCTGGACGGCCAGGGGCCTTGGGGTATTGCTTCGCTAAGAGATGGTGGACACCCAGATGGGAGGCAGCCGGACAGCAGCTGCTGCAGCCGCTGCCCAGCCAGGTCCCTGCATTCTCACCGCCACCAGGAGGGAGGGAGGGAGGGAGGGCTGACCCCCTCCCACACTGCATCCTGCCAAGCCCAACTCCAATAAAATCAGGGGGGTTCTGGGCTGGGGGCAGAGGGGGAAGGCAAAGGCTTCCTGGGAATTACAGCCAGCTCAGGAGAGGCTGAAGGGATTCTATCAGGGAGAGGCCGGAACAATCAGAGATTTTGCATGTTGTCAAAGAGCCCAATCAAGGAGGAAACAGGAGTCTTCTGAAGGATCAAAAATGGAAACTCACATTTCACTGTGGTAAACGAGGAGAGAACATGTTAATGAGACGGCTTTCTGGGATGGTTGGTTAATGTGAATAACAATATTCAATTTTAGCAAAGAGGTTAAAATCTGGCATTCTGCACCTTCAGTTGGAGAGGGCCAGTTCAGACACTGCATTCAGCGAACTATGGTTTAGTGGGATCTGTGAACTCAGCCAAGTATGGCTTATTGAATAAAATCAGTTTAACAAATCAAGGTTTAAAGTAGATAACGCTTTCAGCACTCCACCTGCTGGCCAAAGACTCCTAGGACATAAGAAACCACTTTGGTTTTTAAAGTGCTTGTTAAGACATAGAAATCATAGAACCACAGGATTTGATGGTGGCCCAATGGTTAGAGTGCAGGATTGCAGGCTGACTCTGCCCACAGCCAGCAGTTTGATCCTGACCAGCTCAAGGTTCACTCGGCCTTCCATTCTTCTGAGGTCAGTAAAATAAGGACCCAGATTGGGGGGGGAGAGGCTGACACTTGTAAATCACTGAGCAGGCTGTAAAGCACTATGAAGCAATATGTGTCTATTGCTATTCCTATTGAAAGATTGAAAATGTCCAGAGCCAAATATTACACTGCAGTCAACCAGTCTTTCCTTTTCTGAATTAGACCCCACAACTTCCCAATGAAGGTCTGCTTGCTTGTAACTTATTTGTCCCAAAGGTGCTTTTTTTCAGAAGGCAATTCGGACTTTCTTGTTTTCTTTGAAGACGTTTCGCTTCTCATCCAAGGAGCTTCTTCAGCTCTGACTGGATGGTGGGGAATTTATATTGCTTGCAACAGCTGGTCATTAGCATCTTCAGAGGGTCCTTGAGGCCATTTAGAGGTTGATCTGTGTCCTCAGGATCACCTGAGTGATGCTCCTGGTTCCTGTAGTCTGTAATTTTTTCCTCTGGAAATCCATTCCTACGCCCGCACCATTCCAAGGGTGTTCACCCCAAATTGCACAGCTAAAAGTCTGCAGAGATTCTCAGTCCTCTGGATGATGGTTGTCCCAAAGGGGCTTTTTCAAGAGGCAACTGGACTTTCTTTTTCTTTGAAGACGTTTCGCTTCTCATCCAAGAAGCTTCTTCAGCTCTGACTGGATGGTGGAGGAACGGAAGGATTTATATTCCTTGCAGACAGCTGGTCATTTGCATCCTTTTGAATGCACAGAATATAAATCCTTCCACTTCCCACCATCCAGTCAGAGCTGACGAAGCTTCTTGGATGAGAAGCGAAACGTCTTTGGACAAAAATAAAGGAAGTCCTGTTGCCTTTTGAAAAAACACCTTTGGGACAACCATGACTTGGATGACTGAGCATCTCTGTAGACATTTGTAACTTGTTGGTTGCCTTAGAACAACCAACCAATTCTGTCCCATCTGCTGCATGTGGGGGTCCATTCTGGACCCCCAATACCTGAAGGCAAGAATTGCATTCCCCTGCAGCCTTTCTTTCTCCAGGCCAAACATGCCACGGGCTTTCAAGGGTTCCTTCCGGAGCCATTTTCCCCCTGGTTGTTCTCCAGACCTTCCTTTTCAACATTCTTCTCAAATATGGATGAGAAGGATGTTGAGAAGAGCCTTGGTGGTGCAGTGGTTAGAGTGCAGTACTTCAAGCTCCTTCTGCTGACTGCCAGCTGCCAGCAGTTTGGCAGTTCGAATCCCACCAGGCTCAAGGTTGACTCAGCCTTCCATCCTTCTGAGGTGGGTAAAATGAGGACCCAAATTGCTGAGGACAAGAGGCTGACTCTGTAAACCACTTAGAGAGGGCTGTAAAAGCACTCTCTATGAAGTGCTTTTATACCACTGTGCTACATACCACTGTGAAGTGGTATATAAGTCTAAAGGCTCTATCTATCTGTCTATCTATCCATCCATCCATCCATCATTTAGAATGCAGTATTACAGGCTAATTCTGCTGACTGCAAGCAGTTTGATCCTGACCAGCTCAAGGTTAATTCAGCCTTCCACCCTTCCAAGGAGGACCCAGATTGTTGGGGGCAAGAAACTGACTGTAAACCACTTAGAGAGGGCTGTAAAAGCAGTATAAAGTGACATAAAAGTCTATTGCCCTCCCTCCCTTTCCTTCCTTCCTTCCTTCCCTCCCTCCCTGTGGTTAGAATGCAGAATTGCAGGCAAACTCTGCCCACAGTCAGGAGTTTGATCCTGACCAGCTCAAGGTTGACTCAGCTTTCCATCCTTCTGAGGTGGGTAAAATGAGGACCCAGATTTCGGAAGGCAAAAGCCCTGTAAACCGCTGAGAGGGCTTAGAAATCACTGTGAAGCAGTTTATAAGTCTAAGGACTGTTGCTATGATGCTCAAAACTGGATAATCTAGACATGGATGACCAGTGCAGAAGGGAGGGGAATGACTTCTCTCAAGCATGACATGGTATTTCTGGCTTTGCAGCTGAGAACTGAATTTTTTCGATTTTACCAATCTGTTATTTTTCTTTTCTATTTTTGATCCTCCAAAAACACTCATCCATTTTATATGCAGAGCTCTCCAGGAATGGTTCCCCTCCCGTCTTATTCTGAATTTCTGATGCTTTTAACTTCTCTTACATCAGCGTGTACTCTACCAATTTGATATTCATATATTCTAATCTCTGATTTCAAGTCACACATAAAGATGTTAAACAAAAAGGGCTGGATCATAGGACACCTCGGCCCCTTCTGCTTCCAGCCTGATTTGCACCTGGCCACAACACTGGTTAGCTAAAGGTGCCCAGGAAGCACCATGTCCATCTCTGCTAAAATCTCAGAATAGACTTCAGTGACCTCGAGGTATGTTGTGTCCACGGCCTCCGCACAGTCAACTAAATTGGCCCCCTGTGCCAAAAGAGAGAAGAAATGGCTAAATCATGATTTCTTCTTGATAAACCCAGACTAACTCCTGCCAAGCAACACATCCTTCCCCCAAAGCTCACAACCCAGCCAACTGCTGGGACATCTCTTCCAGAGCTTTGCTTGGTTTTATCAGCATCAGTCAGCAGCAAGATTGGAGCCATGAGAGCTAGCTTGGCCCAGCAGTTAAGGCCAAAGCCAGAAAGCGGGAGACCGTGAGATCGAGCTACCTTCACCAGAAAAGCCAGATTGGTGACCCTGGGCCAGGCCAGGCCCTCTCTCTTACCCAATCCACATTACCGAGTTGTTGTTGTGATGAAAATAGGAGGAATGTGTGTTGGAGATGTTTACCACCTTAAGTTATTTATAAAAATAATAAAAGTGGGATATAAATAAACACATTTTCCCTCCAATCCCCTGGGATTATACCCATCTTTCTATATTTCTCAAAAGTCACAAGAAGAGGCTCTGGGGTGACATCTCTGGGTGCTCCCTCCAAGGTGTGTTGGTGCAATTGGTCTAGTCTGCATTGGCTCACAAGACCCCAGGGCTCCCTTTTCATTCCTTGGGTTGTCACTTTCCTTCTGGCAATTTTTCCACTCAGGTAACCGTTCTCCTCCAGGAGAGGTTTAAAAACTCTGCCCATGCCAGTCACCTGTTTCCACCAGCCCTTCCTTTTATTACTGGCATAGCCCAAAAGCACCCTGGTTGTGGCTTTTGGCTCGGATATCCTGCTGCTCATTCAAGGATGGAAATGGAAATAATTCCTTTCTGTGTAACTTAAGAAATGATGCTGAACTAATGAAGATATTTTCATTTTCATTTTGCAACATCTCTCAGTATGGCAAATTCTTGCTCATAAGCCCTCTTTCCTAGTGACACACTCTGCCTCACAGGTACTCTACTGGCCTAGAAGAGAGTCTTCATCCCGAGAGCTGGAAGGGACCTTGGAGGTCTTCTAGCCCAACCCCTGCCCAAAGCAGGTGACTTTATACCATCCCTCTCCAAGCTTGATCATGGAAAGTCATTTTGTGTTTTACTCTGCCCTGGTCCGACTTCATCTGGACTACTGTGTCCATTTCCAGGCATTGCATTCAAAAGGACAGGGACCAATTGGAATGAGTCCGGAGGGAGTTGTGCCCAACGAGGAATGGCCACAAAGCTCTGGGTATGTTTAGCCTCCAGCTGAGAGCCCTGCCAGGTAAGGGCAGTCTTCAGGCAAGAGGGGTGGAGGGTTCTTCCCAGAGAGAGGGGGAGGGAGAGGAGGGAGGGAGCTTCTTCTCTTAGTCTATTGTCCCAGAAGGCAGGGCCAGGGTCAGCAAGGAGAGAGGTTCCGCCTAGATACCAGGAGACACACTGCCTGTCACCCGAAGCGGTGAAGTCTTCTTTTCATCTGGTTGGCAGAAGATGCCCCGTATGTATCAGTGATTGCATGACCTCTGTAGATGCCACTTGTGAAAGAAATAAGGCCGGCCCCAGGGGGATTCTGCCCCAAGAGGAGGGTTGGACGAGATCTGAAGGTCTCCCCTAGCTCCGTGACTCTTTGGGGACAGGTTGTGTGTTCTCTCTGGCACTGCTGGAATTTTCAGCTGAAGCTGCCTGGTTGAGGAAGGGGTTTCAGGAGCAATAAAATAACTGTTCCAGGATCCCTGACACAACAGACTCACAATGGTACCTTGGACCCTGGTACCTCATGATTTTAAAGCAGGGCTCCCCAAACTTGGCAACTTTAAGACTTGTGGACTTCAACTCCCAGAAAGCTGGCTGGAGAATTCTGGGAGTTGAAGTCCACAAGTCTTAAAGTGACCTCTGTTTTAAAGGATAAAAATCAAACATGGCAAATCACAATTTTTGTCCCCAAATAGGTTGGCAATTGTCCATTTGTTTAAAATCCCATCCTTTCAAGCAGCCTGGACCTTTCCATGCTCTTCTGCTCCACGGGAACCCCGTGAGACATTCAGCCCTGATCTTTTCCCATGAATTCCCACCTTGTACCTCATGATTGCACATGATTACAATTTGTATTCAAAACCTTGTCTTGTGCATAACGCAGCAGCATCGGCACATCACGCAATTACTCACAAAGTCATTAGTGACAAAAGGTACCTTTGATCTGGCATCCAGCCAGTTTCCCCGGGTGTGGGGTTTTCATTAAACCACATCTGGCCTCCTTTACTTCTGATTTAATGGCCTTCTGGAAATCTCTCTCTAAACGGCGAAACTTCTGGTTTTGTTTTGTAAAAAGCAGAGGGTGGCAGTGGCAAAGTTCTGCCTCACCACAGAATTCCTCTCGGTTATGGCTGTTCCTCACAGAGTGCCTAATGGGCCCAAGGCTGCTCTCCGCACTGCCATTTTGGATGAATGATTGATGGAGGCTGAAAATAACAGTGTAAAGGAAAACAGGGAGCCTGGGCTTCAACAGGTCACAGGGAGGACATCAGAGCTCTCCATCCAGAAGAGGGAAGGGCCAGGAACAGCTGAGATCAGGCCTCTGGTTGAGGACCTGAGAGTGAGGAAGAAACAGCGCCCCCAATGGATCAGAGGGGAATTTATATTTCAGAGCCACCTCATAATAGCAATAGCAGTAGCACTTAGACTGCTTCTGGGTGCTTTCCATTGCTCTCTAAGCGGTTTTACAGAGTCAGCCTCTGGCCCCCAACAATCTGGCTCCTCATTTGACCCACCTTGGAAGGATGGAAGGCGGAGTCAACCTGGAGCCTGGTGAGATTATACTCTGGAAGTATAAACGTGTCCTTTATAGGGTGAGAAGCTAGGGAGGGTCCCCTGAGCCTCTTCTCTCTGCAGCTCTGGGCTTTTCTGACAGGCAGCATTTCCTCCACTCACCACTCGAGCTACATCTCACCATCACAGCCCATCGGCAACAGTGCCTCATGTCTCATACGCCTAGACATAAATCAGGACTATCTTCTAAGATATTCTCCAGCCTGGACTTACCTGGTGCTTAGCCTTTCAGAATACTCTCCTAATGTCTTGGAATAATTTAGCATCTACCCATTGGGTGTCCTTGAGGGAGCTGATTCATGATTGGAACCTCCTGAATTTGAAGATCACTTGGAAAACTTTTATTTCCTGTTAATTCCTTGTCTGTTTCCATCTTCAATTGATTAAAGTCATCGCTGTAATGACGCTTCTTGTCTCTTCTAACAACTCTCTGAAATTCCTCCCTGAAATCCTGGTCTCCCTTGTCTGACTTCTCCGCTCTTCTTGGCAATCCCCACTGTCTGTTCCGAGCTCCCGGGGCTGCTTGTCCAGAAAGCTCAGCACCTCAAAGGGATTCCTGAGAAAAGGTGGGGAGGCCTGGGAACTGCCTGGGTTTCCTTCTCTTTCGCTTGGGTTGGAGCTTGTGCGTTGGTTCCACAGTCGGTCCCTGGCCATACCAATGTGCCTCCTGTCCCTGTCCTATTGTTACTTTTATTTTCCTTATATGTATCCATGTATTCAAAACTATGTTTTTACTTATATCTATCATCTTGTAAACAATTGACAAATCAAATCAAATAAATAAAAAATAAATAAACCTGAGTCCTTCCATCTGCCTCTGTCAATAATATAGTATATTTGAGTTCTGTGTGCTCCCTTGAGTGATTTTCAAGTCTATAAGCACAATTTGGACCCGAGGCATGGCCCAAAGGCAACATAGTCAGACAATCATTAGGAGACCCTTTATTAGCTCCAACTTTGCCCCCAATGTTGTCCTGGTTATCTTCTGGGCTGGAGAAAAACTCTCCCAGGAACAGCCTTTGGCTGCAGAGAATCAAGTCCAAAACCTGGTCAACAAGCACTGTAACTAGAAGTCCAATCAAGGCAAGAGGAGGTCATTGGTCTGGCAGAGCAAGAGAAGGAATTCCAGATGTGAAGGCACAGCAATAACTCAACATGGTTGGGAAGATGCCAGGAACACAGATAACTAAAGTCTATACAAGATAAACTCATGTTTGTCCCCAGCAGCTGCCGCACTCAGCCTGCATTTCTTTTAAACTCTCTTCCCAGCTGTGGCTAATGAAGGGAAGCAGGGCCCTTTCTTCCCCCGTAAGCCACACAACCCACATTGCTCCCTTCTCCGTTTCTCCCTGAGTGTCCTAGGATGAAGAGGGTTGGGGGCTGGGTCTTCCTCTGAACTCCCTCTCCCTTGTTCTACCTCTCCCCTGCTCTGCCCAGCCGGACTTTGCCCTTCCCCAGTTTCCTCCACAGCCAACGGAGCAACACTCCTACTCCCTGTTAGCTGTTCGTCTTCCTTCTTGGATTCAGACTCCGACAGGGGCATGAAACTATGTTAGCAATGCCAAAATCATTAGATTATGAATCATTGAATTATGAATCATTCTCTGTCTTCTTGTCTGTTTCTTGGCCACCCAGCTCTTCCGCAGGGCCAGTTTGGGCATCTCTGGTCATAAGCAGCAGGTCTCACATGCAGCTTCTATCGATCTCAAATTAAACTTGACCATAAAACCCCTCCACCTTCTCTTCTTCTGCATCAGTGATTGCAGCATAAACTTGAATAATTGTCCTGTTAAAGGAAGCTTTAACTTGTCCATGAAGCTTGATTGACATTATTTGGTCACTGCCTCTTGTACCCAAGTACCGTTTTGTTAAATCCTCCCTGGGGGATGAAAGCAACCTGCTCCTTCTTGGTTTTTCACATCTGAGGAGTAGATATTCTACATTTCTGACTGAAAGGGGCCAATTCCAGCCCCTTTCAATTCACAGAGAGGTCGACATGCAGCTGGTTCATTTCATACTTCACTGTCTTGAGCTTTCCTGTCTTCATGTTGCACCAAGACCTCTCTGAGAAATTGAGAAAAAAAAAAGGAGAACTTTTTTAAAAAGTGGAAAACTGGGAGGAGGCACATAACAAAAATAACAGGGCACAGGCAAATCTGCAAGGATGCAGTTAGAAAGGCTAAGCTCAAAATGTCAAAAATAAAGGGGTTTACCTGGTATGCCTGAAAAAGTCAAGGAAACAGTTGGACGAGAGCTGGAGACGAGGGCATGAGAGAGACAGAGAAGAGAAGCTGAACTGATGAATTTCTTAACTCCCTACCTGGCCTTTGTGTTTTCTAAAGCACCATTTTGGTGTGGGGGTGAAGGCACCAGGCTAGATACCAAGGGACAGTGAGTTCTAGTCCCATCTCAGGCACAAAGTCAGTTGGGTGGCCTTGGGCCAGCCACTCTCTCTGAGCCTAGGCTGAAGGGAAGGGCAAGTTCTTGCCAACAATGCTGCCAAGAAACTGCAGGGATTTGTCCAGACATTAACTTGTCAGAATTGGCACTGTGGGCATGCAGTAAGAGATGATACCTTAGCATCTGTCTCCAGTATCTTCCTATAAGCCCTATAAAATTTTATTAATTCCCCCCCCCCCAAACTATATATCTATTTGTTTCCTTAAGTTTTCACGGGTATTTATATGTATGGCATTCAGCTTTGTTTGGGTATTTTCCCACATCATTATAGTTGTGCTTTTAAAGTTGTAGCAACGTTTCGGCAGAGTCTCATCTGCCATCATCAGGTTTGTGTATTGGGTTCATCTGTGTGTTAGGCTTTCACAACCGTTTCTGTTTTAAATTTGGTGCTAGCTTCCTGCTTTGGTAGAATGGTTTTTTCTTCATCCTGATTGGTTGGGAGTCTTGGTCCGTGTTTATTGGTCTTGGAGTTTGCTGTGTTCTGCTTGATTGGTGTTTCTAATATCTTCTGTCTGTTTTGTAGCAGTTTTTGGCTTGATTAGCTGGCAACATTGTGTGTCCTGTATTGGAGGCTTTTAGCATGGCTTGGCTTCAGGTGAATGGCCGGCTACTGTTTATTAGGAAGCTAGGTTTCAACTGGGTGGCTGGCTGGGGTGTGTTTGGGTTGAAGGTATTGGGGGTCGGTCTGTTTGTGCCCAGTTGTTTGTTTGTTTGTGTGTGTGTGTGTATATATACACATATTACATAGTTACAGTTATATAGTTATATAATTTATATAGTTATATAGTTTCTAGTTAAACCACAAGCACAAAGGATTGCCAAGGTATCCAGGATTCCACTCCAGGCTGGCTTTTGTGCCAACTGTGCACCTTTCAGGAGCCACACAGCCAGACCCAAGACACACACACACGTATACACACCCTGAGCATGCTACAAAGGCCTTCCACCTACAGAATTCTGGGGAGATGTTATTTACTGTCACCTATTCCATCTGTGATCTGAGGCACCCTTTGTCCCTCATTACAGCCACCTGGCCTACCAGGACTAGGGATTGCCATCCGGTGGGATCTCAAAAAAGGACTTCCTTGGTGGTGGCCCCTTCTTAACCCCCCTAGGTATGCTTGTCCCATTCTGGGCTGCTTTTCCCAAAGGCCCTAAAAACGTGGTTTTGTCAGCAGGCCTGGGGACCCTGAATGGAGACGTGCCAATCAAGCAGCTCTTTTAATGGGTTTTATCATATGAAAAGTTTTTTAAATGCTGTAAGCTGCAGGAGTCACCTGGGTGTAAGTACATAATAACATCACTAAAACAAACCCTTATCTGAGCAAAAGCGAGAAAGAGCAGATGAGGCAGGATGGAGGAAGGCGCAGAGCAGCACAGCACCCAGCGCAGGTCTGGAAAACGACCCTGCCCCCAATACTTCTCGGGTGTTCCCCTGGCCCAAAACAGCCGGAGAACCGCCTCGACCGCTATAAAGCAGCTATAAAGAAGCTATAAAGCTTCATCGCTTTGTCGTAGAATTCATGGAAATCCTCGGAGCCAGAAGAAGGACACGCAGAAGCGCGAAAACGGCACGTGGGGAAGCGGGGAAATCCGGAGATGTGGGAAGAGGCTTTTCCCCTTCCCAGTGGAAAGGTCCTTCAGGGCCGGGGGTGTTCTCCACCTCGGACGGACTCGCAATGCTTCTGCACGGTTAGGTTGGCGGCAGCCCCCGAAGGCTTCTGGTGTGCAGAGGGCGCCCCCTGTAGGGCTCTTGGGGGAAGGCGGGCGGGCTGCGATCCTCAGCTGAGCGCAACGGCTTCGCTCTGTCAGCTATGTAGGCACCAAGGGATACAGAAACAGAATTGGAAGGGAGCTTGTAGGTCATCTAGTCCAACCGGAGGGCCCAAGCAGGAGACCCTACACCATTTCTGACAGTCTCTTCTTGAAAGCCTGCGGTGATGGCGCTCCCACAACTTCGGAAGGCAACTTCTGTTCCATGGGTTGATTGTTCTCCCTGTCAGAAAATGTCTCCTTATTTCCAGGTTGAACCTCTCCTTGGTCAGTTTCCATCCAGGATTCCTTGTCTGGCCTTTGGGTGCCTTGGAAAATAGCTTGACCCCCTCCTCTCTGTGGCAGCCCCTCAAATACTGGAAGGCTGCTCTGCTGTCTCCCCTGGTCCTTCTCTTCCCTCGACTAGCCAGGCCCAGTTCCTGCAACCGTTCTTCATATGCTTTAGTCTCCCAATCCCCTCATCATCTTTGTGATCATTTTTTGGAAGGGGAAACTGAGCCGGAAGCTGTCCTGAGGCTGGCCAAGCAGAAGCCCCCCACCCCCAGTTGTCCCTGGGCTGCCAGACCTCTGCTGGCACTCAGCTGGAGCTGGGAACCTCTGTGGCAGAGGTGGCAGTTTCGGACCAGTTCTGGAGAACCAGTAGCAAAAATTGTGAGTAGCTGGGAGAACCGGCCAATCCCACCTCTGACTGGCCCCGCCCACCCCATCTCTGCCTCCCATTGAGTCCCAGCTGATTGGCTGGGTCTCCTTTGGTTGCCCTGCCCAGGAGAACAGAGCTGGAAAGCAGGTTAGTGGGGTGGGGAGAGAATGCGGATTTTGCAGTATATCCTTCCCCTGCCACGCCCACCAAGCCCACAGAACCCGTAGTAAAAAAATTTGAATCCCACCACTGCTCTGCGGGATCTGACTCCGACGACCATCTGTTTCTGGGACTCGGGCTGGTGCAAGCCCCCCCCCTTTCAGAGCCCCCGCACCACTGTTCCCAGAACCCTGCCTAATTCTCAGCCTCTGATTGCATCATTGCTGCTGGCTCTTTCAAGACCCGAGTGCAAAACATCACACTCACACATGCACACACACAACCCTCAGCCCTGTGCAGCAGCATCCAGGGAGCCCAGCAGGACCCTCATTTCCCAGGGAAATCCTTATTTCAACTCTCCGCCTTGCTCCAAGGCTGAGCTCTCCCCAGTGCTAGTCCAGCTGTGTCCACACGGGGGCAGCCCTGCAATAGCAACACTACCAGCTGCTTCCTAGCGCAACAGATGCTGTGCCTCCCCCCCAGACCACCACCCCCCACACACACACACCGTCACCCCTAGGGCCAGTTTGGGTTGAGCTGGCTTTTGTTAAACTTCTTA
Source organism: Hydrophis major (assembly GCA_033807585.1). NCBI lineage: Eukaryota > Metazoa > Chordata > Lepidosauria > Squamata > Elapidae > Hydrophis > Hydrophis major. The sequence continues at coordinate 1,698,713 of CM066340.1, forward strand.
TTGAGTGTCCCAAATGTGCTTTTTTTTTTCAAAAGGCAACTGAACTTTCTAGTTTTCTTTTTGAAGATGTTTAGCTTCTCATCGAAGAATTAATTGATATTATTTATTGAATGTCTCCTTTGCTACAGCTCCTCTCCTTCCTCCTCCTCTTCCTCTTGGAGCAGCCCTGCTTGGGCCAGGGGCTGCCCTGCACCCTGGAGCAGGGCAAGTGGTTCAGCAAAACTGGGTCCCCCAGAGAAGCTTTATACAGGTGGCCCTCGACTTACAACAGTTCATTTAGTGACCATTCAAAGTTACACTGAAAAAGGCAACTTAGCGCCATTTTTTCCCACACTTACAACCATTGCAGCATTGTCATGATCAAGGGATGAAAATTAAAATGCTTGGCAACTGACTCCTATTTATGATGGTTGTAGAGTCCCTGGGTCATGTGATCAACTTTTGCAACCTTCTGACAAGCAAAGTCTATGGGGAAGCCAGATTCACTGATTCACTTAACAACTTTGGCCAGAACGGTTGTAAAATGAGGCAAAACTCGCATAACAAATGTGTCATTTAGCCATATAAATTTGGGCTCAATTGTCATAAATCAAGGACTGAACTGTACTTTGTTGAATGTGGATTTGTTTGTTCATCTGTTTCAAGTTTTTCCTTCTCGGATTGAGCTTTGCAACTAGTTGTGATGGAAAGAAGGGGCACAGGATGCACCTGTCAAAGAAGGAGGCATCCATGTCTTGCCCCAGAACAAACTCCCAAATTCAGGACGGTTACACATCAAGAGGAGCACCGGGGCTCCTGCTCCTTTGGGCACCCGCACCCAGAAGCCACCCTTTCGGTGTGTTGTGGAAGCCTTGCTGAAGCCCCACCCCGAGAAACACTGAGAAACAATTATTATTACTTATTATTATTCCCTTATATTGTCAGAGTACAATGAGTTTGGCTGAGCCTCCCGTTGTGCACACACCCCAACACAACTGACTTAAGTGAGAAGTCTCTAACCCAAGTGACCTTGTTGCACAACGCACCGGCCCTGCAAGTCTATCGTACTATGTTGACATGGAGTTATTTTCTGTTTAGGAGCCTGAAAGCCACAAGTAGAAACTGTTCTTCAGCCTGTTGGTGCAGCTGGCTGTGCTTCTCTTATCTCCTTCCCAACGATAGGAGAGTGAGGAAGGGCTGACCAGGGTGTGAATCGTCCCTGAGGATTTTCCTCGCTCGTCTAAGGCAGCGAGCCCTAGCGAGGTCATCTAGTGGTATCAAGGGACAGCCCACGATGTTTTGTGCTATGCTCACCACCCTCTGTAATGTCTTTCTATCCGTGGCTGTCAAGCCAGCATACCACACCGTCGTGCAATGTGGGAGGACGCTTTCTATGGCGGATCAGTCGTTGTTCCACTTTATTCTTTCGCAAGACCCTGAGAAAATGGAGTCTCTGTTGGGCCTTTCTGGCCACCTGGGTTGTGTTGGCTTTCCAGGTAAGATCTTCACTGAGGTAGACTCCCAGGAATTTAAAGGAGGAAACTCTCTCCTCATAGCCCCCCTCGATGTAAAGTGGGGTGGGTTCCTCTCTCCTAACACCATCTAACACAAGTGTGCAAGGCGGGGAGTCTGGGAAAGGGGCTGGTGTGGGACTCAAGCGAATGTCACTTTGTGAGGTGACCTTCATGCTCAAGGCCTTAGCCCACCACCAGCACGGGGAGGTTTGGGCAATGAGGCTCAATCTGGCATGTTTTTGCCATGGAAGGCTCCCTACTGACAGGGCGTGTCTGCCAAGACCAGGAGCGGGACTGCTGACCTCTCTCCATGCAGAGAAATGCTGGGCTGGCACGTCTGCCCTTGTCCCTCCCAGCAGGTGAAAAAAAGGGAAGAAGATGCTCAGCCTGAATTCTGTTATTCGGCCGCTGATCCCATCAGGAAGAGCAGGGATTAGCCACTAGGTGGCGCTGCTGCTTTTCCAACTAGCCCCCGGCCTCTCTGTTGGGTGCCCAGCTGGGTCGGCTTTGGGCAACTGGTTTCAGGTTGTTCTTTCTTGCCTTAAGCTTGGCAAACAGTTGTGATGGAAAGAGACCTTAGATGCAGCACAGCTGGGACATCTTTGCAACTTGGGCAGGAGGCACCATCTCCCTCTAAGGAAGAAGAGTTCAGCACCCGGACCATGGATGCGGGAAGGTGAGGGTGCAACAGTGAGGGGCAACTTTAACACACACACACACACACACATACAGAGAGAGAGAGAGAGAGAGAGAGAGAGCTTCTATTTGCCATTTTCATGGCTCAAATTTCCTGCTAGAAAGTCTGTAGAGATTCTCAGTCCTCCAGGTCCTGGTTGCTTTTTCAGGAGGCAGCTGGACTTTCGGGGGGGGGGGGTTCTTTGAAGACGTTTCGCTTCTCATCCAAGAAGCTTCTTCAGCTTTGAGCTTCAGCTATATGGGAAGTGAAACATCTTCAAAGAAAAAGCAAGAAAATCCAGTTGCCTTCTGGAAAAAGCACCTTTGGGACATTCATTCTTGACTTTCTGAGCAGGCCAATCCCTTTTTCCAGGCTCTCTTCTTTTGTTCCCATTCATTTCCCCTGACAAGATGACCTTCCCCCACCCTGGTTCCTCCTTGGCGATTTCATCATCCCTATTCACTGTAGCATAATACACCATGATTATTACTCAATGAATTCTCCCTTTCATCCACACCTACCTCAACTCAAGTGACATGAATTCATACGTTCTTATAGAATTTGAGCTCTTTCATTCATAATTAAGCCTGCACCTCCCCTTCCTTGCTTGTTTCCCTCAACTGTGCTCTGCAGGATCTGATCATCTTTATTCATCTCTATTCCATTCTTTGCTTTTCTTTCAATTTCACAGGCACACAACCTATTTTCATTTCTCCAAGTTCATTTTCAGTGTGTTTTCTTTACCATTTAACTCTCCTACACTCCAAAATCACCCTCTTTCATAAACTGAGACCCTCATCAGGTATGTTGATAGGTATAAATCTTCAGTGACCCTCCCTTGTTTATTTTTACTGTGCTTTTATACTCCCCTATTCAGTGAAGGGTCCTTGGATATACAATAACACAACAAGATGACTATCGGGTAAAACAATGCACCCTTTAAAAATGTCCATGTCCCCAACTGGTCAGTGTCATTGAAAGCTCTTCCTGACTATTATTCATGATTATTATTGCTGACTATTAGGAGAGACGTGGCATCCAAGAAGGCTTCTCCATTTAAGATACCCATGGAGGTGCGGGAAAGCATCAGCATACCTCCCTGGGGCTGGGTGGGTGGGTTGCCTGGGTAGATCCTACCTGAAGTAGCTGGTAGAATAATGAGGTCAGGGTTCCAAGTAATACACTCGTAGCAAACAGAACTCCGAGGCAGGTAGGTTCCTCAAAGAATAGTTTTATTGGACATATATTGGCCCAGGCTGGTGAAAACTGACTCTGAAGGTTCCTGCGTTTTTCACCTAACTAAAAGTAAAAGTTTTCCCCTTCTCCAAACAGTCGCATGGTCCAATCAAGATGCCCTCCAGTTGCCTGGTAACTTAACTCCTCCTCTCTTCAGCCACCTGTGGGAATGCCCTTGGTCCCCAGGAGGAAGAATTTTCTTTCGACTACAAAACCCCAACTATCTCTGTTCCCCCCTCCCGGCCCCTCAAAATGGCCTCAGCCAGGTCAGCTTCAATTATGATGATTTTATTTATATTAAGTTTTAATCTTAATTTAATATATTATGTCCTCTATTGTATTTTGTGTGTGTGTGCGTATGTGTGCTGACGTTATTTAAACTAAATCGGGGATTGCATGACCTCTGTAGATGCCAAATACTAAATAAAGAAGGAAACTCAAAAGCTGAGAACAGGGACATGATGCTCAGCACTTCCTCAGAGGTGACTGTTGCCCATAAGCCTCTGGCCCCTCCATTGGCCTGGGAGGAAGCTTTTCCCTGAGTCGAAAAGAGGAACACCCAATCACTTGGCAAAGTGGCTTTTTGGCTCCCTGAAAATATAAACGACTTCAGACAAATCAAAGTATTGCTTAAGGGGAAGTTTTTAAAGGGCAGCAAAACAATTATTACAGGGCATGTGTTATATGATAAAGCAACAAATCACGGATGTGCAATAAAGGCTTCGTTTGAGAAAAGCCAGAGACATTCATAGATAAAATTTCTCAAGTTGCAAATTTATGTGACTTGAGGTAGCTGATGGTGGCAGGAACCCTTTTGTCTCTTGTAAAATACCTTGCTTCTCTTCCTTTCCTATCGGGCTTTTTCTCCATTTGAGCCAGGAGTTTAGCCACCATATTGCTTGCTTGCTCTCATCATTGACCCTGAAATGGCTAGTTTGGGCACATCTAAGGAAATGGATTTGCCTCAAACAAAAAAGTTAGCTTCCTAAAATTAAACCCTAAAACTCTACAAAACATTGCTGAAAGAAAAGGCATTTGAGTGAGGTGCCTCTCCAGACAGACGAACGGCCAAATTCTTTTTTTAATTTTTTTTTAATTTTGACAACAAACATAAACACAAACATAAAACAATACATAAAACCTTCTTTCAATTGTACAGTGTGTCAGTTGGTACATCTCTCTTTTTTTTTTGAAACAAATTTTTATTAATTTTAAAGATAAAACAACACATCATTAACCATTAAATACATAAATACATAAAACCTCTTAACATTATAAATCCTTACAAGTCGAATAAAACATTATTTTTATACAACATAATTCCAATTTATCCCATCTCCATATGGACACACAAATATCTTTCAGCAAATTTCTCATTATTTCTCTTTACTCCTATTCAATTTCATTTCTCTTCCATATTTATCCATTTTATAGTCATCATATTCATTTCTTTCTGGCTTGTTTAAATTATTCTCATCTAACATTCCTCCAAGGTTTTATTGATTCTTTTTTCCTTTTTTTTTATAAAAAACAAATTTTGTTAGTTTTACCAAAAACACAATACACAAACATACAAAACACAAAACATAAACAAAACTAAAAGATCTTTTCTGAAGGTTGTCTGTTCCCGGGTTAAAACTCTTCACACAGACACAAATTCAAACATCATATTCATCCCATATATCCTTCCATATCTTATTATCATTTTCTTTTTTTATATATATATATATAAACCATTTTTATCAGTTTTATAAAAACAATGCACAAAGAGTCAAGGCATAACAGCTTATAAATTCTTTTCTAGGAAAAAATAATAATAAAAGACCAATAAGGCATAACATTTCCAAATTATAATATCAATACTTCATATAGTATTAACTTCATATCTTATCCCTACTTCTCCTTTCCATCCAAATTATTTCTTATTAATTAAAATTTTATTGCCTTTTATCAATATACAAAATCCAAAAAAAAGCATATGTATCCTTCCATATCTTATTACCATTTTCAACAACATTCTTTGTCTGTTCTATTTCCAATTATCCATTCATCTTTTTTTTTTCTTTTACTATACTTCTCCTGTACACCAATTGGAGTAACATCTATAACTCATTACCCTAACTTAAAAATACTACGTATAGCAATTTTTCTTGGGATTCTGTTTAAAAGATTCTAAGATTACATAATAAATTTTATATTCTAAATACACATATCACAAACCTATGTACCCTCCAGAATCCCTCTTTTAATCTAAATTAAATTCACCCATTGTCTCTAAATAAACTTTTTTTCTTTAGGTCTTGCTTCCCCCCGTTAAGGCTTCTCCTCCCCCCCTTTCTCTCTTGCTTATTCTTCTCCTTGCCCTTTTTACCCCTTTGCTTTTTCCCATCTCTTTTCTTACTCCTTTTCCTTTGCTTTCTAACCTTGCCTCCACCTTTTCGCTCATTTTTCTCTCTTTTGGTTGTTTTTATAATTCTTAAAATCCCCTTTTTCTTATCCTTTTTCTCCTCCTCTCCGGAAGGGACCCATTGTTCATCAAAGATGGCTTCTTCTTCCTCTTCTTCCTTGTCCCAGTCCTTCTGCTGCGTAATCAACTTTTCATAAGTACATAACGCCATTTCTAAGAATTGAAACAAAGTGCCCAAAGTATCTTCTTTTTTATATTTTTGATATTCAATCTCTAGTTCATCCACAAACGATGCCATTATGAAAAGGGAAACTTTTTCCAAAACAACCACAAGTATTTTTAATCAAAGACAATCAAAAACAATTAAAAAAAAAAGTTCCAAAAGTTAATACTTTTCTTCCTTCTTCTCTTTCTCTTTCTGGGGTTAATTTTTAATCAAAGAGGTCCAATTACCATATATCTTCCTTTGGGATTCTAGGCAATCCCCTCCTTTTTCAGCTTCTGCTCCAATTTTTTTTTTCTCCCTTCCCACTTGCAATGTCAATTTTAAATAATCAGAAATCCATACCTCCAACAAGGGGTTTCCAATTTCTTAAATTTTTCAATGTCCAAAAATCCTTTTGTCTCTTAGCTTCAACTTTCAAAGCAATCCACTTTCAATGTCCAATATATCCAAATATTTCTGCTGTTTCCATGGGGTGGGAGAGTAAAGAAAAAAAAGTTCCCTTTAACAGCTTCTCCGCCGCTTTTCGCTCTTCTTAGGGATACAATGTATCCTCCAGCAATTCAAACAGCTCAATTCCAGGCAATTTAAAAGATGTTACTTGACCCGGCTCAGACAGAACTTTCACTCTTCACACGTCCTCCAGCACAATCTTACCCGGTTGCTGGCTACTTCGTGGCGGCCATTGCTGACCGCCGCTCCACCGCCTTGGGAAAAAGGGGTTTTCCCGGAGAAGGGGGGGGGTCTGCGACACCCCCACCTCCCTATCCGACTCCCCTCTCTCTTCAGCTGTCCCTACAGGGCAGCCATATCCCCCTGACCCATCTGGATCGGGGGTACCTCGACGGCTAGCACAGCAGGAATCGCGAGCTGTCGCGAATTCCTGCTGCCCCGAAGCCACGCGAAACCGGAAACCAGTTGGTACATATCTCTTGTGCATAATATCAACAGTCTTTCTCTCTAAAGTTTAGATTAAAATTCATATTGTAAAAAACCTATCCATATCATGTTATCTTATTGCTAAATCATCATTAGACTTTAATTACCAATTTACTTCATCCTTTTCAAGTAAATTATAATTCTTTCCATAGTAATCAATTATAATATAGGATTCCATTGTATTATCTTTACTATTATGTTATATTTATATTATAATACATTTCATTTCTCAATTTTTCTGTCTAACTATTGATAAAATAAATTCCATATTTTATAATATTCTTTTTCTTCTTGCTCTCTAATTGCCAATGTAAATCTCCTCATCTCTGCACATTCCATTATTTTCTTTATCACCTCATCTTCTATTGGATTTTTTTCACTTTTCCATTTTTTAGCAAATACAATTCTAGCTGCTGTTAAAACATTTATAATCAAATATATCAATTTTCTACTCTCTGCCAAATTCTTAATGAATCATTGAGTCCCAAAGCTGGAAGGGACTTCAAAGATTGCATGGTCCAACCCCTGATTGTTCTGATAAAGCGTTTTAAGCCAAGAGCTGTCCAGCCCCTGTTTGGAGGCCTCTGGCAAAGGAGCAACATGGCATTGAACGAATCCTAGGGCTGGAAGGGACCTTGGAGATTTTCTAATCCACTTCTAATCAACTTTGAAAGTGTCCTAAAACAATATTTGAGGAGTTAGAATGAGATTTGGTTTCCAAGGCTATATTCTCATATTTTACCCAAATGAAAGGAAATTACATCAGAATAATGGTGGATAATACACAAATCCACTGAAGCTGGTGTATATAACTAAAAATAAACCTATGACTTCCTGTAATCTTGATGCTATTTCTCTATTGATGCAGCCTAGAGCTGGGTTGGCTTTTTGGGCAGCTGCCACACACTGCTGGCTCATAGTTAAGTGATTGTCCACTAGGACACCAAGATCCCTCTCACAGTTACTACTGTTCAGTCACATACCTCCTATTCTGTACCTGTTCATTTGGTTTTTCTTACCTATTATTTTTCTCACCAAAGAATTGCATTTTGTTGGACATGGCCCAATGTTCAAGTCTGTCATGATTCTTCTGAATCTTGAGTCTATCTTCCAAAAATATTGGTAATTTCCTCAAGCTTGGTATCATCTGCAAATTTGATGAGTTCCCCTCTTATCTCCTCATCTAAACTGTTTATGGAGATATTGAACAGCACTGGGCTAAAGACAGATCCTTGAGGTACCCATTCCATGCTTCCCTCCATGCCGATGGAGTTCCTTTAAGGACTACATGTTGAGTGCAGTTGGTCAGCCAGTGGTGATGCTGTCTGTCTCACATTGTTCTATTTTACCAAGAAGTAGGCTGTGGTCTACTTTGTAAAATGTCTTATTGAAATCCAACTATATCCAAAACATTTCCCTGATCCACTAATTTAGATGCTTTATCAAAGAAGGCAGCAAGGCAGCAGAAGCCCTTCCTGATCTGAATCATCTTCCCAAGATTCAACCTGCTGGTTCTAGTCCCATCCCCTAGAGCAAGGGTCTCCAACCTTGGCAACTTTAAGACCTGTGGACTTCAACTCAGCCAGAGGAATTCTGGGAGTTGAAGTCCACAGGTCTTAAAAGTTGCCAAGGTTGGAGCCCCCTGCCCTAGAGAGTGTGTCCATTCCCCTTTCTGTGGGATGATCCTTCAGACATTTGAAGATGCTCGCAGATCACAGACGCAAATGGCCAACTGGAAAAAGTCTATCCAATCAGAAAGAAAAATGCAGCTACGGTTGATGGCTCCTTTGAGTTGAGCATCTTGCCCACCTGCCCTCACTTCCAGCTCACTTTCAGGGAAGAGAAAACTCAAACCCTGACAGAGGAGGGCCATTCTCTTCCTAAAAGCCACCCTGAAAGGGAGACCTGCCCACCCAGACCTTTCATTGGGATCCTGGCTGCAGTATCTTCCTTGGCTTCTGCTCATGCTGGGCCTGTGCCTGGAGAGCTTTATAGGGGCTATGTAATGCAACTATTTGAGTTGCACTCCCTGGGAGCCAATGCAGTGTGTGAAGCAGAGATGCTTCCCAAAACCTCAACCCAGACTGTCCACTTTGCCACCTTCTGGACCAGCGGAAGCTTCCAGATGTTCTTCAAGGGCATTACTGCACCAACCACCCAGTTTACAGAGTCAACCTCTGGCCCCCAACAATCTGGGTCCTCATTTTACCCAGAAGGATGGAAGGCTGAGTCAACCTTGAGCCTGGTGGGATTTGAACTGCTCGCTGTGGGCAGAGTCAGTCTGCAATACTGCACTCTGATCACTGCACCAACATGGCCTCCTCCTTCCTTCCTCTTACCTTCCTTCCTTCCTTCCTTTCTCTCTCCCTCCCTCCCTCCTTCCTTCCTTCCTTAGCAATAGCACTTAGATTTATGTACCACTTCACAGGGCTTTTACAGCCCTCTCTGAGCAGTTTACAGAGTCAGCCTATTGGCTCCAACAATCTGAGTGCTCATTTTACCTGGAAGGATGGAAGGCTGAGTCAATCTTGAGCGTGGTGGGATTCGAACTGCCAAATTGTAGGCAGCTGGCTGCAGAAGTAGCTTGCAGTACTGCACTCTAACTACTATGCCACAGAGGCTCCTTATAATAATATAAGGTGATAGTTCTTTAGATTTGATGGTCTTTATCTGTAATGAAACTGGGGGATCATTTTGATTCCCTGACTGGTGTAAATGTTTCTGTAAATAGTGTACTAAACCACCAAGTTTTTAATCTTTGCATATCTCCAGCACATAATAAAATCTCTGCCTTTCTCACTGCCAATATTCCAGCAGGGAATTGGTTTATTTTTAGTTATATACACCAGCTTCAGTGGATTTGTGTATTATCCACCATTATTCTGATGTAATTTCCTTTCATTTGGGTAAAATATGAGAATATAGCCTTGGAAACCAAATCTCATTCTAACTCCTCAAATATTGTTTTAGGACACTTTCAAAGTTGATATTAATCCAGCATGAGTGGGATCTCATGCTCCAATGAAATCTGGATGTTAAGGGTATTCTTGACTTACTGGTATTTAGAATTTACTGTTGAAATTTAGTAAGCTGCTTTGCAATATTTTGTGTATTGGGAAGAAAAGAAAAACACAACAGCAAGTTAAACCAGGTAGGACTGATGTCTGAAAATGCTCATTTTGTCTGGTCTTGGAGAGGCAGGATTCCAGGCCTGATGGCTCTCTCATCATAGCCCAGCTGACCTTGGAGCTCAACATGTCCTCCTCCAAAGGATGCTCTACGTGTTGTAAAAGGGACGTAGAAGGGAGACATGCAGCTGATACTTTTTCCCGATTTCCATAGTGTGTTTATTTTATTAACAGCCTCAGTCTCCATAAGATATTTAATACTTATATTTACAGACCTTTCATATAAACTTCATATAAAATTTACAGACCCTTGATATAAACTGTTTCAACTCCTTCCCTCAAAACAACGGTCTAGAGCCCTGCACACCAGAACAACTAGACACAAGAACAGTTTTTTTCTGAACGCCATCACTCTGCTAAACAAATAAATCCCTCAACACTGTCCAACTATTTGCTAAGTCTGCATTACTATCACTATTAATCCTCCCATCCTTCCTTTCATCCATTTCCTCCCACTAATGACTGTAACTTTGTCGCTTGTATCCTTACGATTTATATGGACTGTTTCCTAGTATGATTTGATGGTTTATTGTATCCTATGAGTATCATTAAGTGTTGCACCTGATGATTCTGGACTCTTGATGAATGTCTCTTTTCTTTTATGGACACTGAGAGCATTTGCACCAAGACAAATTCCCTGTGTGTCCAACCACACTAGGCCAATAAAGCTATTCTATTCTATTCTATTCCATTCCACTCCACTCCACTCCGTATTCTATTCTATTCTATTCTATTCTGTTCCATATTCTATTCTATTCTATTCTATTCTATTCTAAACCACCTTCAAACTCCAAGCAGTTTATAAACATTAAAACAGCAATAACAATATAAAAATACATCTTCATGCATGAAAAACAAAAAATATAATGTAATATAAAATAACCATTGCATGCACACACACACACACACACATGCATAAGCACACAACACATATCCATCCAACTTACATCCATCCACATATCAACTTACATTCAAATACATTTCAGCATATCCATCCACCCACCCACCCATCCTCCAAGGTAGGATTTGTACCAATTTGTACCACGAGAAGGTGACCATTCTTATGGACAAAAGGTTCCAGAAGAAAGGAGCTGCCCCTACCCTCCATCACCCCTCCTCCTGATATCCCTGAATCCTTGGATCATCCAGGTTGGACTGACAGAAAGCTCACCAGGGTTAGGGTCTCCACAAGGGTGAGAGTGGGAAATGTGGGCTCAGAACCATGAGAAAGAGGCACAGAAGAAACTGCAAGCACACAACAGATACAAAGTCAAGGTAAACCTCTCCAAACTCAATTGCAGAAAGTACGACTTCAGCAACAGAGGGTTCAATGCCTGGAATGCACTACCTGACTCTGTTCTTACATCCTCTAACCCCCCCCCCCAACTCCTTTAACCTCAAGCTATCCACTATTGACCTCACCCCATTCCTAAGAGATCCGTAAGGGGCCTGCATCAGTGCACCATCGTGCCTACCCTCCCTGTCCTATTGTCCCCATTTATTCCTACCTCTTTCCTGTGTTCTTACTCATGTTTATACTTATATACCTATTACCTTGTAAGCGATTGACAAATCAAATCAATCAATAAATAACCCCCCTCCACCTTGGTCTGGTAGTCCCTCCAAAGAGCCAGGAAAGGTGGGGCAGCTTCCAAGATTTTACAAAGCTGCATGGGAAGGCCATGTCTTCACAGTCCTGCCTCGAAGGGCTGGCAAGGGCTTAAACCCCAGGATCTGAGAAGTTCAGATTGTAGAAAGTTAGCACCCACCCCTCTCCTAGAAGAATAAAATATTATAGGAAACATTAAAAAGGCAGAATAGTTCCCCTAAAAGAGAAGTAGAAATCTTAACAGAAACAGAAACAAAAGACCCCAGCTCCCTGTCTCCAGCAGGTATTTTGGTGCCAGCTTATCTACAAGACAAATTCAGTTCCATGATGATGGAATTATCCTTCAGGGCAAAACCATACAGCCACAATAGGAAATTGCCCTTTCTTGCATCACCCAGCAAGAATCAACCAAGCCTGGGACACAGGCAGCGTACAAAGTTAGCTAAGACCCCCACCCTAGGAATCTGGTAGCCAATAGGATACACTTGCCCTTGCCACAGGAACAGGAAGCTCCAGTTCAAAGCAAGAGAGGGTATAAATATATCTCTCTCTCCAATCCACGTGTTCAGATGCACCAGGACCACATGCTGAATGGTTCTGCCCCATTCAACCATCCTTCCAAGCAGCCTCCATGTTTCCAGCCTCTTTCTCCCCACTTGGAATTGAACCCAGATGGACATTTCTTCCAACAAGATCTTAAAGTAGATTAGGATTAGAGGTAGAATTGATACTAACCAGCATCTCAAACTGCATTCGAACTTCAAAGGTGGCTTAGAGATAGGGTTAGGGTCCATTTCTCAGCTTTGCAGTTTTGTGATACACCAATGCCTTGCTTTTCTTAATTTGCATGTATGAAGCATGTTGGCTCCATGGTTAAAGATGCTGAGCTTGTCAGCTGGGAAGCTGACAGCTGCAATGCAAGGCCCAAGTACCACACAATGGGGTGAGCTCTCTACCTCATCCTGGCTCCAGCCCACCTAGCATTTCGAAAGCATGCAAATACGAGTAGATAAATAGGTACCACTTCGGTGGGAAGGTAACAGCATTATGTGCACCTTTGGCATAGAACCATGTTGGCCACATGATGGTGGAAGACAACATTGGCTCCCTTAACCAAGAAACGAAGATGAGCACCACACCCTAAAGTTGGACATGACTGGACAGGGAAACCTTTGCCTTTCCATGAAGGCCAAAAATATTTTGTCATCTTTGAATAGCAATTGATGGTTGCAAGAACCAAAATATGGTTTCCAAATGGAATTAAATTCCATAACAGATTTATCTTTTGAAATTTGAATTTATTTTGGGCAAAAGGCATCACCCTGGAGCTTAGTTAGCCATTGTGCTGCAGAAGGAACGTGCATATTTACCAATAGGAAGTAGAAAATCTCCTTGCTGAATTTATCTGTACAAAGCAAATTCCGTGTACTTTGTGGGAATGTACGGTTTAGTCATATTTAATTTAAAAAATAGCAAATTGGAATGGAAAATGAACTTTAAGGGGTTTTTCCATTCCATTATAAATTATTTTCCAAAATTGTTGAACACTGCTAACAAATACTGTATAAAACAATGATCGTTGCAGTTTCAATAACTTTTTAAAAAATAAATTGTCCGTGTCAGCCATCAATATTGGAATAATATGCCAACAAAACCTTCTTATAGCGGTTTTCTCTAAGTATTTGATGTGAATGTAATACTTTTCATCTGTTGAAATTGCTATTGTATATTAATTACAATATCTAAACGTGCAGCCATTTGATCATAGTATTTAACTTGTTCAGTCATTTAATTGCATTTCAGCAGTATTTCATAAATAAGGTCTAATAAGTGCTCTGAATTTTGTGTGACAAAGCTTTTGAAATCTCTGGGTGTTTCTCTCTTGTTCTGCAGCCCTCTTGAACCAATTATTTGCTGGTTGTTTGGAGATGCTGAAACCAGCTGGGTGGTTTTGACCGTGATGAAAAGAACATCTCAGAAAAAGATTTTCCTTTCTCTTATTAATAATCAACCCTTGCAGTCTACACAAGTTGTAATCTCTCCCTTAAGCAAATTTCTTTGCACTTCCCTCTTCATAAAGATAAACATTCAGTAACAAGACCAAGGTGGAAAATCTGATCAATTATTTTCCTGTATTAATCTCGAATTTTAAGTATGCCTGTGGCTTCATTCAGTTGGGTCTGGACCCCACACCTCATTCTTTTGCACCCTGTAGCATTCAATCTTGGGTCTTTTATTGAACCATTTGTTTCTTGTCTCGGCCAATCATTGTTTTTAATTATTATTAGAATGATGTGGAACAGAAATGGCCCTTGGTAGGCCATCCACTTTAATAGAAGCAATCCTTCCAAGACACATTTAACTTTCCCCATCTTGAAATAATCTGGTGTTATATTATTTTACATCTGTGAATAGATATTTCTGAACGTTTTTACTATTTTTTTGGTCCAGTAGTTTCCTAGGGTATTAATCTTTTTAGCGATGCTATTAAGCCCTGTTCTTTGGTACCGATGTTTTCCTTCCTCATTAAGTTCCAGGTCAACTTTAAGGCTTCTCCCTCCCGGTCCCATCCAGAGCCATCATCTCCCCCCTCCTGCTTAGGCAGCCTGTTTGCCCATTGAATAAAAGAGGGGCAAGGAAAACATCAGGGCTCTTCCAAAGGATGCTGGGCAGAGGGGAATTATTCACCCATGAAGATGCTGTCCCCTCAGTCGGTTGTTTAGTCAATTACTAATTCACCAAGAATTAGCTTTAATTCATTAATAAATGTTGCTATTTTCCTGACTAATGGCCATAATAATGCATTTTAATGGGCTGCAGTAGTCAGGGATAAATATCTTTTGCATATTACTTATTCAGTACATCTATAGCTGATTACATTTGCTGAATAATTACATTGCAGCTGCCTCAGGTTCCCACCTCCACCCCATACACACAGCCTGTGTCAGCAGTCTGCCTGTGATAAATTCCTCACCCCTCCAGAAAAGGGCACCCCCAGAGCCACAGTGATTATGGTGCTTCATCATCGGCCACAGGGGAGGAGGCCCTTTGGCACCGCTGCCCAGCTGGGCATGTTGCCAGCCACCCTGATTTAGTTCCACTTCAGAGAGAGACTGAGGGAGATGGCTGAAAATGCCTGGCAGGTGGGCAGGGCATCATTTTGGTTCTGGAGGCCCCAGAAGGGCCAACACAGCAGCGGTTCCTTTGGGGCTGCAGGGCAGCTTCTGAGGGTCTTGGACAATCCTAGTGGAGGCATCGAGGTTAGAACAATTGTCTCTCGCTGTTTAATGGAACACTGCCCTGAACGGACTTGGCATCCAAGAGGAATGCCCTAGAAGAAGATACTTTCAGTGAGACTTCTGGAAGGCTGAGGGGGTAGGAGGGCTGCTGCAAAAGCCCTGCAGGACCACAAACAATTTTGTAAAATAAATTTTATTAAGCATTTTTCAACAATTTCAAAAAATATTTACATTTCCAACAACGTTATGACATCGTCAACATTCCTGTTCATGTATCAATGACTGTTACGTTTATGTCTGTTGTCTAACCAAATATACCAGGCGTCCCAGATAACGTAATACTCTGTTTCATTTCTATCTTTTAACTCTAGGGTCAGCCTGCCCATCTCTGCGCAGTCCAGAATCTATCTTAAAACTGTCCCCTCAGATGGTATATTTTCCTGTCTCCAGCACTGTGCATACGCAATCCTGGCCCGTTATTATATGTAAAATAATTTCTACATCTGTCTTAGTATGATCTCCCCTTAATATTCCTAATAGAAACAGTTCTGGTCTGAATTCAATTTCCCCCCCGTTATTTCCTCTATCCACTAATGAATTCTACTCCAGTAATTTTTAGCTTCCGAGCATGTCCACCACATGTGAAAGAAGGTACCCTGTTTATTTTTTGCATTTCCAGCAGTTTGGACAAATTTTTTTGTCAGAAAGTGGAGAAGTTGCTTTCTGTGACCCACAAGAGCCCCCAGGGTGCCTTTCGTTTCTCTTGCTGCTTTTCTGGACTGGTGGAGATGCTTTCTCACTTAACAGCAGGATTTGTATGGCTGCCTGTCTCATGACATAATGACTCTGGACGGCTCAAGCAACCCATGAACCTGGTTAACCCAAAGGTGTCTTGTCCCCAAGTGCCAGACCAACCATCTTCGCAGCTCAGCCCCCCTCCTAGCTGAAAGCTTGGGAGAAGAGCCAAGTCTTCACAGCCTTCTGGAAGGCTCAAGGAGGAGGAAATTAATCATGCCCAGAGTTTCTTCCAGCTGCCACCTTTGTCACCTGCCAAATCCTGAACTCTGAAGAACTCCCGGATCATTGCCAAATAAACATCCAGTCTCCAGGCTGTGTTTCTTCTTGGAATTCTCTGAAGAACTGAAATCTGCAGTGAGAAACAGATGCAGAAAAGTAAGGAAGCCCTGGCCAGCCTGGACCGAAGGCACCTGGTTGCTGCTTCTGCTGCCATCCGGGATCACCCCAGACAAAGGAAAGGAGGGGCCCAGATGGATTGTCTCTCTCTCTCTCCTCTCCCTTTTCTCTGCTACTTTCCCTTACCTGTGCAGGGACTCAGGTCCCTCCCACTTGCCATCAAGCCAACTCTCCCAGCTGCAGCTGCCAGCCTGGAGTAATAAGGTAGAGATACAGCTCAGTCCTTGAATAGCTTAGAGCTGCTCCAGGTGAAATAAAGTGAAATAAATTATATCTCTTCCTCAGGTGGAACTCCTCTTACTCGTTCAATATTCTTTCTGGTATTTTTCTGACATTTATTTGTTTGATTATTTATTTATATGCTGCCTTTTATTTTTTTGCAAATAACTCAAGCAAAGAGAGGGAGAGGGAGGGGGGAGGGAGGGAAGGAGAGAGAGAGAGAGACTGGCCCAAGGTCACCCAGCTGGTTTTCAAGGCTAAGGCATGACTAGAACTCCCAGGCTCCTGGTTTCTAGCCTGGTGACTTACCCGCTAGACTAGACCAAACTGGCTCTCTGTTTTGCTTCATATGAAACGGAAGAACGGAAGATAGTCAGTAGATTTGGTTAGTTCGGTCAGCTGCTCAGTCACTTCTTGGATCTTGAGGGGCATCAGAAAAAAGAGGAGGGGGAGGGAGAAGTTGGCAATTTCTGTTACTCTTAGATGGAGACTGAGTGGTTGAACAAGTGGGTGTGTTAAGCAGCATCCTGCAAGCCTGTTTTCGGTTCCATGCTAATTAACATACTTATAAATGACTTGGACCAGAGGTGAGAACATACCGTTAACAGATTTGGGGAGACACAACCAGTAGGAGAGATAGAATACACTGAAAGGAAAGTTTTAAGTGCCAATTTTTAAGAGGATCTTGACACTCCTGAGCTACAATCGCAGAAATCAACAAGTCACTCCTTTTCAGAGGTGGCATTCAAGCAGGTTCTGACCAGTTCTGGAGAACCGATAGCAGACATTTTGAGTAGTTGGGAGAGCCGGCCAATCCCACCTCTGACTGGCCCCGCCAACCCCGTTTCTTCTCTGCCTCCCATTGAGTCCCAGCTGATCAGCTGGGTCTCCTTTGGTTGCCCTGCACAGGAGAACGGAACTGGAAAGCAGGTTAGTGGGGTGGGGAGGGAAGGGGGATTTTGCAGTATATCCTTCCCCTGCCACGCCCACCTAGCCACACCCATAGAACTGGGAGTAAAAAAAATTTCAATCCCACTGCTGCTACTTTTGATGGTTTTGTAGTTCCAAGTAGAATATTGTATTCGCTCAACAACCATTTGACATTACAATGGGCTGAATGAGGAGCAGCTGAAGTTACGGCTATGGTAGTGCCCCCAAGATCATGAGGTTCAAATTTTGGCACTGCCCATAGTTATGATTGCTGCATGCTTTCAACTCCCCCAACCCACTCACTCCCCCCTCATGCACCCTGCACTTTGCCATCTACCCATTGCTGCCCCCCAGCTGACTTTCTCTGTCTCCCTCCTTCCTCCCACTGCTGCTAAGGTGCTCCCAACCATAACTGAAAGCCCTAGTGGTTACTACCAGGAGGAAGAAGGAGTGGCAGAGTGTGGCAGAAGTAGCGGTGGCCCAAAGGGCAGAGCTGAAGCAGAGTCGGGTGCGGCAGGATGGGAGAAGCATGAGGTCCTCATCCAATGACAGCCAGGACCACCAGAACTGCCTCACTAAGTGGTGCAATTATGTGATGTTTCACCTAATAACTGCTTTGTTTAGCAGCTGAAATTCCTGTCCTAATTAGGGCCATTAACCAAGGACTGCCTGTACTGCTAGAGGCCACACTTTAGGAAAGATATTTACCACCTGAAGCATCTCCGGTGAAGAACAGGGCAGGTGATGGGGGCCCAAAAGGGAAAGTTATGCAGGATCTTGGGAGGTTTCTTGGGGCAGAATTGTTCTGTCCCCCCACTAGGAAGAAGGGACTTAAAACGCCAGGAAGCAGGGGAGGGACTGATGCTCCAGTTATGGATCCCCACAAAGGGAAAGTGTCAGCCTCCAACAATTCTCCTTCTGCTCATCTTTCTGGATGCCATAGAAATGGGGGAGGGAAGAATAATTGGATTTCATGGGGGGAAGAGGGCTGGAAATTTGAGTTGGTGACATGTAAAAAACTTGGGATCTTTCTTAATTATTCTTACTTGCTTACTGCGCAGATGTGGCCTGTTCTCTCTCTAGGCCAAGGCCAACCATCTTGGCATACCAGATGTGTGAAACGCCACCTGAAGATGTAACCCACATGACATTATACACACCTCAGATTGGATGGCCAGTTTGAACTACTGGGGATGGGAACATGGGATAACTTTCTTACACAGTGGATGGAGAAAGAACTGGCCTTTTTCTTTAGAGAAAATAAAAAAGAAGATAATCAATTCAGAATGTATGGGATACAATGAAGGCATGTGCTACAGGCTTGATAATAGACGATACAAGGAAAAGGAATATTAGGAAAAGGCAAGCCACTAAGGTTCCAGAAGATGAGCATAAAATACTTGAAAAAGAGTTACAGAAAACGCCACAGAAAAAGGACATTAAGCTAAAAATGGATATAATTAAACACAAAATGGGTCAAATAGAGAAAGAAGAATTAGCACAGAAAATTAGAGGTGCTAAACAGAATTATTTTGAGGATGCAAACGAACCAGGTAGATGGTTAGCATATAAACTGAGAAAAGAAAAGAATCAAGGAAAATATTGCAGTTAATAGATGATCAAGGCCAAGTTTGCCATGGTAACAAAGAAAAGTGTTAAGTTCTGTGCATGGGCGCAAAGGATGGAGGCGAGCCAGTGAACAGTGAACTTCAAACTCTTTATTTACATGTGAAAACAGCTCAGTTCAATGGCCACAATGGGACCCTTTATAAAGGCAACTCTTAACTATTTAACCAATGAAACACATGGAGCGCTAGCTCCATTAACCAATGGGAGAGGCTCGTTAATAGCCAATCAGATTCTCCTGAATGGACCAATCCGATGTCGCCATGATCAGCCAATTAGAAGTGCAGGGCCAGAACCCTGCACTTTGCTTCAAGCTCTTAATAATCTTTATTCAAGCACTTTTATTGATTCACAACACCCCTTCCCCCCCGGGTTCCGTTTAAGGGGTGCAGTCACGTAGTCCTTGAGGTAGGCAGGTTGTTTTGATTGTCTATTTGATTTGCGTTGTTCTCCCAGTATTTGGCTACAGTCTTGTTGGGGTAGGACGTTATCTGGTGAAGAGGGTGCCTCCCGTTCCGTATTCGAATTTTCGTTGCTGCTAATGCTCTCGGCATCTGCTTGAGGTGAGATCACCCCCATTCCCGATCCTTCACATGTTGCCTCTGAGTGGTCATTACTTCCGCTTAAACTTTCTGCCGCTTCAAATTCAGCTTCCTCGGTATCACCTCCCCCCTCGGTTTGGAAATCAGGGGGCTCGGAGATCCCCGACTGTAGCCTTGAATGCAGCTGATCAATATGGCGCTTCCATATTTTATCATCGCGACATTTCACGTGGTACGATCTGGGGCCGGTTACTTGGACTACAGTTGCCTCGACCCACAACGGATCACCCGAAAAGTTCCTAGCGAAAACCAAGTCGCCTACCTGCAAGTTACAGCATTTCCCGCTGGAACCGTGTGGTTTTTCAGGTTCATATGATGGATGCAGACGGTCGAGTTGGGAGCGGAGCTTCCGCCCCATTAACAACTAGGCGGGAGTTTTATTGGTGACACTGTGCAGAGTGATATGCTGCAAAAGGAGTATCCGGTTAATCTTGTCTTCTATATCGCCATAGTCCATTTTATGCAAGGTTTTCTTGACCAATTGTACCATGCGCTCGGCACTTCCGTTGGCCGCAGGATGCGCCGGCGAAGTTAGCGCATGGCGAATACCGTGGTCCACCAGGTATTGCTCGAAGGACAGCGTGGTAAATTGGGGCCCGTTGTCGGATACTAGAACATCTGGTAATCCGTGTGTCGCAAAGAGTCTATCTAGTTTCCTGATGTCTGATTCGCTTGTTGTATTCCTCATCTCATGGATTTCAAGCCAGTTCAAGTAGGCATCCACCGTTAATAAAAATGTGTGTCCCTTGGTAGGTCCTGCAAAGTCCAGATGAATACGGGACCATGGTCCCCTCGGTGTTTCCCATTCAGTCGGGGTTGCTTTCAGAGGGGCGTTGCTTACTTCCTGGCATTTGTGACAAGCTTTTACCCATGTCTCGATCTGCTCCGAATGGTCGATACCCGGCCACCACACGTAGCTTCATGCGAAGGCTTTCATGCGCATGATGCCAGGGTGGCCATCGTGCAAGGTCCTTAGTATCGCTGGTCATAACCGCTCTGGGACGACAACTCTATCACCCCAGATAATGCAGCTCTTCTGGGAAAATAGTTCCATTTGTTGATTCTTGAATGGGGCGTAGTCGTCAGGTATCTGGTCCAACGGCCATCCCCGCTCGACCCAACTGAGGACTCGTGCTAAAATGGGGTTGTATTTTGTTTCCATCGTGATATCTCAGGCTGTTAATGGCGGCATTCGAAGTGTCTCCATCTGCAGTGTTGTAACCATCGGAGCGGGGTCATCAATGGTCTCCGGAAGTGGTGCGCGGCTCAATGCATAGGCGTGGGGAATGGCCTTCCCCGGGCGATGTTGCAACTTGTAATTATATGCCACCAAGAATTCTGACCAGCGAGTCATTCTGGGAGATAATATATACGGTGTTGGCCTATCTCCTGCTATTATTCCCAGCAAAGGTTTGTGGTCAGTCACTATAGTAAAAGCTCGGCCATACACATATTCATGAAATCTCTTAACCGCAGACACAATAGCAAGGACCTCTTTATCAATTTGACTGTAATTGCATTCTGCTTTTGATAACGTCTTTGAGAAATAGGCAACAGGGGCTTCACAACCGTTTGGCAAAACGTGGCTCAAAATAGCGCCCACTCCGAATGGTGATGCATCACACATGATCGTTAAAGGAAAGTCTCGTTATACTGCATCAAAACAGCATCAGAAGTCAATAAATTTTCCACATGTCGAAATGCCTGTTCTTCTCTGTGTCCCCATACCCAGGTTGCTTTTTTGTCCAATAAACGATGTAGGGGTTCAGCTACGATTGCTTTGTGCGGCAGGAAAATGTTATAAAAATTGATAAGGCCTAGAAAAGCCTGGCAGTTGGCCTTATTCCGGGGTTTGGGGGCATTCTTGATTGCACTAAGTTTGTTATCGGTGGGATGAATGCCTTGACTATCAATTAAATATCCTAAAAATTCTACACAATCCGTACATAATTGACACTTGTTTTTTTAACTTTGAGACCTGAGTCTTTAAATCTCTGGAGAACCAACCTCAGATGCTCCTTTAGTATTTTCCAAGTCGGGGCAGCGATTAAACATCATCAAAATATGGGACAACACCTTTTATCCCTTGTAATAGCCTTTCCATCAAGCTTTGAAAGATTCCCGGGGCTATGCTCACTCCAAACTGGAGTCGGTTGCATTTAAACGCACCTCTGTGCGTAACGATTGTTTGGGCCTCTGCCGTTTTTTTGTCAACCGGCAGTTGTTGGTATGCCTGGGCTAAGTCTAGTTTAGCGAAGACTTTTCCGCCCCCCAGGGAATGGAGGAGGTGTTGCACCACCGGTACCGGGTAAGCGTTTTGTTGAAGGGCATGGTTCAGGGTGGCTCGGTAGTCCCCACAAATTCTTATCGATCCATCCGGCTTGATGGGTGTTACGATTGGGGTTTCCCAGGGAGAGTGATCGGTTGGTTCTAACACACCCTGTGCTATTAATTTATCAAGCTGCTCATCAATCTTTGGTTTAAGGGCAAATGGAACTCAATGAGGCTTAAGGCGGATGGGAGCTATTTCGGGATTGAGGTTAAATGATATCGTACTTGCCTAATTTTTCTGCAAAGACGTCCTGGAATTCGTGGACGAGGTCTTCTTCCCAATCGCTGCTGCAGGTTCGGTGAATGCCGGCTACTTCAATTCCAAGTGGAGCGAACCATTGGAGGCCTAACAAGCTAGGCCAATCCCTGTCGATTACAGTCAGGGGTAGGAATGCTGTACGGTTCTTAAACGATACCCGGACTCGGCTGGATCCAATGACCGGGATTCGATTTCCTTGATAGTCCTTGAGTATGAGTCTTTGGAATGTGAGGTCTTGCCGCCGGATAGTGGGGATGAGCTGCTTGAGGGAAACCATCGAGAGGACGATCAACCAGGAAACCATCGAGAGGGACGATCCTGAATCGACTTCCATCAGGCAGGGCTGGTTTTCGATGGCCACTTTCACTTGGATCTTTTTGGTGTCAAGAGATGAGGCGTGACCGATCGTGATCGTTTGGTGAGCCTCTTCTCGCTTCGTTGGGTGGTTTAGGGTTTTGTTTTTGTAGGAGTGGTTGCTCCATTGGTGGTCCACGGGTTCTCACTTCACGGGACAACTTCCCGTCGGTTTGCGATAGTTAGCCCCCCTCGAGGGCTGGCTGGGTCCTAGCTTGCTTCTATAGACCCGTCCGATATGGCCTCTTTTCCCGCACACATGGCAGAGCACGTCGAGGAATTTGCATTCTGACCGGGGGTGGCTTGCTCCACACCCGGCACATTGGTACAGCGATTTCTGGTGTTGGTCTCGTTCGGACCGAAGTCGATGGACCTCTTCTTCATCGCTTTCTGACGACGATTCGAGGTCCTCGTGGTGGGCTGTTTCTAGCTGACCTTCTGACTGAGGTGAAATGTCTTGGGCGCGTTGGCGAAGCGGGGCATGGGTGCGGCCCATTTGGGCAGCTGACTTCCTGGTTGCTTCTGCTGCAGTAGCTTCAGCTATGGCATCTTTAAGGCTAATGTCGCCCTTAGCCATTAGTTTACTCTGAGTGCCTGGTGCATCTAATCCCAGAACTATTCAGTCTCTTAGGGTTTCTTCTAGGTCGGCAAACTCGCATAGGCCTCCCAGATTCTGGAGATCCGCTATGAAATCAGCAACACTTTCGCCCTTCCGCTGACTTCTCTGGTAAAATTCATGCCTTCTAATGAGCGTTGGCACAGTCGGTGCGTAGTAAGCCCTCAGCAGGGGTTCGAGGACGTCCCAGTCCATAGACTTTACTTCTGCTGGTTTTGCTAGTGCCTTGGCCATCTTGAATACGGTTGGCCCGCAATGAGTTAGGAATACTGCTCGTTTCTTTCCGGTAGTGGCATCCTTCAAATTGTTGATCTCCAGAAACATCTGGAAGCGATCCATATATGAGTCCCAGTCTTCTTGTGCTGGGTCGAATGGAGCGGGTGGTATGACGACGCCGGACATGGTTCCGCCGTTGGTGCGTTTCAGCCACGTGCTCAGTTATAGTTCTTCGTCATTCAGTAAGCTCTGACGTCTCCACATCCCATCCTCATCGCCAGTGTTAAGTTCTGTGCATGGGCGCAAAGGAGGAGATGAGCCGGTGAACAGTGAACTTCAAACTCTTTATTTACATGTGAAAACAGCTCAGCTCAATGGCCGCAATGGGCCCTTTTATATAGGCAAACTCTTAACTTATTTAACCAATGAAACACGGGGAGCGCTAGCTCCATTAACCAATGGGAGAGGCTCGTTAATAGCCAATCAGATTCTCCTGAACGGACCAATCCAATGTCGCTATTATCGGCCAATCAGAAGTGCAGGGCCAGAACCCTGCACTTTGCTTCAAGCTCTTAATAATCTTTATTCAAGTATTTTATTGATTCACAACAAAAAGAATGAAATTATCCGAGATTTTTATGGGAAATTATATAAGCAAGAGAATATTGATGAGGAAAGAGTTAAGCAGTATTTACAGAATGCTAATTTACCTAAGATACCTAAGAGACTGAAAAAATGTTAGAAAGGAATATAACAATGATGGCGTTAACTGAAGCACTTAAGAAGCAAAATAATGGAAAGGCACCAGGCCCAGATGGACTTCTGGCAGAATTTTATAAAACACTACAAGAAGCATTGAACCTTCCTTTGCTAGAAGTTATGAATGAAGTTATGTTAAACAAGAAGATACCCTAATCATGGTCAGAAGCCTACATCACACTTATTCCAAAAGAAGAGGCTGATCTATTGAACATTAAGAACTATAGACCTATTTCCCTACTAAGTGCAGATTATAAAATTTTTGCTTCAATATTGGCAGAAAGACTTTAGAAATATCTAAATAACTTTATTCATTCTGATCAAAATGGATTTCTGCCAAAGAGACAAATCAAAGATAATATGAGAGTAATTTTGGATACCTTGGAATACTATGAGGCACAAAGCCATATACTACAAGCAAACGGCAAAGGTAATGATAGAGGGAGAATTGACAGACTGTATCAATATAAGAAAAGGAACAAGACAAGGGTGCCCACTATCACCTCTGCTATTTGTGTTAACTTTGGAAGTGCTAAATAGAAATATTAGAGACGAAAGAGTATAAAAGGAATGAAAATTAAAAAGGAAGAATTTAAATTGCAAGCCTTTGCGGATGACTTGGTTTTTATCTTAGAAGATCCTTTAGAAACAGCACCAAAATTATTGGAAAAGATAGAGGTATATGGCAAGGTGGCTGGTTTGAAAATAAACAAAGATAAGACAAAGATTTTGACAAAGAATATGTTATCAAGACAAAAGGAAGAATTGGCAGATCTATTGAAAATGCAAGTTACGAATAAGATTAAGTATCTGGGGATACATCTGACAGCAAGATGTAGTACATTAAAAGAGAACAATTATATTAAACTTAAGCAGCAGATAGTGCTGGACTTGGCGAAATGGGAAAATCTACAATTGTCATTAACAGGGAGAATTTCAACAATCAAGATGAATATATTACCCAGAATTTTATATTTGTTCCAAACAATTCCAATTAGGCTTGGAAAAGACTATTTTGAAGATTTAAATAAAATTGTGTTGAAATATATATGGCAAGGTAAGAAAGCGAGAATAAAGTTAAAACTTTTGCAAGACGCTAGAATTAGAGGAGGATTTGGTTTGCCTAATTGGGAGTTGTATTACCAAGCTACAAACTTGATGTGGGCCAAGGAATGGATAACATTAAGAAATACTAGATTGTTGACACTAGAAGGACATGACTTGTTGTTGGGGTGGCACGCTTTTTTATGGTACAAGGAAACTAAAATACAGGGATATTTTAGAAGACATCATATACGGGAGTCTTTGTGGTTAAATTGGGAGAAAACTAAAAGACAATGTTATCTGAAAATTCCAGTCTGGTTATCGACTATTGAAGCATTTTCTTATCCTATAATATACAAGAAGGAACAAACAGTTAGATATGGGGAAATATTGAATGAAAAGAGTGAACTTAAATCGATGCAAAATCTAGAGGAACAAGGTATAAAGATGAATTGGTTTTCATATGCGCAAACACATTCAAGGTATGATAAAGATCTTAAAACAGAAGGATTCTATGATAAATTAACTGATTTAGATAAGATTTTGACAGGTACTGATGAAAAGGTGATTAAAAAACTGTATGGATATTTATTAGAAATTAAACTAGAAGAAGAACAAGTTAAAGAAACTATGATTGCTTGGGGGAAGAATTTTGGATATGGGATTGATTTAGAGAAATGGCAAAAATTGTGGTCTCAAAATTATAAAACGACAATGTCAACAGCATATAAAGAAAATTTGTATAAGATGTTTTACAGGTGGCATTTTCCCCCAACAAGAATAGCAAGAATGTTCAAGAACAAATCCAAAAAATGTTGGAAATGTCATCAGACACCTGGCTCATATTACCATATATGGTGGACTTGTGCGGATGCTAAAAAATACTGGACTAAAATCCATATGTGGTTGGAAAAAATGACAAAAAAACATATAGATTTGAAACCAGAGATATTTTTATTGGGAATTTTACCTGATACATATAGCAAAGTTTTGAAATACCTGATTGTAAATGTATTAACAGCAGCTAGGATTGTATTTGCTAAAAACTGGAAAAATGAGAAAATACCATCTCAGGAGGAAATCATTAAGAAAATATTGGAATGTGCTGAAATGAGTAGATTGACATTTGAAATTAGAGAATAAGAGGATAAACAATTTTATAAAATTTGGGACCTTTTCTATCAATGGTTAGATAATAAAGTACAATAATGAAATATGTAGAATTTTAGAAAATAATAAATATATAAAGATGTATTTTTTTCTTTTTTATTATATTTACAAAATGTTTTTAGGATAGATTTGGGAGGATTATATGAATTGTTACAAAATAATACTAAGTAAATTATAGTTATCTCACAAAATATGAATGAATAAAATTATTGTCAAATGAATGATTAATAATGATACTAGGGTATTCAACTTCTGATTGATAATATGAGCTGTTATGCAATGTAACTGTAATTGAAGACTATGAAATGTGTTATGTCTTGAATTGGTATACTCGAAATCCCCGAGCCTTGATTGGCTAAGGCGCGGGGATTTCTGATTGGCCAGGCGAGCCGCGCTGATTGGTCCAATTGAAGTCTCCCGCGATTGGTGCAAACCAAGAGCGGGAGACTTGAATCGCTGCCATTGGCCGCGGCCGCCGCTGCGAAAGGTATAAAAGCCGCGGGCTTTTTGCCTTTCGCCGGTTCGGTTCTCCCATTGTTAATAAAGAGCTTTGAATGAAAGTCACCGACTCTGATCATCTTTTTGCGGACACGACACTGGCGACGAAGGTGGGATATCGCCCCTGAACCGAACCCCGTGTCCACCCAAGAACCAGCTCCAGCGCAGAGATGGCGAAGATAGCACCGCCCGCCCCGTTCAACCCCGCCACCGAGGATTGGGAATCATACTCGGATCGGTTCCGGATGTACCTGGAATGCGCCGGAATGAAGGACGCCCCGGCCCCGCTCAAACGCGCCGTCTTTCTTACGCACTGCGGACCAGAGGTTTTCCAGATGGCCAAAGCCTTGGCCAAACCGGCAGACGCAACCGCCATGGACTGGGACGTCCTTGAACCCATATTGCGGCGCCATTACGCCCCCGAAGTCCCCATCCTGATACGGCGCAACGAGTTCTACCGCCGAAACCAGAAAACAGACGAAAAATTGAGCGACTTCGTCGCAGAACTACGGCACCTAGGAGGACTCTGTGAGTTCGAAGGTCTGAACAGTCTCATAAGAGACCGCTTCGTACTCGGTTTATGGGATCCTACACTCCAGAGCCGACTTATGGCCAAGGGCGACATCAGCCTAGCCGATGCCCTTACAGCAGCCGCAGCCGCTGAAGCGACCCGCACGTCGGCAGACAGCATGCGAAGATCTGACGCGAAGGGCGGAAACAACAACCCGGCAAGGTCGGCCGACACAAGAAATGAAGCAACCGCACACTACGGTGAATACCAATCAAACTCCAGCACGTCAGAAGACGAGGAGGACATACACCGAGTGCAGACGGGACGCGGCGATCAACGAAGCCGAAAAGGTCGCAGGTCGAGGACCAACTGTGCCGGGTGCGGCGGCGATCACCCCAGGTCAGAATGCCGATTTTTTGACTCTATCTGTAGGCATTGTGAACGACGGGGTCACATCGCCCGAGTTTGCCGCCAAAAGAAGACCCGCAGCCCGCCCAAATGGGAACAGCATGACAGACGGAGAGAAAACTCCCCGCCCAGAACCAGAGAGCGTCAGCCAGACGGTCAGTGGGACCGCACTCAACGATCTCAAAGAAGCGGCGACGGTCGGCGAAAAGAAGAAACCCACCAGACGGTGACCATCAGCCACGCCATCTCCGACGGCGCCAGAAAGGTACATGTAGAAGTACATATCGAAGGCCAGCCATGCAAAATGGAAGTGGACTCCGGGTCCTACCTTTCCATGATTGCATGGCGCGAAATCAAAAGACTGGTGCCTACACTGCAAAAGAGAAACGTGCATGCCCAAAAAGTCATCATTAAAGACTACCAAGGGAATCGCGTTCCCGTAGTGGGCACCAAGAACTTTAATATAACTTACAAAGGCCACACCGAACAACTGCCACTTACAATCGTCGATCGCGACCGCCCAAGCCTACTGGGTTTACAATGGTTCGCCCCGCTTAACATCGCGCTGACAGGTGTCAACCAAGTCACCATCAAAGCTTGGGAACAGCGGCTAGCCCAGGAGTTCCAGGAGGTGTTCGATGGAGGTTTGGGCAAGTACCAGGGGCCCCTTATCTCGTTTGACCTAGACCCAAGGGTTCCCCCTAAGCGGCTTAAACCTAGAAGGGTACCATTTGCATTAAGACCTAAAATCGACGAGCAGCTCGACAAGCTCGTCAAACAAGGGGTATTGCAGCCGATAGACCATGCCAGATGGGAAACCCCTATAGTGACCCCAATAAAGCCAGACGGGTCCGTGAGAATCTGCGGGGACTATAAGGCCACCCTAAATTGCGCGTTACAACAAAGCGCCTACCCAGTCCCAATAGTGCAACATTTACTGCACTCACTAGGAGGGGGCAAAGTCTTTGCCAAGCTCGACCTCGCCCAGGCATATCAGCAGCTACCTGTGGACGAGAAAACGGCGGAAGCCCAAACAATAGTGACCCATCGGGGGGCTTTCAAGTGTAACCGGCTCCAATTTGGAGTCAGCGTAGCACCAGGCATCTTTCAAAGCCTGATGGAACGTTTGCTACAGGGCATCAAGGGGGTGGTGCCCTATTTTGATGACGTATTAGTAGCGGCGCCAAACGAAGCCGAATTAGAAAACAGACTCAGACAAGTCTTAACAAAATTTAAAGAAACAGGACTTAAAGTCAAACGAGAAAAATGCAAACTATGTACAAAGCAAGTAGAGTTTTTGGGCTATCTCCTAGACCAGCATGGCATTCACCCTACGACTAAAAAAGTAAAAGCCATCAAGGAAGCCTCCACCCCAAAGTCCAAAACGGAACTACAAGCGTTCCTAGGCTTACTAAATTTTTATAATGTTTTCCTACCTCAAAAGGCAACGGCGGCGGAGCCTTTACATAGACTCCTAGACAAGAGGGCAGCCTGGACTTGGGGGAGACGAGAACAAGCCGCTTTTCAAAGAACCAAAGACCTCCTCACCTCCGACGCTGTCCTGATGCAATTCAGTGAGACCTTGCCCTTAGCTGTCACTTGCGACGCATCACCCTTCGGCGTCGGCGCTGTCCTCAGCCACACCCTCCCAGACCAGAGAGAAGCACCCATCGCTTTTTTCTCCAGGACTCTGACCAAACCGGAGCGGAACTATAGCCAGCTGGACAAAGAAGCTTTGGCTATAGTTGCCGCCGTTAAACGTTTTCACGAATACCTGTATGGCCGCCCGTTCACCATCGTGACGGATCACAAGCCATTGCTGGGCATCCTCGCCGGAAACCGAGCCACGCCAAACATCTTGTCACCCCGGATGACAAGATGGTCTGAATTCCTGGCAGCCTACAGTTACGAACTGCTACACAAGCCAGGTAAGAAAATTTCGCACGCGGACGCTTTAAGCCGCTCGCCTCTACCTGACACTGAACCTGACCCAGCACCAACAACAAACACCCTAAGTATCGAGAGCTTACCTATTACCGCATCTGACATTGCCAGAGAAACCATTAAGGACAGGCGCCTGGCACGAATCTTACACTGGTTAGAAAAAGGCTGGCCGGAAAAAGACAATGACGAGACTTTTAAAACATTCCGCCAGCGCCAGACTGAACTTTCACTACTGAGAGGGTGTATCCTATGGGGTGACCGGGTGGTAATTCCGGACAGATTGCAAGAAAGGGTCTTGGAGATGCTACATGAGGGTCATCCTGGCATCGTCAGGACTAAAGCCCTGGCCAGAAGCTATGCTTGGTGGCCAGGAATGGACAAACAAATTGAGGCATGGGTCGCCAAATGCCACCGGTGCCAGGAGACCAGATCCAGCCCACCCGCAGCACCTATCCGGGACTGGGAAACACCACGGGGGCCCTGGTCCAGAATCCATCTTGACTTTGCTGGCCCCACAAATGGACATACTTTTTTGATCACGGTTGACGCGTACTCCAATTGGTTAGAAGTTAGCGACATGAAGTCCACTACCACAGAGGCCGTCGTAAAAGAACTGTGTAAACTGTTTTCCACACACGGCCTCCCAGACGTCGTCGTCTCGGACAACGGGCCCCAGTTCACTTCCATCGACTTTGAACGGTTCCTGGCAGAAAGGGGTATCCGCCACGCATTAACAGCACCGGCGCATCCGGCGGCGAACGGTAGGGCGGAACGGATGGTCCAGTTTACGAAAAAGACCCTCCGGAAAATGGACCACGGGGAGATCAGCGACAAAATCAACCGACTGCTCTTCATACAGCACATCACTCCCAATACTACAACCAACAAGAGTCCTGCAGAGCTTCTGATGGGCAGAAAGCTGAGGTCCCCACTCGACAGACTGCACCCGACTTATAACCCGGAGCGGCCCCCTGACTCCAGCTCCAGGTACCGGACATTTAACCCAGGTGACTTAGTCTATGCAAAAAACATGACGGGGGGTCCCCTATGGATCCCAGCCGTCATAACTCAAGTCACTGGTCCACGGTCGTACCGGCTCCAAACCATCGACGGGCGAGCCTGGAAGCGACATATCGACCAGCTCAGGTCACGAACAGCGACTGACCTCAACCCCCAAGACACGAACCAAGGGGGGAGGGAATACCCGGAAAAACAATCGCAGGAAAAAATAAAACAGAAATACTCACCGGAACACAGCCATCGTGAGTCCCCGCCGGAGAAGAGCAGTCTGGCCAGCTCTACCGACTCGGAGAAGCCAAGCGGGAGCGGCGAAATCCGTGACTCAACCGACCCGGTAGGCCCAGGCGGGAGCCACGGCGAAAGAACCGGCCCGATCATCCAGCCGGTTCGCACAGAGGCAGGAGCAGCCAAAAAGATGACCGCTCCGGCCGAGTTACAGCAAGCAAGTGAGTTGCGCAGGTCAACTAGGACTCGACGGAGCCCCGCCTACCTGCGTGACTACACCACGTGATGGACCATACCAAGAGGGGAGGGGTGTTATGTCTTGAATTGGTATACTCGAAATCCCCGAGCCTTGATTGGCTAAGGCACGGGGATTTCTGATTGGCCAGGCGAGCCGCGCTGATTGGCCCAATTGAAGTCTCCCGCGATTGGTGCAAACCAAGAGCGGGAGACTTGAATTGCTGCCATTGGCCGCGGCCGCCGCTGCGAAAGGTATAAAAGCCGCGGGCTTTTTGCCTTTCGCCGGTTCGGTTCTCCCATTGTTAATAAAGAGCTTTGAATGAAAGTCACCGACTCTGATCATCTTTTTGCGGACACGACAAAATGGATGCACAAAAAAAATTGTAAACCAACCGGCACACTGCTTGTATACTTATGGAAGAAAGGTTGATGTTTTTATGTTTTGTTGTTTATGTTTGTCTTTAAAAACCAATAAAAAATTTACAAAAAAAAAAAGAAATGGGGGAGGGAAGAATAATTGGATTTCATGGGGGGAAGAGAGCTGGAAATTTGAGTTGGTGACATGTAAAAAACTTGGGATCTTTCTTAACTATTCTTACTTGCTTGCTGCACAGATGTAGCCTGTTATCTCTCTAGGCCAAGGCCAACCATCTTGGCATACCAGATGTGTGAAACACCACCTGAAGATATAACCCACATGATATTATACACACCTCAGATTGGATGGCCAGTTTGAACTACTGGGGATGGGAACATGGGATAACTTTCTGTATGTGATTTTCGCGCCTATTGCCTCAGATCTTGTATTCTTCTGATGCTACCACTTCAATGTTCAGTAAAAGTCCTTTTCTCTATAACCATGGCATCTGAGGTTTTCTTTCTTGGATTTTGAACAGAGCCCCACCTGACAGAAAGAGATTGGATGGGTTCTGTCCAAGGGCCCTCAGCCCTCGCCTTCTTCTTCCATGGCTTATTGATCTTGGAGTCTGCGGCTTGTCTTGCAGAGCCTCGAGCGTCAGGAAAGAGCCCAGAAGAAGAAGATGCAGCTCCGCAGGGAACCTGGTTCAAGGCCAGTTCCAAGGGCAGATGATTGGCTGTGTGCAAATCCCCAGGTCCAACACAGACCTGATATTTGGGGGAAACCCACACCACATGATGAACCACGGACAAAATGCTTGTTTAGCACTGAGTCCATTAGGTGAGATGGGAGCCATGAAATACTTCTGCATCTCCTGGGAACTCTCCTGACCGAAAGAAGAAGTCTAGCTTCTTTTCAGACTTGCAAGATGCTTTTTAAAATATGTTTTAAATTTAAAGTAAAAGTATTAAATTTACATTTGGGTTTCACTTTATTTGAAATAGGTCTTTTTCTTTTAATTAAACTACAATTAACAAACATTATCATGCAAATAAATATAAACCCAAGATGCACAGAGGGGAAAAAGAGAAAATATATAAAAAACCTCCTAAAAAGTAAGTAAAAAGGCAGATGCTGTTCCCGTATAAATTTATATATCTGCTAATTATTACCATATTATGGTCTATTGCTATTGCTGTAAACCTTAACATCCATCCAGATCTGACAGAATTCTGCTTTCTGCATCTGATGCCTCATTATTTTGTGATCTTTTTTCTAATGTGGCAATTTAAGAGGCCTTGTTAATTCATACCTCAGTTGTTATGGCATCTAAAGTTATCATCAACCTTGTTATTATGTTATCTATTACCCAACGTGGGGCAATGATTATTTTAGTTTCTAAAACTGAATAGCTAGTTAAGTTCCTTATTTTTAAGCTTGAGGTTCGGTCCTGGAAATAAATGGAGAAAGCCCACCTCTGGGGGCATTTAGTTTTTGTTTAGTAATGCTACTAATCTTCTCCAAAAATGTTTGCCCGAAGGGTACAACACAAAATGGAAGGATGGCTTTTATTCTGAGCTCCATCCCAACATTTAGAAGAATTATTTTGATATGTATGTGCCAGTGGTGGGATTCAAATCTTTTTACTACTGGTTCTGTGGGCATGGCTTGGTGGGCATGGCAGGGGAAGGAGACTGTAAGATCTCCAGTCAGCGGTGGGATTTGCTGGTTCTGCAAACTACTCAAAATTTCTGCTACCGGTTCTCCAGAACTGGTCAGAACCTGCTGAAGGCCACCTCTGGTATGTGCCAATCTGACAGTGACAGGTGCCGGCAATGGAGAATCGCCCGCTGTGGTTGCACTGGAGCTGAATATACAACATCAGAGTTGGAAGGGACCTTGGAGGTCTTCTAGTCTAACCTCTGGTTCAAGCAGGAGACCTATACCATTTCAGAGAAATGACTATCCAGTCTCTTCTTGAAAGCTTCCAGTGATGGAGCACCCACAATTTCTGGGGGCAAGTAGTTCCACTGGTTGGTTGTTCTCACTGTCAGGAAATTTATCCTTCTCTCCTTGATTAGTTTCCATCCATTGTTTCTTGTTTTGCCTTCAGGTGGTTTGGAGAAGAGGTTTCCCCCTCTTCTTTGTGGCAGCCCCTCAAATACTGGAACAGTGCTGTCATATCTCCCTTTGTCCAGAGGTGGCATTCAGACGGTTCTGACCAGTTCTGGAGAATCGGTAGCAGACATTTTGAGTAGTTGGGAGAACTGGCCAATCCCACCACTTATTGGCCCCGCCCCTATCTATTCTCCGCCTCCCATCAAGTCCCAGCTGATTGGCTAGATCTCCTTTGGTTGCCCTGCACAGGAGAAGGGAGCTGGAAAGCAGGTTAGGGGGGTGGGGAAGGAATGGAGAATTTGCAGTATATCCTTCCCCTGCCACACCCACCAAGCCACACCCATAGGACTGGTAGTAAAAAAAATTGAATCCCACCACTACTTTAGTCTTGCTATAGTTGCTATAAACACCTATAAGTTTTGAGAGTGTTCCTTTTGGTTGGTCTCAGTCATTCAATGTTAAATGGTATAATATTCCTTCTGCCCTGAAGAGATTTCATCCCAGAAGAACCCCAGTAACTGATCACCCAGATTTTTTTACTGAGAGGTTCCCTATTGCTTAAAAAAATATTTTAGATTATAAAGATTGTAGGCGCTCAAAAATTGCAATTTTTTTTCACAAAAAAGTATTTTTCTAGAATACAAAGGGTGAAAATAAGTTCATTAAAATGATGTTTCAGGTTTGGAAGAATAAAGATGCACTTTTGCTAAAGGATAATTGAACTCCATTATTAACACACTTATGGGTAATGCTCAACTTACAACTCACAATTGAGCTGCTAATGTAGATAGTTGTTGTGAGTTTTGCCCCATTTTATGACCTTTCTTGGCACTGTTGTTAAGTGAATCACTGTAAGGTGTTAAGATAGTAACACCATCGTAAAGGGAATCCAGCTACCCCATTGATTCTGTTTGTCAGAAGGTCGCAAAAGGGGATCACGTGACCCCCAGGCCACTGTGACCGTCGTAAATGTGAACCAGTTGCCAAGCATTTGCATTCTGACCATGTGACTGTTGGGCTGCTGAAAAACTGTCATTAGTCACTTCTTTCAGTGCCATTGTAACTTCGAACAGTCACTCAATGAAAGGTTGTAGTCAGGGATTATCTGTATATCAGGACCATCCTCACTGTGGTTTGGCTAAAACTTCTAAATCTTTTTACCTTCTTTTTACCTGAAGTGACATTCAGGAGCAAGTCTAACCCCCACAGCTGGGCTGCATTTTGTACCAGTGGAAGATTCTGGATACTTTTCAAGGGTAGCCCCATGAAGAACATGTGTGATGTCCCTGTTGGAGACTGACTCTGAGGAAGAGGAGGAACAGCTGACAGGGAGTGGAAGTGTTGTGGAGGAGGCTGGGGAAGGGCAGAGGCTGGCTGAGCAATCAGAGGAAGACCCAGGCCCATCCCCTCTCCATCCTAGGGCACGCAGGGAGGAGAGAATAAGGGAGAGACTTGAATGGCATGGTTTACGGGGGAGGAAAGGGCCTTGATCCTCTTCATGGGCTGCAGCTGGGACAACTGGTTAAAAGGATGGACAGGCGTATGGGCCAGTGCTGGAAACAAAGCATGGAAATATCTCTAGTCTGTCATTCTTCTCTGAGTTTGGTGTTCTTCTCAGTGTGTATCTGTGCACATCTTCAAGCCCTTATCTTGCCTGGTTCCCTTAATTGTTTCAATGCGGTTTGTGTTGTTTTTACTCTTATAATTTATAGGCATTTTTAGTTTAAATGGCATTTCCTCCTTTTTGTAACTGCTTGTTGGGGAGTTTTTTGTCCCCAGTCAAGAATATTTGGAGCTTTGAAGCAAAGTGAAGGAATAAAAGGAGCTTCACCTGTTTTTGTGACTGTGTTTATTTTGTATCCCACCCTGGGTCATCACAACACGTTGCAGGAGTCCAAACATTGGGGTCAGTTGGCATCAGCTCTGAAATCTCCTAAATTGCCCAAGTGAGACCTTTGGTGGGTTGGCTACAAGTGAAATGTAGCAGTGACGTAATGAGGAAGTGCCTCTGCAGGTGGATGGCTGTGGGATGCTTCCTAGAAATGGCAGCTATTTTAGGGAACTCTTTTTGATTTGTAGATTAAGTAATCAGACCCATCAAGGCATCTCCGTTTTTATTCCTCTCAATTCTTTCTTTCCTTTGGTGCCTTCAAGCCAGTGTGGATTCTAGCAATTGGCTGTGCTGGTCGTTGCAGTTTTGGGTCAATCTCTTCCATCATCATGTGGAAACAACCCTTGTTTCTTATGATGACCCGAGGTGTGGCACAAAGGCAACACAGTCAGATAATCAATAGGAGTTTCTTTATTAGCTCCAACTTTGTCCCCAATGTCCAGGTTACCTTCTGGCTGGAGAAAAACTTTCCCAGCCTTTGGCTGAAGAGAATCAAGTCCAAAATGAGGTCAACGCAAACTGTAACTGTAAGTCCAATCAAGGCAAAATGAGGTAATTAGTCCAGCAGAGCAGGAGAAGGAATTCCAGGTGTGAAGGAATGGTAATAATTCAACATGGTTGGGAAGACGCCAGAAACACAGATAACTAAAGTCAACATAAGATCAACTCATGTTTGCTCCCAGCAGCTGCCGCACTCAGCATGCTCACTTTTAAACTCTCATTCCCAGCTGTGGCTAATGAAGGGAATCAGGGTCCTTTTCTTCCCTGTAAGCCATGCAACCCACATTGCTCTCTTCTCCGTTCCTCCCTGCATGCCCTAGGATAAAGAGGGGGTGGGCCTGGGTCTTCCTCTGAACTCCCTCTCCCTTGTTCTACCTCTTCCCTGCTCTGCCCAGACTTTGTCCTTCCCCAGTTTCTTCCACAGCCAACGAAGCCACACTCCCGCTCCCTGTCGTCTTCCTCCTCGGATTCAGACTCTGACAGGGGCATGACACTTCTAGTGTGTATTCTTTGCTCTTGGCTTCCATCTTCCTTCCTGCTCTGAAGTCAACCC
Source organism: Hydrophis major (assembly GCA_033807585.1). Classification (NCBI taxonomy): domain Eukaryota; kingdom Metazoa; phylum Chordata; class Lepidosauria; order Squamata; family Elapidae; genus Hydrophis; species Hydrophis major. The sequence goes on from CM066340.1 coordinate 1,735,307, forward strand.
AGCAAAGCCAACCAAGAGGCTGTGAAGAGGCTCTTCCTAGAAGGCAAAGGATGAGGACGGATCTGGAGACCCCATAATGCCCAGATCCAGCTTCAACCCTTGTCTTGGTGCAAAGAGGCCCCATCAGTTATTGTATGATCTCCTTCCCAGGTTTAACAGGGGCATCTGAGTGACATGGATAATCTCCAGATTCCTTCAGGATCATTGTATTGTTGTATTTATTTACCTGAATTTTATGCGACCACTTTAAGGTTTGCACTATTCTGATTGCTGCTCTTAGCCCCTTTCCTCTGCACATGGGAAGCTGAAGGATCAGAATTCTTCTCCATGTTTCTTCTGGCTATTCTGATATTGCCACTTCAGCTCCAGCTATTTGCCTATTGATTTCCTTCATGCTGGTTAATGAGTGCAATGAAGCCTTTTGCTTCGCCTCTTAAGGCCCAGCCATCGCATCGCATCTCTATCTCTAGAGCTGCCCCATCCTTCTGTAGTGGGCTCTCTGGGTGCACCCTTGTATTGGTCAGGCAGCATGGTCCATCCTGGCCACTTTGAGAAGGAATTCAGGAAGCCAAAATCAGCTCCAAGATGGCTGAACAGAAGTAAGTCCCATGCAGAGGGGAGAACTGGGATATTTGCCTCGAGGAGACTCAGCAGGAGCTGGCAGATCCCATCCAAACTGCCCCTCTTGGTGGTGAACAGAAGATGGGACAAGATGGTGGTTCCAGGAGGTGCATTTTGGCTGCGTATTAGGGGAATAACTGAAGGGCCGGAGGAGTTTGATAGTGAGTCTGTTAAGTTCTGCGCATGGGCGCAAGGAACGGAGACGAGGCAGTGAACAGTGAACTTCAACTCTTTATTAAACATTCTGAACAGAGCAAAACCCCAGGGCAGCAGCAGCCCTTTTATAGGACAGGCTGCTGATCTAGTAACCAATGAGAAACATGGAGTGTTAAACTCCTAAACCAATGAGAGTGGCTCGTTAACAGCCAATCAGATTGCCCTGAACGGACCAATCTGATATTGCTATTATCGGCCAATCAGAAGTGCAGGATTAGAACCCTGCTTTTCTAAAGGTTTGATAAAACTTTATTTAAGCGTTTTATTAGTTCATAACACCCCTTCCCCCCGGGTTCCATTTAAGGGGTGCAGTGATGTAATCCCTGAGGTATGAAGGTTGTTTTGACTGTCTATTAGATTTGCGCTGTCCCACCGGTTCCTGTCTGTAATCCGGTTTCGGTGGGATGTTTTTGGGCAAGTCAGGTACCGGTGGTTCTGCATCTTCATTGGATGACTCGGTGCCGCTAATGTTCTCGTTGTCCTCCGATCTTTGCAGGCTTGCTTCCGTTGAGGTATTCCTCTGTGGCGAGGACACTCCCCTCCCTGATTCTTCTTCATTTGTCACGCCCGATTGCTGACTTCCTTTGCTCCTGCTTTCCACCATCTCGAATTCGGTTTTTTCGGCATCCCCTCCCCCCTCAGTTTGGGAGTCACCGGAGTCGCGGAAACTGGGTTGTAGCCTAGAGCGAACCTGATCTATATGGCGTTTCCATATTTTTCCATCGCAGGTTTTCACACGGTACGGCCTGGGTCCGGTGGCTTGAATTACAGTTGCCTCGACCCACAACGGTTCGCCGGAGAGGTTTCTGGTGAAAACTAAGTCATCTATCTTGAACTCGCGGCATTTTCCGCTAGGTCCACAGGGTTTCTCTGGCTCATAAGACAGGTGAAACCGGTCGAGGTGGGAACGGAGCTTGCGTCCCATCAACAGTTCAGCTGGAGTCTTGTTGGTGACGCTGTGCGGAGTGATGTGTTGAAATAGGAGTATTCTGTTTATTTTGTCTTCAATGTCCCCATAGTTCATTTTGTGGAGGGTTTTTTTTAACAAATTGTACCATGCACTTGGCTCTTCCGTTAGCCACAGGGTGCGCTGGCGAAGTTAGCACATGGCGAATACCCCGGTCCACTAAGTATTGTTCAAAGGGTAGAGCGGTAAACTAGGGTCCATTGTTGGAGACCAGAACGTCCGGCAGCCCGTGCATCGCAAATAGCCTGTTCAATTTCCGGATGACGGACTCGGTTGTAGTACTCTTCATTTCGTGGATCTCGAGCCAGTTGGAATAGGCATCCACTGTTAGAAGGAACGTAGGTCCCTTAGTAGGTCCCGCAAAGTCAACGTGGATGCAGGACCACGGTCCCCGGGGTGTTTCCTACTCTGTTGGAGTTGCTTTAGGTGGGGCACTGCTGACTTCTTGGCACTTTACACAAGTCTTTATCCAGGTTTCGATCTGTTTGTCGATGCCCAGCCACCACGCGTAGCTTCGTGCGAGCGCTTTCATACGCACGATGCCGGGATGACCGTCATGCAATGTTTTTAATACTGCTCATTGTAACCGCTCTGGGATGACGACTCTATCTCCCCATATGATGCAGCCTTTTTGCTAAAAAAGTTCTGTTTGCCGGTTCCTGAAGGGGTTGAAGTCGTCAGGGGTTTGTTCTACTAGCCATCCATGTTCGACCCAGCTAAGAACTCGCGCTAAGACAGGATCTCGTTTTGTTTCGATCACAATGTCTCTGGCTGTCAGTGGCGGTGAATGTAGTGTTTCAATCTGGAGTGTCATAAAGGTTGGAGCTGGGTTGTCGACAGTTTCCAGAAGTGGGGCACGGCTCAGTGCATCAGCGTGGGGAATGGCTTTCCCCGGGTGGTGTTGCAGTCTATAGTTGTATGTAGCCAAAAACTCCGACCAGCAAGTCATTCTTGGTGATAATATATAGGGGGTTGGCTTGTCTCCTGCTATAATCCCCAGCAAAGGTTTGTGGTCAGTAACAATAGTAAAAACTCATCCATACACATATTCATGAAACCGTTTCACAGCAGATACAACAGCAAGAGCCTCTTTGTCAATTTGACTATAATTACATTCAGCCTTTGAAAAATAGGCAATAGGGGCCTTGCTATGTTTGGAGCATGGGCGAGAAAGAATGGAGACAAGCCTCGGGAACGGTGAACTTCAGCTCTTTATTTACATAGTGACTTCTCAACTCAATGGCAGTTATAACCCTCCTTATATAGGCAACCACAAGAACTATTAACCAATAACAATCGAGGAGCGCTAGCTCCCTTAACCAATAGGAACTCTCTGTTAATGGCCAATCGGATTCCCTGGAATGGGCCAATCCGATCCTGCCGTTAACAGCCAATCAGAAGTGCAGGGCCAGAACCCTGCACTTTACTCCAAGCTCAAGTTCTCTTTATTAAACCTTATGCATTTACAACACCCCTTCCCCCTGGCTTCTGTTTGCAGGGCGCAGTTAATAGTCCTTTAGGTAGGACGGTTGCTTTATTAGTCTTTTTGATTTTCGCTGTGTCATTTGGCTGCAATCATGCTGAGGTAGATCGTTGTTTGGCAACGGGGTCGCCTCTGGTTCAGAGTTCATTTCTTCGTCGTTGCCATTATTCTGGGTAATTCCCTGAGGGGCATCTGTTTCCCTCTCTGGTTCCACTTCCTGTGTCTCTATTACACCGTCGTTCCCTTCAAACGGGTTTTCTTCTACTTGGAATTCATCTTCTTCCGTATCTCCCCCCCACCCTTAGTTTGGTCATAAGGGAGTTCAGGAATGCCCGATGGGAGCCGTGATCGTAATTGATCGATATGGCGTTCCCATAGTCTATCGTCAAGGCATTGAACAAGGTAGGATCTCAGGCCGGTTACACGAACTACTGTCGCCTCCACCCACAGCGGATCGCCCGATAGGTTTTTAGCGTATACCAAATCGCCTACCTGGAAGGCATGACAGCGGCCGCTGGATCCTAGTGGTTTTTCCAGTTCATAAGCTGGGTGTAACCGGTTGAGGTGGGAGCGGAGTTTTCGTCCCATTAGCAGTTTGGCGGGAGTTTTGTTGGTGACGCTATGAGGTGTGATGTGTTGTAGAAAAAGGACTTGATTGATCTTGTCGTCAATGTTATCGTAGTCTACCTTCTGCAAGGTTTTCTTAACAAATTGGACCATGCGCTCTGCTTTGCCATTGGTCGCAGGGTGCACAGGCGAGGTGAGCGCATGTCGGATGCTGTGGTCAGCCAGGTACTGCTCGAACGACAGCACTGTAAATTGGGGCCCATTATCGGACACCAGGACGTCTGGTAATCCGTGGGTTGCAAATAGTCTTTCCAAGTTTTTGATAACCGCTTCAGTGGTTGTGTTCGTCATGCGGTGAATCTCGAGCCAATTCGAGTAGGCGTCCACGGTTAGCAGAAAGGTGTGGCCTTTGGTCGGCCCCGCAAAGCCCAAGTGAATACGGGACCAGGGTCCCCGTGTGTCTCCCATTCAGTAGGATGGCTTTAGGTGGGGCGTTGCTCACTTCCTGGCATTTATGACAAGCTTTAACCCAATTTTTGATTTGCTTGTTGATGCCTGGCCACCATGCGTAGCTTCGTGCGAGGGCTTTCATTCGCACGATACTAGGGTGGCCATCGTGCAAGGTTCTCAGCAGCGCTTTTTGGAGTCGTTCTGGGATAACAACTCTATCGCCCCAGATGACACAGCCTTTTTGAGAGAACAACTCCGTTTGTCGAGTCTTGAATGGTGTGAAGTCATCTGATAATTGGTCCAATGGCCATCTGCGTTCTACCCAGCCTAGAACTCGCGCTAAGGTGGGGTCACGTTTGGTTTCTCTCATGATATCTTGGGCAGTCAATGGCGGTGAGTTGAGTGTTTCAATTTGCAACATGGTTACCGTTGGTGCAGGATCGTCGAGAGTCTCTCTGGAAGCGGTGCTCGGCTCAATGCATCGGTATGGGAAATGGCTTTCCCCGGGCGGTAATGCAGCTGATAATTATAAGCAGCCAAGAATTCTGACTAGCGAGTCATCCTGGGGGATAATATGTAGGGAGTCGGCTTATCTCCAGCTATTATCCCCAATAATGGTTTGTGGTCAGTCCCGATAGTAAAAGCCCAGCCATACACGTACTCGTGGAATCTTTTAACGGCCGATACAATTGCGAGGGCTTCTTTATCAATTTGGCCATAATTTCGCTCAGTTTTTGAAAGTGTCTTTGAAAAATATGCAACAGGGGCTTCGTTACCATTAGGCAGTACATGGCTCAGAATGGCACCCACTCCAAAAGGCGAAGCATCACATGTGATATTTAACGGCAAAGTCTCATTGTATTGCATGAGTACAGAGTCAGAAGTCAGTAGTTTTTTCACATTACGGAATGCCTGTTCTTCTCTATGACCCCATAACCAGTTTGCTTTCTTGTCTAACAACCGGTGTAACGGTTCAGTGACTGTTGCTTTATGCGGTAGAAATATATTATAAAAGTTGATGAGGCCTAGGAACGCCTGGAGATCGTTCTTGTTCCGAGGCCTGCTCTTAGTTTACTGTCAGTAGGGTGAATACCCTGACTGTCAATTAGGTACCCTAAAAACTCAACACTATCTGTACACAATTTACAGTTATTCTTTTTTACCTTAAGATTGGCGTCTTGGAATTTTTGTAGGACTAACTAAACGATCCCGTAAGATTTTTTTTGTAGGTGCAGCAATTAATACATTGTCAAAGTAGGGGACCACGCCTTTAATCCCTTGTAGTAGCCTCTCCATCAGGCTCTGAAAAATCCCTGGGGCTACACTAACTCCGAATTGGAGTCGGGTGCATTTAAAGGCACCTCGGTGCGTCACAATCGTTTGTGCCTGTGCCGTCTTTTCATCAACAGGTAGTTGCTGATATGCCTGAGCTAAATCTAATTTAGCGAAGACCTTTCCGCCCCCGAGGGAGTGGAGGAGATGCTGTACCACCGGCACCGGATATGCATTCTGCTGTAGGGCATGGTTCAGGGTGGCCCGGTAGTCCACACAAATTCAGATCGACCCGTCTGGCTTAATGGGTGTTACGATTGGGGTTTCCCAGGGAGAGTGATCGGTAGGTTCTAGCACCCCCTGAGCTATTAGTTTGTCGAGTTGTTCGACGATTTTCGGCTTTAAGGCAAACGGAACTCAACGGGGCTTAAGGCGGATGGGAGCTATCTTTGGATCAAGGCTGAACGAAATTGGGGTCCCCTTGTACTCGCCTAAACTTTCCGCGAAGACGTCCTTGAACTCATGGATGAGGTCCTCCTCCTAGTCACTTCCGCTGATTCGGTTTATGCCTGCCACTTCAATGCCAAGTGGCGCGAACCATTGGAGACCTAGCAGACTACGCCGATCTTTGTCGATCACAGTTAGCGGTTAGTACGCTGTGTGCTTCTTGAAGGAGACCCGACTCGGCAGGAACCAACGACAGGGATTCGATTCGCTTGATAGTCCTTAAGAATGAGTTTTTGGAAACGGAGGTCTTGGCGCTGAATCGTGGGAATGAGTTGCTTGAGGGTCTTCCAGGACACCATCAAGAGGGACGATCCCGAGTCGACTTCCATGTGGCAAGGCTGGTTCTCGATGGCTACTGTGATTCGGATTTTCTTGGCATCCAAGGCAGAGGCGTGACCGATAGTGATAGTATGGTGAGCCTCTTCTCGCTGTAAAGCTCGGTTTCTGTAGGAGTGGCTTAGTGGTTCTCGCCTTACAGGACGGTTTCCTGTCGATTGGCGATAGTTAGCCCCTTTTGAGGCCTGGCCGGGTCCTTGTAAACTTTGACAGACCCGTCCAATGTGGCCTCTCTTCCCGCACTCATGGCAGAGCGCGTCGCGGAATTTGCATTCAGACCTGGCATGGTTGGCTCCACAGCCAGCGCAAGGGTGTAGGGACTTCGGGTGGTGGTCCCGGTTGGACCGCAGTCGATGGACCTCTTCTTTGTCGCTGTCTGACGTGAAGAGAGGTCCTCGTGATGTGTCGTTGAAAGCTTCCCTTCTGACTTGGGTAAAATTTCGCTTGTCGGTTGGTGTACCGGAGCGCGGTTGCGGCGTAATTGTGCAGCCGACTTCCTGGTTGCTTCTGCTGCAGTAGCATCGGCGATGGCATCGGCAAGCCTGATGTCGCCTTTTGCCATCAGCTTGCTCTGCACACCTGGTGCATCTAATCCCAGAACTATTCGATCTCTCAGTGCCTCTTCCAAATCGGCGAATCCGCAGAGGCCTCCCAGGTTTCAGAGGTCTGCTATGAAGTCGGCGACGCTTTCTCCTTTTTGCTGGTTTCTCTGATAGAACTCGTGCCATCTCATGAGCGTAGGCACTGTTGGTGCGTAGTGATCTTTTAGTAGAGGTTCGAGGTCGTCCCAATCCATCACCTTCACTTCTCTAGGTTTTGCTAGTGCTTTAGCCATCTTAAATACGGTTGGACCGCAATGCGTTAGGAACACCGCCCGTTTCTTCCCAGCTGTGGCGTCCTTTAAGTTGTTAGTTTCTAAGAACATTTGGAAGCGATCCATGTAGGACTCCCAGTCTTCCTGCACTGGATCGAACGGAGCGGGTGGTACGACGACGCCGGACATGGTTCCGTTGTGTAGCACCGTCAGCCACGTGCTCGGTGTTTCTTCTTGGTTCCGTCGGTTCAGACGTCTCCAAATTCCACCCTCGTCGCCAGTGTTATGTTTGGAGCATGGGCGAGAAAGAATGGAGACAAGCCTCGGAACGGTGAACTTCAGCTCTTTATTTACACAGTGACTTCTCAACTCAATGGCAGTTATAACCCTCCTTATATAGGCAACCACAAGAACTATTAATCAATAACAATCGAGGAGCGCTAGCTCCCTTAACCAATAGGAACTCTCTGTTAATGGCCAATCGGATTCCCCGGAACGGGCCAATCCGATCCTACCGTTAACAGCCAATCAGAAGTGCAGGGCCAGAACCCTGCACTTTACTCCAAGCTCAAGTTCTCTTTATTAAACCTTATGCATTCACAACAGGCCTCACTACCGTTTGGTAACACATGGCTCAAAATGGCTCCTACTCCAAATGGCGATGCGTCACATGTAATTGTTAAGGGCAAAGTCTCGTTATACTGCATTAAAACAGCATCTGAGGTTAATAAGTTTTTCACTTGTCGGAACGCATGCTCCTCTCGGTGCCCCAAGACCAAGGTTGCTTTTTTGTCAAGAAGTCTGTGTAGGGGCCCAGCTACGGTCGCTTTGTGGGGCAGGAAGATGTTGTAAAAATTAATGAGCCCCAGAAAAGCTTGGAGATCAGTCTTATTTCTGGGTCTTGGGGCGTTTTTGATTGCCCTTAGTTTGCTATTAGTGGGATGAATGCCTTGTTTATCGATTAGGTACTCCAGGAACTCTATCTGTACACAGTTGACATTTATTTTTTTTAACCTTAAGGCCATAGTCTTTAAATTTCTGGAGAACCAATTTAAGACACTTTTCTACTATTTCTCTATTTGGGGCAGCAATTAAAACATCATCAAAGTATGGCATGACCCCTTTGATCCCTTGCAAGAGTCTCTCCATCAGACTTTGAAAAATCCCTGGGGCTACGCTCACTCCGAATTGGAGTCGGTTGAACTTAAAGGCGCCTCGATGCGTAACCATCATAAAAACAGTCTCTGCTGTTTTTTTATCTACAGGCAGTTGTTGGTACGCCTGTGCTAAATCCAATTTAGCGAAGACTTTTCCGCCCCCCAGGGAATGGAGAAGGTGTTGTACCACCGGTACCGGGTAAGCGTTCTGTTGAAGGGCGTGATTAAGGGTGGCCCAGTAGTCCCCACAAATCCTTAACGATCCATCCGGTTTGATGGGTGTTACGATTGGGGTTTCCCAACGAGCATGGTCAGTTGGTTCTAAAACATCCTGGGCTATTAACCTATTGAGCTGCTCGTCAATTTTTGGTTTAAGGGCAAAAGGTACCCGACGAGGCTTAAGGCGGATGGGGGCTACTTCAGGGTTAAGGTTAAATGATATTGGGGTTCCCTTGTCCTCGCCTAGTTTGTCTGTAAAGACGTCCTGGAATTCCTGGATGAGGGCCTCCTCCCAGTCGTTGCTTCTGGTTTGGTGAATGCCTGCTACCTCGATCCCAAGTGGGGCGAACCATTGAAGGCCTAACAAGCTAGGCCGGTCACAGTCGACGACGGTCAGGGGTAATGATGCAGTACGGTTTTTGAATGATACTTGGACTTGGCTGGATCCAACGACCAGAATTCGGTTCCCCTGATAATCTTTGAGTATGATTCTTTGGGCTCTGAGGTCTTGACGCCGGATGGCAGGGATTAATTGTTTAAGAGTCTTCCAGGAAACCCATCGAGAGGGATGATCCTGAATCGACTTCCATCACACAAGGCTGGTTTTCGATGGCAACCTTCACTCAGATCTTCTTTGCATCTAGCGATGAGGCGTGACTGATTGTAATGGTTTGGTGTGCCTCTTCTCTTCTCGATAAAATGGCCGGTGTTTTATTTCTGTAGGAGTGGTTGTTCCATTGGTGGTTCAAATGTTCCTGACTCACAGGACGATTCCCTGGGGTCTGGCGGTAGTTGTTTTCCCTCTGAAATGGGCTGGATCCTTGCTTGCTTCTGCAGACCTTTCTGATGTGGCCTTTTTTCCCACAGAAATGGCAGAGCGCATCGAGGAATTTGCAGTCTGATCATGGGTGGTTTGCTCCACAACCCGCGCATGGTTGCGGTAGTCTTTGATTCCACTGGTGGCGTTGGTCACGTTCAGACCAGAGCCGGTTGACCTCTTCCTCATCACTTTCTGATGGCGATTCGAGATCCTCGTGGTGGGTTGCCATTGTGTGTCTCTCTAGGCGAGGTGAGGTTTCTCTGGCGAGTTGATGGAGCAGTGCGCTGGTGCAGTGCATTCGGGCAGCCGACTTCCTGGTTGCTTCTGCTGCAGTAGCGTCAGCGATGGCATCTGCAAGGCTGATGTCGCCTTTCGCCATCAGCTTACTCTGCACATGTGGTGCATCTAATCCCAGAACTATTCGGTCTCTCAGGGCTTCCTCGAGGTCGGCGAACCCACAGAGGCCTCCCAGGTTCCGGAGATCTGCGATGAAAACTGCAACGCTCTCTCCTTTCCGCTGGTCTCTCTGGTAAAATTCATGTCTTCGGACAAGCGTTGGTACGGTTGGTGCATAGTGGGCCTGTAGGAGGGGCTCCAGGACGTCCCAGTCCATGGTTTTCACCTCAGCCGGTTTCGCCCGTGCCTTGGCCATCTAAAAACGGCAGGTCCGCAGTGGGTCAGGAATACTGCTTGTTTTTTCCCCGTAGTGGCATCCTTCAAGTTGTTGGTCTCCAGAAACATCTGGAACCGGTCCATGTACGAGTCCCAGTCTTTTTGTGCTGGGTCAAATGGAGCAGGTGGTATGGCGCCGCCGGACATGGTTTCCGCTGTCAATGTGCCTTCAGCCACATGCTCTGTTTAGTGCTCTGTAGTGTTCGGTCAGCTCTGACGTCTCCGTATCCCATCTTCATCGCCAGTGTTATGTTCTGCGCATGGGCACAAGGAACGGAGACGAGATGGTGAACAGTGAACTCCAACTCTTTATTAATCATTCTGAACAGAGCAAAAACCTAGGGGGGCAGCAGCCCTTTTATAGGGCAGGCTGCTGATCTAGTAACCAATGAGAAACATGGAGTGTTAAACTCCTGAACCAATGAGAGTGGCTCGTTAACAGCCAATCAGATTGCCCTGAATGGACCAATCCGATATCGCTATTATCAGCCAATCAGAAGAGCAGGATTAGAACCCTGCTTTTCTAAAGGTTTGATAAAACTTTATTTAAGCATTTTATTAGTTCATAACAGAGTCCACGGATCCAGGCTGGCCTTTAAGCCACTGGAGAATCCAGGACAGGCTCCCTTCTGCCCTGCATTCGCTTTCAGCTCCTGCAGGCCCTGTGTATGTCTGAAAGGGCCCATTCAGTCTGCGTTCGTTGTTGTGCTGCAACTGACCTAGGCTTTGGCTTAGCATTGGCTGAAATATGGGGCAGAGATTGTCTAGAACAAATCCACCCAATTAAACAATTTCATTTAGGTGTGAATTTAGTGCCAACCGACAGACAATGTGAGAAATGCTTTTCATGCCTGTTAAGCAGGATGTTATCACTCCTGCATTGCCCTCCCTTTCTCCTGTCTTTCTTTGCCTGAAGCAGGTATCAACTGCAGCATTAAACACCCTCTCGTATCACTTGGCGGAGTGACCCAGGGGTCGTCCACAAGGTGCGATCCAAAAATCTGAGATGGCAGCCAGGATGGTGTGGTTGAACCCCCACGATGCACACATTAAAAAAGCCGACAAATCTTTGGTTCCCTCATGAAACTTTGTGTTCTGTTCAGAGCGTGGGCGCAAAGAATGGAGACGAGGCATCAGAAAGTGACTCAACTCTTTATTAGTGACTTCAGAACAGAGCTAAAATACTCGGGCAGCAGCAGCCCTTTTATAGGGCTCACTGCTGTCATAATAGCCAATGCTTTGAGTTTGCTGCGCTGGTGGCGTCCAATCAGCAGCACCCATTAACAGCCAATCAGATCGGCCTGGGATGACCAATCAGGATCCACTGCTGGCGGGCCAATCAGAAGTGCAGGATTTCGAGCCTGCTGTGGAAGTAAAACTATTTAAGCTTTTAAATTAGCGCAATTGCTTAGTCCGTAGCACCCCTCCCCCCTAGGTTCCGTCTGAGGGGTGGGGTGATGTACTCTTGCAAGTACGCAGGTCGTTTCACCTGTCTACCTGATCTGCATTGCCCCAACAGTTCTTGCCTTGGCTCTGTTTCCAATGGGCTATTTGCTGGGCTGAATGGCACGACTGGGTCAACCACTTTGCTGGGTGACGCGGGGCTGTCATCCCTGCTTCCGTCAAGGCTGCCTCCTGAGTTTCTTGGGTTTGCTGCTGTCGCAGTGCTGCTTTGTGGCAAGGCTATCATTTGGTCCAGTTCTTCCTCGGAAGGTGAATATCCTGGGGTTGGTTGTGCTGATTTTTAGGATTCACGTACTGCGTCGTATGTTGGCTCATTTTTGGCCCCCTCGCTTTCCCTTCCCCCCAGGTTTGAGGTTCAGGGCTAGAGACAGGGGTAGGTGCCAGTCTGGAACGAAGTTGGTCAATGTGGCATTTCCACATTTTCCCCTCAGCAGTTTGTAAATGGTAGGAACAAGGCCCCGTAAGTTGAATTATGGTAGCGGGGACCCACAATGGGTCACCTGAGAAATTCTTTGCGAAAACTGGGTCACCTACTTTGAATGTGCGATACTTGCTGCTGGACCCTAGGGGTTGTTCTGGCATGTAGGCAGGATGTATGCGGTCAAGGTGTGATCAAAGTTTCCCTCCCATCAGGAGTTCGGCTGGGGTTTTGTTTGTAGTACTGTGTGGTGTAATATGTTGGAGGAGGAGCATCCTGGTTACTTTATGATCAATGTCTCCTTGTTCCATTTTTTGTAAAGTTTTCTTCATGAATTGGACCATTTTCTCAGTCCTACCATTGGCCGCAGGTTGGGCAGGTGAGGTCAAGGCATGGCGTATCCCCCGATCCGCTAGGTACTGTTCAAATGCGAGAGCAGTGAATTGGGGACCATTATTGGAAACCAGGACATCTGGTAGTCCATGTGTAGCAAATAGTTTATTTAATTTTTTAACGACTGCTTCTGTGGTGGTGCTCTTCATTTTGTGGACCTCTAGCCAATTTGAATAGACATCCACGGTTATGAGAAAGGTATGTCCTTTGGTGGGTCCCACAAAATCGAGGTGGATGTGGGACCAGGGACCCCAGGGTGTCTCCCATTCCATTGGTGGGGCTTTTGGTGGATCTGCGCGAGTTTCTTGACACTTGTTGCAAGTGGCCACCCAAGTTTCTATTTGTTGATCTTTACCTGGCCACCACGCGTAGCTCCTGGCTAGTGCCTTCATTCGCACAATGCCAGGATGTCCATCGTGCAACAGTTTCAGGACTTTCTGTTGTAGCCACTCTGGAATGACAACTCTGTCAATATGCATCCTTTTTGGGAGAAAAGCTCTGTGTGTCGATTTTTGAAGGGTTTGAAGATGTCACTGAGTTCGTTGTCAGGCCAACCTCTTTCCACCCAGCTGAGGATTCATGCTAAACAAGGATCTTTCCTTGTTTCTGTGGCGATGTCTCATGCAGTCAGTGGTGGAGAAGGAAGGGTTTCGATTTGTAGCGTTGTTAGTGTTGGAACCAGATCGTCTATGACTTCGGGTAGCGGTGAGTGGCTCAAAGCGTCAGCCTGGAGAATGGCTTCCCCGGGCAGTGTAGCAATTGGTAATCGTATGCGGCTAGAAATTCCGACCAACGGGTCATTCTTGGCGATAAGATGTGGGGTGTTGGTTTGTCCCCTGCTAAAATGTCAAGTAATGGTTTGTGATCGGTGACTATGGAAAAGGGTCTTCCATATACGTACTCATGGAAGCGTTTGACAGCAGCTACGATAGCGAGAGCCTCTTTATCAAGTTGGCTATAGTTCCTCTCAACTTTAGCTAAAGTCTTTGAAAAAAATGCAATAGGTGCCTCAGTACCGTTTGGTAGGATGTGGCTCAGGATGGCTCCTACCCCAAACGGTGAGGCATCGCAGGTGACAGTTAAAGGTAAGGTCTCGTTATATTGTATCAATGCAGCATCTGAGGTTAAAAGGTCTTTGACTTTCTGAAAAGCTCGTTCTTCGCTTTGTCCCCAGACCCAGGAAGCCTTCTTGTTGAGGAGCCTATGCAGGGGTTCGGCCACAGTTGCTTTCTGGGGCAAGAAGATGTTATAAAAGTTAATGAGTCCTAGGAAAGCTTGGAGGTCTGTTTTATTCCTAGGTCTTGGGGTTTTTTTTCAGTAGGATGAATTCCCTGTTTGTCAAATAGATAGCCCAGGAATTCAACCTTTTCTGTACAGAGTTGGCACTTGTCCTTCTTGACCTTTAGGCCAGCGTCTTTAAATTTCTGTAGAACCATTCGGAGTCATTTTTCTAAAATGCATCTAGTCGGGGCAGCTATCAGTACATCATCGAACTAGGGCACGACCCCTTTTATGCCTTGTAGCAATCTTTCCATTAAGCTCTGGAAAATGCCGGCGGCTACACTTACTCCGAACTGGAGTCTGTTACACTTGAAAGCCCCTCTATGCGTGATTATAGTCTGGGCCTCTGCAGTCTGTGCGTCTACGGGCAACTGTTGGTACGCCTGAGCTAAGTCAAATTTTGCAAATATTTTCCCACCTCCAAGGGAGTGAAGAAGGTGTTGGATCACAGGTACGGGGTAAGTGCTCTGCTGGAGCGCATGATTTAGGGTGGCCCGGTAATCCCCGCAAATTCTCACCGATCCATCTGGTTTTATGGGGGTCACAATTGGGGTCTCCCATCGAGCGTGGTCAGTCAGTTCCAACACACCTTGTGCTATTAAAGGGCACTCGACGAGGCTTAAGGCTAATGGGCGCAACTTCGGGGCTGAGGTTAAACGATATAGGGGACCCTTTGCACTTGACTAGCTTCTCGCTGAACATGTCCTGGAATTCTTGGACGAGGGCTGTTTCCCAGTCATCACTGCCAGTCTGGTTGATGCCAGCAAGTTTGATTCCTAATGGCGCAAACCACTGAAGACCCAGAAGGCTGGGCCGCTCTCGATTGACGATGGTCAATGGTAAGGTTGCGGTGTGGTCCTTGAAGGTGACTCGGACGTTGCTGGAACCGACGACCAGAATTCTATTTCCTTGGTAGTCTTTCAATATGACGTTTTGAGTGCTGAGGTCCGGCGACGGATGTCAGGGATCAGCTGCTTGAAGGTTTTCCAGGATACCATCGATAGGGATGATCCAGAGTCGACCTCCATAACGCATGGTCACTTCTTGATGGCGACCCTCACTCGGATTTTCCTTGCATCAAGGGATGAAGCGTGGCCTATGGTGATGGTCTGGTGTGCCTCTTCTCGTCGGGATGAAGTGGTGGCTGCTCGGTTTCTGTATTGAAAGTTCTATTGGTTGTTTTGACGGTCCCGATTAACTGGTGGGGTGCCTGTTGTCTGTCAGAAATTGTTTTCTCTCCTGGTTGGGCTGGGTCCTCACTTGCTTCTGCAGACCTTAGCGATGTGGCCCCTCTTCCCGCAGGAACAGCAGAGTGCATCTCAGAATTTGCAGTTGGATCGCAGGTGACTGCCCCCGCATCCGGAGCATTGGTACGGGGATTTTCTATTCTTTTGGTCCCGCTGGTTGCATTCTGACCTGAGTCTGTTGATCTCTTCTTCCTTGCTTTCTGATGAGGATTCGAGGTCCTCATGGTGGGTAGTTGTCGTGTGCCTCTCGGAAAACGGCATAGCGTTGCTGGCGAGTTGGCGGTGCGTTGCATTCGCTCGGCGCATTCGAGCGGCTGACTTCCTGGTTGCTTCTGCTGCAGTAGCATCGGCGATGACATCTGCGAGGGCAATGTCTCCCTTTGCCATAATCTTGCTCTGGGTCGTGGGGTCTCTTAGGCCCAGAACAATTCGATCTCTCATGGCTTCCTCAAGATTTGCGAAGCCACAGAGTCCTCCGAGGTTTCTGAGGTCAGCGATGAAGTCCCCAACGCTTTCGCTTTCCCATTGGTCCCTCTGGTAAAACTCGTGTCTTCTGATGAGTGTTGGCACCACCGGTGCATAATGGGCCCAGAGGATTGGGGCAAGGTTGTCCCAGTCCATTGTCTTGACTTCTGCTGGTTTCGCAAGTGCTTTTGCCATCTTGAAAACAGCAGGCCCGCAATGGCTCAGAAATACAGCTCGTTTCTTGCCAGGCGTAGCATCTTTCAGATTGTTGGTCTCCAGGAACACCTGGAACCTGTCCATATACGAGTCCTAGTCTTAGCCGGATCAAATGGAGCGGGTGGTATAGCGCTGCTGGTCATTCTGCCGCTTCTTCGGTGCGCTCTTAGCCACGTGCTCTGTAGGGTTCATTGAGTGTTTGATCAGCTCTTAAAGTCTCCATATCCCATCCTCGTCGCCAGTGTTCTGTTCAGAGCGTGGGCGCAAAGAACGGAGACGAGGCATCAGAAAGTGACTCAACTCTTTATTAGTGACTTCAGAAGAGAGCTAAAATACTCGGGCAGCAGCAGCCCTTTTATTGGGCTCGCTGCTGTCATAATAGCCAATGCTTTGAGTTTGCCGCGCTGGCAGCGTCCAATCGGCAGCGCCCGTTAACAGCCAATCAGATCGGCCTGGGACGACCAATCAGGATCCGCTGCTGGCGGGCCAATTAGAAGTGCAGGATTTCGAGCCTGCTGTGGAAGTAAAACTATTTAAGCTTTTAATTCGCGCAATTGCTTAGTCCGTAACACTTTGGACCATACTTTGTGCCTCTCTCTCTCTCTCTCTCTCTCCCCTGGGTGCCTGGCTGCCCCAGACAGGAAGTGGAAGCTGAGCGGCAGCAGCCGAAGGAGAGTGCCCAGCTGGCAGGGATGGCCAAGGGAAGAGGAAGCCCACCTATTTCTCCGCTTGAAGCCAACCCGGTGGGGGTGGGGAGTGGGGAATCCTGTGGTCATGTGCTGGAGGCTTCCAAATAAACACAAACAGCTGCAAACCATATCCTGGGGAAAGTATGTTATTTCTGTATGTAGAGCACGGGGAGGTCTTACTTGCCCTGGGCCAGTGGTGGGATTAAAAAAAAAATTTTTACTATCAATTCTGTGAGAGCAGCTTGGTAGGTGTGGCTTGGTGGGCGTGGCAAAGGAAGGATACTGCAAAATCCCCCTTCCCTCCCCAGCCCACTAGCCTGCTTTCCAGCTCCGTTCTCCTGTGCAGGGCAACCAAAGGAGACCCAGCCGATCATCTGGGACTCAATGGGAGGCAGAGAAGAGATGGGGTTGGAGGGCCCAGTCAGAGGCGGTATTTGCTGGTTCTCCGAACTGCTCAAAATTTCCGCTACTGGTTCTCCAGAACTGGTCAGACCTGCTGAATCCTACTTCTGCCCTGGATGCAGTAACAGGGGTGCCAGGCAGGCTTTCCTGGAAAGGTGCAGCAACAGCCAAATGGCAGCTCCTTCCAGCTCTGCCTAAGCTCTTTCCAGACCATAATAATGGAAAGCCAGCAAGCAAACAGGTCTCCCACCCCAGAGTCAGGCTGCCTGCCAGACACATTTATTGGAATTCAGTTTGTTTCTGAAGAAAAAGAGCAACTGTTATCTCTTTAGTGTGCTTTTTATTCAGCCTCAAGAAAAATATGTTAATTGATGTTAATCAGAAACTTGCTGCAGTTATTTGGGGATCATTAATGCCCATTTTTCTCTCCTTTTAAGAGCTATTAATGTACAATGGTTCTATACTCTCTCCTTTATTCCAAAAAGGAGGACAAGCCCGGATTCCCAGCTGCTCAGGAAGCCGTTGTGATCTGATCCTCAAGACTAAGGACCAAATTCCTCTGGTTTTGTTGTTGGCAAGTGAATTATTAGCCTGTGATGCTAACTTTTCTTATGCTTTTGCTAAGATGCCCAGGTTTCAGCTCCCCTCAACAACTGTCCCCTGTCCGCAGGGCGGGTCTTCCTTGCCAGGTAAGGTTTCCACTCGAGCCCTCAGAAGCCTCGTGGTGCAGCCGCACTTGAGCATCTCAGCAGGGAGCATGTGTGGTTTACACATGGTTTCCACCACAATTGCAAGTTTTGCTTGTTGCCTTTCTTCTAAAAATAATGTTCTTAAAGATCTGCAGATGTGCTGATCTGCTAAATTATTTTTAAATTAAGCGCTACTTGTGTAAATGTTCACAGTTGTGTGTACACACTAGAAATAGCTATTTTGAGAAAAATCACAAATTTTCTGTCCGTAAATCTTCCCTCCCCCACCCACCTACCCAAAGTGAGCTTGGAAGTAGCACCTTTTCTTTCAGAAATAACCATTTTTCTGGCCCCAATAATGTTTGCTTTTGTCCCCTCAAATGGCTTTCCTGCTGCCCCTTTCACTCTCACTGTGGCTGCCAGAACTATTCCATGCTCCCTTCCTCTCTCTTCCACCTCTGGGTGCCTTGAGCCCCTCTCAGAAAATGCAGAATTAAAGCTGTCTGCAATTAGCACGGAGAAGCTCCAGCTGCCCAAAAGAACAAGCCTAAAGCAGGTTGGGGAGCTTGGCAGGAGAAGAACCTCTGAAGGGAACGGGCCAGGCGTCCTTGGATAATTCAGGTGCCAGGACATCATCTGCCTGGCACAAGCGTTTGCTTCCCTTTGTTAGATAGTCTTTTTCTACTTGGATCTTGACCTCTTTCTCTGATTCCCAGGAACATCCTTACTCACCGGTTGGCTGTGATAATTTTTGAGCATGATTCCAGAATGTTTTTGCAGTTTGGTCTCTCTCTTGCACACTGTAATTTGCAATTAATTTTCCTCACTTTTCACTGGATAGATATGGCACACAAAATAGGCTAAAATCCAGGTACAGAAAATAACCCAGTGTATCAATCTTGCCAAAGTGTTCAATGTTTCTCAACCACAGCAATATAAGAGGCATGGACATTGAATTCCCTATCCAGCAGGCCAGGTTAAAGTCAGCGCCTCTTAAGGTTCTGAGGTTGAGAAACACTGTTCTCGTTTATCTGACCATAACAGTTTGGTACACAAGCCACGGCTGTTTCACTAAACTTGGTTAGGGTTAGTGTGCTTTGTGAGTACAAGCTTCCTTTTTCTGCTCAGGGGCAGAAAATGGACTTAAACTGTGTCAGTGAAAGAGCTGACAACAGCACTGGCATGACATGCTAAACTGGGTTAGTTTTCATCTTGGTTCATTTTTTATAGCTTTGCACTTCATGCAAATCTGCCCTTTTACTTGTTTATGATTAAATATATTGTGTGACTTCAGGAAGGACACATTCACACAAACATAAAGATGAATCTTGTTATATATACTGTAGGTGTTTCCTCTTGTTGGATCTAAATATCCATCTGGTTCAGTTCCAAGCTGGGAGAAAGACACCAGAAACATGGAGGCTAATTGAAAAGATGATTTATTGATGAAACAGAACCACAACCACATGTCATTCTGGGCAGCTGACAAAATGGAATTGAGAGTGGGTGGGTTTTTATACCTTCCCTTTCCTTTAATATTCTTTTGGCTGTTGTCAGATTCCTATGGGGTCATGTAGGGGTCATAGCTGGCTCTATAGGCAAACGTGGAAATGCAAATCCTAGGTGCTTGTCTGAGCTAATCTGGTCAACCTCTGGTTTATTATTTATCTGAGCTCCCAGGTTTCTGTGCCTTTGAAGTTTGGATTGCAATGGGGGGGCTTGTGTTCTGAAAGGCTGTTGGGCAATTCCTATTGTGGCTAATGGCTTTCGTCCTGTGTTGGATCTTGGGTTGCTTTCTAATCCTACCCTTCTGCCAAGGAGTTTTGAAATATCCTGTCTTGAATAGATTCCTGCCTGTAGTATATGCTTTGCTTATGAATAGAGCTATCTAGCTACTTCTTCCTCTTTCAATAATCTCTTTATCTCTTAAGTTCTGGCATCTGCTGTGGGCTATTAAGAAAGACTTGGGGGCTGCTTTCTCTCTTAAAGAGCATTCTGACCAAGGCTTTCTGAGACATCAACAAACACACATTAGATCCAAAACCCTTTTATTTTAGATCAACAGCTATGAATTATCATCATTCACAGCCCGTAATGAGTCTCAATCAGTTATAAATAGTCCCATGGAAGTCTGTCAAAGTTCTTCGGGAGAAATCTGATAAGAACACACCTTTATCTTTCTTGAAGTTCTACCAACCACTAAAGTACCAATTAGTCTTTCAAAACCAAAAGGGACACAAATTAACCACGGAGCTTTCAGGTTCCAAACTGACCAAAGCAAACAATGTTGCTTCCTGCAAAGGTTCCTGTCCCTTTGCACTTCCTTTATAACTTATGGGAGGGGCAATCCCCTCCCAGCCTTACTCCCAAGTCGCCCCTTTTGTCTTAGCTGCTTTTGCCTTCCAGCAGCTCTGCGCGCACACACACTGGTAACAGGCTCCGCCTGTTCCTCTGCCTCGCTGCTGCCAGATTCCGGAGGCTCCGAAGGCAGCACTCCACTCCCAGATGGCCCTGGCCCCATCCCTGCATCGGATGCAGGACCCTCGTCTGAGTCCTCCCCAGACTCCCAGACGGGTCCCTGTTCTTCCCCACTGTCCGATTCTGCTGCCGTCTGCACAGGCTGCCACCGAACCACAACAAAGAGTATGTTTCTCCATTTCTCCTTTGGGGAAATATAATATTCTGCCTTTTAAATATTTCCCAAAGTATTTCATTCTTCTAGGAGTAGCGGGGGGCTTCCCAAATTCTGAGTAAGAAAAATGGACTTCAGCCATGCTCACCACACTTCCTGCTCTATAGTGACTCTGCAAGAGACACAAAATAAACTGTAAAAGCTCAGACACCCAAAACCTTTTCCTACAGATAATGAAGTGTGGTCTGCATTTTCTAGCCACCGATAGGTAAATCTATGAATACTAAGTCTCTGGATAATGAAGGGAATTGAATATAAATAAACTGGAATGGCAATTTCAACCTTTTTCTTTATCCCAGATCATAAAATTGCTAAATCAAAACCCCCATGACTCAACCGTGCTGGAACCGGTTACTAATTCCCCATTTTTCAAGTCAAAAGAGAAAGTCACCAAACAGAAGACATTAACGTGTCTTTGCAGCTGAAATAAACTTTGGGTCCCCCTGTGTGCTTGCGGGGAGGGAATTACAGCCTTCCCAGTTCAACACGGCCGTTTTCATGCCCTGGGCCTTTATAAAGATCCAGGCAGTGGGTACAAAGGGGCACTACAGGTGAGAACCCCCCATTGGCTGGTGGGCACCCACTGACACACGCAGGACGGCGGTCTCTGTGGGATCTCAAAGAAAGTGCCCACCCACAGCATATTTCATTTCATACTCATTTGTTTGTGTGTTTGTTTATTTAATTTATATCCTGCCCATCTTCCTAATAAGCAACTCTGAGCAGCTCACAAAGAGTAAAAGGATAAATATGAAAACAGCTGTAACATTGTACAAGCTATGTCAAATATATTTAGGGGTGATCCCCTTTTTAGAACTGAATGAGCGAGGCCTGCAAGGAAGGAGTCGACAGGTTGCTGGCCCAGCCAACGCTGGGTTCTGCAATTGGAGCCCATGATCGTGCTGAGAGGGGAAAGTGAGGCTCAGCGCTGTATTTCTGCACCGAATGAAAGAGAGGGGCGCTTGTGACCCACATGCAAATCAAGGGTCACTGCTGGTGTTCAACAAGATGGTTTTTTTATACCATAAAACCACACAGGCACATCGGAATTTCCCATCATCCCTTCTTCCAGATTTATTGAAGACATGCACAGTTCGGGTTCACATCCAGGGGAGGGGCGGTGGGCGTTCGCAGGGGTTTGGGAGAGCCCCGAGCTAAGATTCTATGCAGTTTGGAGAACCCCCAACTCCCATTCCTGGGTGGCCCCACTCACCCCATCCTTCCCCTCCAAGGACTCCCCACATGGCCCATGGGGAGGGCAAAAAACGGCAGGCCTCCTGGAAGTTCGAGAAGGCCGGAAATGGGCCCATTTCCAGCTTCCACAGAGCCTTCAGAGCCTGTGGAGGGAAATAATGCCCCCCCCCAGCATGGTGCAGGAAGCCGACTAAGCCACACCCACCATGGCCACGCTCACCCAGTAACCTGGCAGAGAACCCATTGCTAAAAAATTTGAAGCCCACCCCTGTTAACATCCCATAATAGGGGTGCCTTTTTCTACCTCTGGGAGTGTTTTCTTGGCATGCTCGTGTTGAGCTTTTTGCCTCCTGACCTTTGCCCAGGCAGTCTTGACCTTCAGCAAAGGGTCACCTTCCTTTCCTTGTTCCAGGACTTCATCCCAGTCACAAAGCCACAAAGCTGGACGCGAACTCCCTGTCACGGAAGCATTTGGGGTCAGCCTCTTTCAGGGTCCAGGTGTGTCTGCTGATCCCAAACATAAGCATCATCTGAGTGAATCAGGTGGGTGAATTGCTGGGTGGAGCAAATTCAAGGCTCCCCTGCCAAAGCCCTTAAGAGTTGGCTGAGGGGCCTTCAAGGCTTTGGCTGCAAGAACAGCGCACCGACTCCCAGAATTCTCCAACACACACACACACCAGTCAGCTTCCCTGTCCCGGGGAGAGACGTAGCTGTGACTGCAAGGAAAACTCTTCTGTGGCCTCCAGTTCTCGGCTGCTCCTGGCAAACCTTCGGTGCCCAGCTGCAGTTCCTATGGGGTGGGGGTTGCCTGGCAGTAGCCACCATTTGCAGGAGAAGCAGCTGCCTGAGCTTTGCCCCAGTGCCACTCTGGGTGCCCTGCAACCATCAACCACTGGCTCTGAAGCAAAGCTGAGGGTCTGTTGTTTTGCTTTTGAGCATTTGCCAGAAGATCAGCCCCCCCCCCCCGCAATCCCCTTCAGGTGACAAAGGGATCAGTGGCCACCCCATAAATCTAGAGCTAATCCCCACGATCAATATTTTTCATTAAGAGCCTGCGCGAGTCAGGCCGTCGGAGGAAGAAAATCTGTTTAGGGTGACATCTTGATGAAGTTATTCAGCGTGGGGCATTTAAGTGACTGAACAGTAATCAAAAGGGCGCAGTGGGGAGATTGGAGGTTGCTGGGCTGGGGGGAATTCATACAAGGAGGGGGCTGCCAGCTGGAGTTCCCCCAGGTGGGGTGGCCACGATTCCCACAGAAGCTGAACAGATTTCTCCTGGGGACAGAGCCCTCCTGTGCCACGCAGAGCCCCCTCCGGCAGCGCTCCGTGTCTCTGCCCTGGCTGGCATCCCTTTTCCTCAGCGTAGCTGTTAATGTTCCGCCCAGCTCAGGACCTTTCTGGATGCTCTTTCTGTCTTCTGCAAGGCCCTCCCTCCCCCCTCAGTCCCTTCTGGCCCCTCTGCAAACTTGGGCAGCCCCCTCTGACCCTCCCCACCCTGAACTTCATGAAAGGGCCTGGCCAGAATTGTTTGTGGGAAAAGAAGCTTCCTGGAGGGAATCCTGGCTTTTTTTAATGTCTGGCTACTCTGGAGGTTCTGCAATGGATCGTGTGTCCTTGTTCCTCATGCTCCACTGGTCAGACAAGCCCACACAGCTCGGAGTTGTGTGTGCAGCAAGTTGTCTTTCTTCGTCAGTTCCTCCTCTGCACTGGGGAGAGGGATGTTCTGACCCAGGATTCCTGAGACCGTAATTAAGCACACGCGTAGTCCAAACAACTCTTGTTTTATTTCAACACTGGGAATTATGTTCCTTCCCAGCCCCTAATGAGTCCCAAGCAGTCCCTCGAGATAAGCACCCACCTTTCTCTCCTTTGAATTCCTGCCAACAACTAAAGTGCCAGATTAACTTGAAAAAACAAAAACAAATGAAGAACAAAGTCCACACAGAGCTTCGAGGTTTAATCTGAACAGAGTGAACAACTTTGCTTCCTGCCAAGGTTTTCCTATCTTTGTACTTCTTTATCCCTTATGGGAGGAGCAATCACCTCCCAGCCTTACTCCTGAGTCACCCCTTTTGTCTCAGCTGCTCTTGCCTTCTGACAGCTCTGTGCACAAGCGCACTGGGAACAGGCTCCCCTGGTTCCTCTGCCTTGCTGCTGCCAGACTCTGGAGGCTCTGGAGTCAGCACCCCACTCCCAGATGGCCCTGGTTCCATCTCTGTATTCGACGCAGGACCCTCGTCCGAGTCCTCCCCAGACTCCCTGACTGGTCCCTGTTCTTCCCCACTGTCTGATTCCACTTCTGTCTCGGCAGGCTGCCAGCGAGCCACAGGGGAGGCCTTCAGGGCCATGCAGGGAGCACTTCTTCAGAGAGCCACAGTGATGGGCCCCTGTTCCTTGCAAGGGAGATTGGCTTGGGGCCTCCGCTAGCTGCCTCACTCCTCCCCTCTGCTGCAAACCGAGTCATGCCTGGTAGCTGAGGGGAACCAGCAAACAGCCTTCCCTTCCTCTCTCCCCTCCAGCTTCTCCGGAGAGTTGGCTGCCACTCGGCCATTAAGACGGATTCCTTTGGGGCAGATAAGCTCCTTCAGGCACTTCACTCTCCCCCCCCACACACACCCATTTCTCCCTGTTGGTGCTGATAGTACGACACCCCCAGACAATCAGACCAAACTTCACGAATCTGCGCACAGCCTAACAATCGTGGTGGAAGACAGGCTCCCAAAGACCCACAGATCCTACACAAGTGCAGCCTGGCAGGAAGCAAACTCCCAAGAGGGCAGAGCTCAGCGTGGCTCAGTTTACCTGAATGAAACTGCCGTCCACGCATGGTGTGGGAGGAAGGTCCTGGCTCCCCCCTTGCCTGCTCAGGGAGGCTGAGGCTGGCCCGACCTCAGGGAAGGGGAAGGGCAGGGCTGGCTATTGCCTGCTCTCCACAGTCCTGAAACCTTCCCCGACTTGCAGCTGAAGCTGATAAATAGGAACCGGCTGCTGTTGGGTCTGCAGCCCCCCACCCCCTTGCCAAGCCTTGCCAGGGGCAGCTGATGGCTGTCGCTGAAGGCAGCTCCATCAATAATGGATGCTTGCAAACCAAGGAAGTGCGAAAATTCTCTCTCCCCCATGAATTATAAATGCAGCACGGCTCGGCTGGACTCCATCTCCCTTTCCATTTCTTTGTGTATTAAGAGGGGTAAGGGGAGCATCATGTTTCCAATTAACACGTTCCATCCTTAGGTGACACAAGAGCAGTTCTCCAGCGATGTGCAGATGCCATCTCTATCCCTGCCAAGCTGCAGATGAGGGGGGAGCAGCAGAGCCAGCTGCAGTGGGCACCTGGGTCCCCAGGCCTCTCCGGGCTCCAACATTCAGAGCCACGAAGGGAGGGGCAACTTCACTTTTGTGCAAATGGCTTTGTACTAAAGGTAAGCCGGGCGTGTGGTTGCAATTGTGTGTCCCCAGACTGTTTTGTAGATGCCCTGCTTTGGGGATGAGGTCCCAGCAAGGCAACGACAGGCTCAGCCCCTGACAAGCAAGGGATGCTTTCTCAGGAGCCCAGGGTGGCAGGCACGGCCAGCTCTGCCCCATCTCCTGGGCCCTAAGATCAGGGCGGCAGCACCTCCTTCCAGTCTCCCTGGGCCGTCCTGTCTCTGCTCAGGTGTGCGGTGGAACCGAGAGAGAGAGAGAGAGAGAGACGAGCCTAAAGGATGAAGAAAGGACGAACATGTGGGGAGGGCAAAGTATCTATACTCTCCTACTTAACCTGGTTTGGGCATCAGATGCCTAAAGTCCATCCTGCATTCCCACCAGTGGGACCGTCTGCTGTGGAGGTCCTGCTGGCTTCCTCCTTCCCCCTTGCTCCTGGTCGTCTGGGGGCCCGGGGGCCCAGGGCCACTGCTGCATGTCAGGCGCCAGAGAAAAGTGAACGGCAGGGATGGCCAGGGAGTCCTTGGGGGTTTCAGGTGAAGGGCTCCAATCCTTGCCTTGTCCCGAACAGCAGATAGGGTGGCTTGACTAGGTGCCCTAAACACGTCACATCTCAGGCTTCGGTGTCATTGGCATGTACCCTGTAATTGCCTTCTCTTGTACTGAATAGCCATTTCCAAGAATATGGTGCAGATCCACAGGGAACCAAAACAGTGGTACATTTCGTAATTAGGCCTAAAGAAAAGATGAAAGGCTTTTGCAAAATTGCCCATAATTGTCAGTGAGTTTTGCTTTTTCCAAAGAAAACAGTTCTGGAAACAGCAGGACATGATGGCAGGCAAAGAAAAGGCTTACCCTGAGCTGCCGAGAGGCAGAGGCAGGATTGAAATGGTGGGCCATCCATGGCTTTCCACGGGGAGCTTCCCCAGCTCTGGGTCCCTTTGTGGCAATCCTGAGCCGACTTAGTTCTCCACCCAGCGAGAAGAGCAAAACTCCAGAAAGCCAAGGGGAGGAAGTAAAGGCTCTTGGGACAATCCTGCCTTGGACCCACATCCAAACCCGGGTCCGAAGTACGCAAGGTCCCAAAGATTTCCCTCAATCCCATGCAGCAGAGGAACAAGCCCCACAGTTCCACCCGCCCTTCCCAGCTGCACATCCACACTCTTCATGTGGAGGGAGAGTTGGACATGCGGCCATCTGGAGAGCCAAGAATGGTTCAGAAAAGGAGCCAGCAGAACGACTGTGCTGCCGTGCCTGCCCATCTTCCATGGTGACAGAACCATTTCTTTCCTTATTATTGTAACCTCCTTAGTAGTTCATCCACCCCACTCTGAAAGTCAGGCCTGGCACAGTGAGGAGCAATCGGTGTGAGTTTCCCATCTCTCTCCTTCCCTCGCTGCTTATTCTAGTTGCGTTCCTGGCTCACTACACATCCTGCCCATCAAAAAGGTACAGTCTGACTGGCAAGATTTGTTTTTTGTATTGCATCTGTCCTGGAGGAAGCTCAAGGCCTTCCCAGGGCCCTCCAGATGGTGATCTCCTCCATATTTTCAGTCACAAGCACAATAAGAGGGACAGCAGAACTGTGGTTTAACAGATTAATAGAGTTGGAAGGGACCTTGTAGGTCATCTAGTCCAACCCCTCCGCCCAAGCAGGAGAACCTACACCATTTCTGACAGATGGGTAGTCCAGCCTCTTCTGGAAAGCCTCCAGGGATGAAGCTCCCACCACTTCCGAAGGCAACTTCTGTTCCATGGGTTGATGGTTCCCACTGTCAGAAAATGTCTCCTTATTTCTCCTTATTGGTTCTGGATCCAGGGCCCGGGGCATGTGGGCACAAGATGGCTGACCTCTCAGGAAGACTGCAAAACTATGCTTGGCCAGAGCATGGCAAACAGCATCAGAAGAGCTTTCAACTGGGAGATAAAAGCCCTGAAGGAAATAGAGACTTGCACGCTATAGAAGGAAATGTGGCTGTAATCGAGACTACTAAATCATTCAGTAAAAAGCAGGAGTAACATTGGCTCATAAAGTTGTGGTTTCCATTGTCTACAAGTTAATGCTCAGATGCGCCTGAACTTCTAATGCAGGAAATGAAATATGATTTGATTGATGCAATGGAGACCCACTGAAATTACCCCACATTTGAGAATTCCATTTATGCAAAAGATATCAAATCAAGAGGGAGAATCCTGTGCTCTGATTAACATCTGTTCAGGAGTCTGAATGAATTAAATGGCCTTTTCCTGCTGCTTGCACAGAAGTGTTCTCTACCTTAACCTTAAGCTGTCATGAAACTTTCTGTCCTCGATCCCTTGGTCCTTTCCTGACTTTATTATCTTCCTTCCAAATCACTCCCAGTTCCTGATGTCCTTTTCAGGTAAACAGGTGACAAATTCTAACAGAACATGAACACCTTTGTGCTGCCCTAGGACAGGGGTCCCCAAACTTGGCAACTTTTAACAGCCAGCTAGAATTCTGGGAGTTGAAGTCCACAAGTCTTAAAGTGGCCAAATTTGAAGACCTCTGTCATAGGATAATGTCAGAATAAGGGGGAAGCTTCTTTTAATAGGAGGAGAGTCAAAAAAAATGGGAGGGGCTCATCAAAGCAGCTGCCACTTCATAAAACGTACCTCTCCCCCTACACTCCCTCTGGCTTTTGACTTTTGTTTTGAACTAATAAAAATGCTGAAATAAACTTTTAACAAACCTTAAAGAAAAAGCAGGGTTCTAATCCTGCACTTCTGATTGGCTGATAATAGCGATATCGGATTGGTCTGTTCTGGGGAATCTGATTGGCTGTTGACGAGCCACTCTCATTGGTCCAAGGGTTTAACACTTCCATGTTTCTCATTGGTTAATAGGTCAGCAGCCTGCCCTATAAAAGGGCTCCTGCTGCCCTAGGGTTTTCGCTCTGTTCACGATGATTAATAAAGAGTTGAAGTTCACTGTTCACTGCCTCGTCTCCGTTCCTTGCGCCCATGCGCAGAACTTAACATTGGCGACGAAGGTGGGATGCGGAGACATCAGAGCTGACTGAACACTACAGAGCATCAAACAGAGCACGTGGCTGAAGGCACATCAACAACAGAACCATGTCCGGTGCCGCCATACCACCCGCTCCATTTGACCCAGCACAAGAAGACTGGGACTCGTACACAGATCGGTTCCAGATGTTTCTGGAGACCAACAACTTGAAGGATGCCACTACGGGGAAAAAGCAAGCAGTGTTCCTGACCCATTGCAGTCCTGCCGTCTTTAAGATGGCCAAGGCACTAGCGAAACCGGCTGAGGTGAAAACCTTGGACTGGGACGTCCTCGCGCCCCTTCTACGGGCCCACTATGCACCCGCTGTACCAACGCTTGTCCGAAGACATGAATTTTACCAGAGGGACCAGCGGAAAGGAGAGAGCGTTGCAGATTTCATCACGGATCTCCAGAACCTGGGAGGCCTCTGTGGGTTTACAGACCTCGAAGAAGCTCTCAAATAATTATGGGATTAGATGACCACACTGCGCAGAGCAAGATCATGGCCAAAGGGGACATCGACCTTGCTGATGTCATCAAGGACGCTACTGCAGCAGAAGCAACCAGAAAGTCGGCCGCCCGAATGCGCCGCACCAACGCACTGCTCCGTCAACTCACTAGCGATACCTCACCTCGCCTAGAGATGCACACAACAGCGACCCACCACGAGGACCTCGAATCACCATCAGGGGAACCGAATTCCGGTCGTTGGATCCAGCCAAGTCCAAGTATCATTCAAAAATCGTACTGCATCATTACCACTGACCGTCGTTGACCGTGATCGGCCTAGCTTGTTAGGCCTTCAATGGTTCGCCCCACTCGGGATCGAGGTAGCTGGCATTCACCAAACCAGAAGCGACGACTGGGAGGAGGCCATCGTCCAGGAATTCCAGGACGTTTTTGCAGACAAACTAGGCGAGTACAAGGGGACCCCGATATCATTTAACCTTAACCCTGAAGTAGCCCCCATCCGCCTTAAGCCTCGTCGGGTACCTTTTGCCCTTAAACCAAAAATTGACGAGCAGCTCGATAAATTAATAGCCCAGGGTGTTTTAGAACCAACTGACCACGCCCGTTGGGAAACCCCAATCGTAACACCCATCAAACCGGATGGATCGTTAAGGATTTGTGGGGACTACCGGGCTACCCTTAATCACGCCCTTCAACAGAAAGCTTACCCGGTGCCGGTGATACAACACCTTTTCCATTCCCTGGGGGGCGGAAAAGTCTTTGCTAAATTGGATTTAGCACAGGCGTACCAACAACTGCCTGTAGATAAAAAAAACCACAGAGGCACAGACGATCGTTACGCACCGAGGCGCCTTTAAGTGCAACCGACTCCAATTCAGAGTGAGCGTAGCCTCAGGGATTTTTCAAAGTCTGATGTAGAGACTCTTGCAAGGGATCAAGGGGGTCGTGCTGTACTTTGATGATGTTTTAATTGCTGCCCCGAATAGAGAAATACTAGAAAAGTGTCTTAAAATGGTCCTCCAGACATTTAAAGACTCTGGCCTTAAGGTTAAAAAAAATAAATGTCAACTGTGTACAGATAAAGTAGAGTTCCTGGGGTACCTAATCGATAAACAATTTACCCCACTAACAGCAAACTAAGGGCAATCAAAAATGCCCCAAGACCCAGAAATAGGACTGATCTCCAAGCTTTCCTGGGGCTCATTAACTTTTACAACATCTTCTTGCCCCAGAAAGTAACCGTAGCTGAGCCCCTACATAGACTTCTTGACAAAAAAGCAACCTGGGTCTGGGGACACCGCGAGGAGTATGCATTCCGACAAGTGAAAAACTTACTAACCTCAGTTGCTGTTTTAATGCATATAACGAAACTCTGCCTTTAACAATTACATGTGACGCATCACTGTTTGGAGTAGGAACCATTTTGAGTCATGTGTTACCAAATGGTAGTGAGGCCCCTATTGCCTATTTTTCAAGGACCCTATCAAAGGCTGAACGTAACTATAGCCAGATCGACAAAGAGGCTCTTGCAGTTGTATCTGCTGTGAAACGGTTTCCATGAATATGTGTATGGACGAGTTTTTACTATTGTTACCGACCACAAACCTTTGCTAGGGATTATAGCGGGAGACAAGCCAACCCCCTATATATTGTCACCTAGAATGACTCGCTGGTCAGAGTTTTTAGCTGCGTACAACTATAAATTACAACACCGCCCGGGGAAAGCCATTCCCCATGCTGATGCATTGAGCCGTGCCCCACTTCTGGAAACCGTCAACAACCCAGCTCCAACCCTTACAACACTCCAGATTGAAACACTACATTCACCACCGCTAACAGCCAGAGACATTGCAATCGAAACAAAACGAAATCCTGCCTTGGCGCGAGTTCTTAGCTGGGTCGAACGAGGATGGCCAATAGAACAAACTCCTGATGACTTCACCCCTTTCAGAAACCAGCAAACAGAACTTTTTTCGCAAAAAGGCTGCATCCTATGGGGAGATAGGGTCTTCGTCCCAGAGCGGTTACAATGAGCAGTATTGAAAACATTGCATGATGGTCACCCTGGTATCGTGCGTATGAAAGTGCTCGCACGAAGCTATGCGTGGTGGCCGGGCATCGACAAACAGATCGAAGCCTGGGTAAAGACTTGTTTAAAGTGCCAAGAAGTCAGCACTGCCTCACCTAGAGCAACTCCAACAGAATGGGAAACCCCCCGGGGGCCGTGGTCCTGCATCCACGTTGACTTTGTGGGACCTACTAAAGGACATATGTTCCTCCTAACAGTGGATGCCTCTTCCAACTGGCTCAAGATCCACAAAATGAAGAATACTACAACCGAGTCCGTCATCCGAAAATTGAATAGGCTATTCGCAATGCACGGGCTGCCAGACGTTCTGGTCTCCGACAACGGACCCCAGTTCACCGCCCTGGCGTTTGAACAATACTTTGTGGACCGGGGTATCCGCCATGCGCTAACTTCACCGGCGCACCCTGCGGCTAACGGCAGGGCTGAGCGCATGGTACAATTTGTCAAAAAAACTCTCCACAAAATGGACTATGGGGACATTGACGACAAAATAAACAGAAGACTCCTACTGCAACACATCACTCCGCACAGTGTCACCAACAAGACTCCAGCTGAACTGATGATGGGACACAAGCTCCGTTCCCACATCGACCGGCTTCACCCATCCTATGAGCCAGAGAAACCCTGTGGATATAGCAGAAAATGCCGCGAGTTCAAGGTAGGTGACTTAGTTTTCGCCAAAAATCTCTCAGGCGAACCATTATGGGTCGAAGCAACCGTAATTCAAACCACCGGGCCCAGATCATACCGTGTGCAAACCTGCGACGGAAAAATATGGAAACGCCATATAGATCAGCTTCGCTCTAGGCTACAACCCAGTTCCCGCGACTCCTGTGACTCCCAAACTGAGGGGGGAGGGGATGTCGAAGAAACCGAATTCGAGATGGTGGAAAGCAGAAGCGAAGGAAGTCAGCAATTGGGCACGATAAATGAAGAAGAATCAAGAAGGGGAGTGTCCTCGCTACAGAGGAATACCTCAGCAGAGGCTCGCCCGCAAAGATCAGAGGACAACAATGACAGAATTCGCGGCACCGAGTCGTCCAGTGAGAATGCGGAACCGCCTGTACCAGATATGTCCAAAAACGTCCCACTGAAACCGGACTACAGACAGGAACCGGTGGGACAGCGCAAATCTAATAGACAGTTGAAACAACCTACATATCTTAGGGATTACGTCACCGCACCCCTCAAACGGAACCCGGGGGGAAGGGGTGTTATGAACTAATAAAAACGCTTAAATAAACTTTTAACAAACCTTAAAGAAAAAGCAGGGTTCTAATCCTGCACTTCTGATTGGCCGATAATAGCGATATCGGATTGGTCCGTTCTGGGGAATCTGATTGGCTGTTGACGAGCCACTCTCATTGGTTCAAGGGTTTAACACTTCCATGTTTCTCATTGGTTAATAGGTCAGCAGCCTGCCCTATAAAAGGGCTCCTGCTGCCCTAGGATTTTTGCTCTGTTCAGAATGATTAATAAAGAGTTGAAGTTCACTGTTCACTGCCTCGTCTCCGTTCCTTGCGCCCATGCGCAGAACTTAACAACTTTAATGCCAGCAGTAACATCTTCTCTTCTCTTGGAATGACTGAAAGAAAACTAGCTAGGGCTTCTTTAGCTTCACTGATGGTAGAAGAAAGTGCCACAAATCCATACGCCAACTGTGCCAGCTGAAAATGACACAGAAGACATTAACAGGAGAAGGGAAGAACTGTTCAATATTTCTTTGGTCTCAATCTTCTCTGGCCATGTGTGCTCCACCAAAAAATGATGCGTAGTAGAAGGAAGGGGTGACAGAGGCTTCTGGGTGATGTTTGTGGTGGACTGAGGTGTTTCTGGAGAAGCAGGATAGCTGCAGCGATTGGTTGCTAGATGATGACTTCTGGCTGACAGTCTCTCAGAAAAAGGAGAGGCCAAGAGATTGCCCAGCTGCACTCTGGACAGCTGCTCCTAATCCAAGGTTCTTGCCGTCAACTCGTGAGTCCAGTGGTGGGGAGTCGAGGAAGAGCCAGCATGTTCACAACTGCAATGCAGCCTTTGAGTCGCTCAAAGCCTCCTTTTCTTAATCACATTTAGATATAATCTATTTACCGTTAAAAAGAGATCATCAGTTCAGCAGGAGAAAGAAAGCAAAAACAGCCATGAGTCAACCTTCATTCCAAATTAAAAAAGAAGAAAGCAAAATAATAATTTCAAGCAGCTTAAATTAACAACAAAACACTTCATAAGATTCTAACCTAAGAAAATTAGAAAAGATAAAGGGGGACAATTTAAATTTGAAATATTTATACCTTAGCAAATGTGCTTTTGGACAGAGACCAAACTTTCATAAAAATGCTGATTTAATATCACAGGGAAAAGACAATTGGTGGATTTTACCAAACAAAGAGATAAATGTAGTATGAGATAGACTTTTTGACTGTGTAATCAGAATTATAAAGTTCCAAAGTAGAAAAATGGGTGAAAGGAAGCAGAGGATCATTAGAGCAACTGACAGAAAAGGATATTAGTGCAGAGATATTTGAAAAAAGTTTGAAGAGATGGGGAAGAAGAAATCTGATTCTATTAAATATGTTAAAAGTGATTTGGCTGCATTTGAAGGGAGAATGGAAGAAACATTTGTAAAGAGGAAAGAGGAAATGAAAGAAGTTTTAAAAAGCTGAAGACTCTGTATGACAACTGATGGGAAATGCAAAACAAATTAAAGACAAAGTGGAAATTTTAGAAAGTAAGACAGAAATAATAAACAGAGAGATGGAAGAGGAGTTAGGCAATCTTTGCTAACTTTGGTGAAGACACCAGAGAAAAGGTTGTTCAATCTTTAACAAAGTTTTTGGATTGGGATAAATATGATATGGAGGCAGACATAGGCACGGTCTACAGAATTAATGCACAATTTGCAAAATTAGGAAATGTTCCAAGGGATTTTGTCAGGAAGAGCATTAGAGACCTGCAAGTTTTGCAGTAATATTCTAATATTAGATTGAAGGTTAAGAATGCAGATCTGATTGCATTTAAGGAAATTCTGATTAGAATACTGTGATTTTGGAAATGACCAGGCTGAGCCAGAGGGCGGGGTCAAACACATCATCAGTCTGGAGTCTCCAAAGACTTAAGTCCAGCCCCCAGCCGCCTGAAGTCCACTTTTGTGCCAATTTGCCTTGGCCATTAGTAGATCATGTCAGAGTATGTTCATGAAGTGAAAAAGAGCTTGGTAACAAGGACAGCCAATGAATAGGCATAGCAACTAAATCAGTCAATGAGGATAGTTTGGAAACTGAAACTAGAAATAGCTTAGGCTGGAAACTGAAACTAAAAGTAGCCTAGGCGGCTCTATCTTAAGCTCTGTAACTCAGCAGCTGTATGTTAAGCTCTGAGTCTGTCTATTGAGATGAAAGCGATTCTCTCCTCTTGCTTGCCTGCTGATCTATTGAAGATGAAGTTAACCTGCTTGCTTGCTGAAGACTGGAGCTCTGCTCTGAACTTGCAACATGTTTCTGTTTGAGTTGCTCCATGTTGGAGAAATCTACAACTGGTTTGTAAAATCTACTTATGTTTATAAAGATGTTAAATGAAGCATCAGCCATCTGTGTTTATTTTTCTGGTGCTGAATTATCACTGCAAAACTCTCAATAGATCAGATTCTTGTGTATAGGTTGCATGGAATAAACTTCCAATGCTGCTGAACTCTATCCTGTCTCCTGGTTGCCTGCACCTGACATGTGTACAATAAAACAGGTCCTTTTTATTTTGTTTTTTGCTGACAAGTTTAAGCAAAAAAAAAAAAAAAAAAGATATCTGTCAGGCCCAAAGATGACTCGGTGAGATGCAGTCAAATCCAGTTCTTTATTTGCTTACATTTAATAGACAGAATCTTACAAGTCTGAAGCTCCTTCCAACCTCATGAATGTATCCTGGGAGATTTTAAGATGTTGAATTTTTTCCTCCCCTCCCTATCCAGTTCAGGACCAGGCCAGTCTCTTGGCCCGGGACCCTCTCTGGAATGTGCTGCCTGGGAAGCTGTGAGGCTGGGGTTGACATTCCCTCTCCCCCACCGGTGCATGACCACCTCCTCTGGCTGCACATTCCAATACAATATGATTCCATTAAGATAAATTGGTTTTTACTTTGAAACAGCAGAGCTTTTGACCTAGTGCAGTTCCAAACCCAAAAATTTCTTAAGGGAAAAAAAATCAAAGAAAAAAATATATACAACAGACTTAACAAGAAACTGAAAAAAGGGGCACATTAGGCACTACAGAAATTGACTTTTCTAAAATTTTGCATAAATATGGATCTTAAATGCTTGACATGAAATATGAATGAAGCAAATGCTCTTCCCCCCCCCCCCCAAAAAAAAACACATTTGCTTCTGGGTGAGGTTCATGACAGACTCGATGCCTCCAAAGATGCGGAGATGATCAGAATCCAGACCGCGATTTCTGGCTGGCGGAGCATCTCCAGATGAGGCGCAATTGCTGTCTGCACCCCAGATGGCGGCTCCTTGTGTGGAGACCATGGGGCTCAAAGGCTCTCGTGTTCCCCTCATCAGAAGACCGGCCAGGGGAAGAAGGGAAAGCCAGCCTGCTTGCAATCACTCGTCAGCCTTTGCAAGGTTACTCTGTTCATTCACAGCCTCCCTTTCTTAAACCCTTTTGAATATAACCAATTTACTGTTAAAGAGATCATCACGCTAGCAGAATAAATAAAACAGCCGCTCAGTGAGTCAGCCTTTCTTCTTTGTTACAGAAAGAAAAGAGGAAAATAACATTTGAAAGACTTCAACATTAAAAACAACAACTTAATAGGATGCTGACTTAAGAAAGCCATAACTCTGGGGAAAGGGGGACTGTATAAATTTGAAATGTTTTGATGAAAGCTCTTGCAGTTTTATTTGGAACTAGTTAGACAAGTAGTCCTGGCCTTCATGGAAATGTTGACTGTTGTTCAACTAACATCAAAGGGGAAAGACAATCTTGGATGTTACAAAATAAGTTGTTATGTTACAGTTGTCAACTGTAATTAGAGATGGACTGTGTGGCTGAAGTTATGGAGAGTCAGATTGAAGCATCTGCCTACTTTTGTCAGACTGAAGAAAGGAGCAGCACAATATCACATTCAAGACTGTCCTGCCCCCTTTGGGCAGGTATGCAGTGTGGTGATGCCTATACACACAAGGAGCAAGGTACTGTA
Source organism: Hydrophis major (assembly GCA_033807585.1). Taxonomy (NCBI): domain Eukaryota; kingdom Metazoa; phylum Chordata; class Lepidosauria; order Squamata; family Elapidae; genus Hydrophis; species Hydrophis major. The sequence goes on from CM066340.1 coordinate 1,770,756, forward strand.
TGTATCGGACCCAACTACACAACTTCAGAGTGATCTTCCCGTTCCGGATCAAGTTCTAGTAAACACACTGAAAACAGAACTATTCTGTAATAGTAACAAGAGGAAACCATCCTCAAAGAGAGAAGCTCCAAGCCTTTGTATTGTATGGGTGGGAGAAAGTAACACAAGAATTTAAGCTTTGATTTCACTATAAATAGGGCTCATACTCAGACCTCCAAGGTCCCTTTCAGCTATTCCTTGTCTAAGGAATAGAATGAGCTGGAAGGGGCCTTGGAGGTCTTCTAGTCCAGCCCCTGCTCAAGCAGAAGAATCTATACTATTTTAATAAGTGACTGTCTGGACTCTTTTTAAAAACATCCAGTGATGGAGCATCCACAACTTCTGAAGGGAAGTTGTCCTCACTGTTAGGGGAAGTTTCTCCCTAGTTCAGGGGTGGGCAAACTTTTTGGCTCGGGGGCCTCATTGACTTTTAAAATTTGACAGACGGGCCGTCACCTGGTGTCGAAATGCCTGTCATTACAAGTCAAAATCAAATGAATGCAATCATTCAATCATTCACATCAAATCTTAATTCTGTACCAATCTTCGGTGGGCCAGATTAAAAAGACCAACGGGCTGGATGTGGCCTGCGGGCCGTAGTTTGCCCACCCCTGCCCTCGTTCCATGTTGCTTCTCTCCTTGATCAGTTCCCAACCATTGTTTCTTGTCCTTCCCTCTATTGCAGGGGTCTCCAACCTTGGCCCCTGGAAGCCTGGCGGACTTCAACTCCCAGAATTCCACAGCCAGCTTTGCTGGCTGTGGAACTCTGGGAGTTGAAGTCCGCCAGGCTTCCAGGAGCCAAGGTTGGAGATCCCTGCTCTATTGCTTTGGAGAATAATTTGACCCCCTCTTCTTTGTGGCAGTCTCTCAAATATTGGAACACTGCTATTGTCAACTCCTAAAACATTCTTATGCATGTTTTAGTAGTTGCCATAAAAAGGGGGGGAAGGGAGGAAGGAAATCTAGAGGGGCAGTGCAGCAGTTTGAAAGCGAAAGTACATTCCAACTCTTCTCTTTAAAACGTTGCAACTAAACTACCAGAGATTTTGCCCGCGAATATATTTAGTTGGAGAACATGAATGACGACACCCAGCCCGTGAAGGTGCTTAATGTGAGAATCTGGTTTAGGAGACCCCCCAGGGGGACAGAGGAAACAGAGTCATGGGACTGTAAGTTATATATGCCAGAGTTGGCTTCATACAGGGCAGGGCCAGTATGTCACCTCTAATAAATCCTTTGAAGTTTTTTGAAGTTTGGCTCGAGAATCATGATTTAATTAGGGTGATTGCTGGAATCCTGACAGCTATCATGTCACCCCTAATTCTTTTTTTCTTTAGCCAGACCCAAACTTGATACATGGCAGTTGATGGGATTCTTTCATTATGACTTTGCTTCTTCTAACTTATGTATAAGAGATCAGCATCCATTTGTCTCTATCTAGGCTACTTCCAGGACTGAAGCTAATAGATGATCAAGGCCAAGTTTGTTATGGCAATAAGGAGAAAAAGGAAATTATTCGAGATTTCTATGGACAACTATATAAACAAGAGAATATTGATGAGGAAAAAGTCAAACAGTATCTACAGAATGCTAACTTACCGAAGATACCTAAAGAGACTGAAGAAATGCTAGAAAGCAATATAACAATGATGGAATTAAATGAAGCACTTAAGAAACAAAATAATGGGAAAGCACCAGGTCCAGATGGGTTTCCGGCAGAATTCTATAAAACATTTCAAGAATCATTGAGTATCCCACTGTTAGAAGTTATGAATGAAGTTATGTCAAAGAAGATGATACCCAAAACATGGTCAGAGGCTTATATTACACTTATTCCAAAAGAAGAGGCTGACCCACTGCAAATTAAGAACTATAGACCTATTTCTTTATTGAATGCAGACTATAAAATTTTTGCTTCAATTTTAGCAGAAAGACTTAAAAAATATTTAAATAATTTTATCCATCCAGATCAAAATGGATTTCTGCCAAAGAGACAAATCAGAGACAATATGAGAGTAATTTTGGATACTTTGGAATACTATGAGGCTCATCCTGAAAAGCAAATGGCTTTGATATTTTTAGATGCTCAAAAGGCATTTGATAACGTGAACTGGAGATTTATGTTATCACTATTGGAACAGATGGGTTTTGCCAAAAAATTTATTCAAGCAATGGCTGGGAACTTTCTGAAGCAAAACATAAAGAAATCAGCAGGGGCTTGTTAAGAACAACCATGCCCAACTAGACTTACCACATTGTTTAACTGAGTAATTTCCTCAGTAGATTATGGGAATGCTGGAGATATGGTACATTAGACACAAGCAGAGGATTTGACAAAGCACATCATGCATTCTGACCCTCAAGGTCAGAATGTATGATAATTAAATGAAGATAAAGTTGGATTGAAAATTATATTTCAAATGTGATCTATCAGTATAAAGAAAAAGTGTCATAAAGTTCACTTCTGGATCTTACACTTTAAAAATGTTAATTACTAAGATAAAGTGATAGAGGAAATGTTCATCTTATTTGCCAATGATTCCAAATTAGAAGTCACACATATGTAAACATACTCATACTCATCACCCTGTTGCCTTTTGGGATAAATAACATTATGCGAAGTGCAAGTAAAACATAAGAAGTAGCAAACAAACCAAAAAATAGCATAGCAACACCATTATGCCTCTTCATATGTTCCTGTCCTTGCAAACTATCTTAACATTTGCTGCAAATAATTTAGTTTTCCAATTAGCAACATAGCATCTTATGGCAGAAGTTGTTCAGACCAGGCTTTTTATCATTTAGAAATGTATGAAAATGAGAAAGCAGATTGTATGTTTGTTGATTTAGAAAAAGCACATGACAAGACGCAAGTTATGGATCATATTGCAGAAATATATAATTGAGGGTTGGTTGCTGAGTACCATAAGAGCAACGAAGGATGGAAATCAAGCATGCAAGAGAATGAACGGAATCCTAAGCAAATTGTTCAGCAAGAAGCAGGGAGGAAGACATGAATGTGTGATGATTTGGGGATAAACCTATCAGAGGATGGAGGAGAGGCTACCTTGGAGCATGATAATACTCCCCAGAGCTGTTATCCAGGTGGCCAAGCCTGATGTTAACCAGGAGCACATCTGGAATGGGACAGCTTGAGCACGCCCCAGCATTCCCAGTTTTGGCTTAGCAGCATTACTGACCAGTGTGAACCTTAGAGCATAGCAAGATGGCCCTGCTCTATGGGTAGGACTTGCGCACAGTGCTGCTAGAAATCTTGGTGCCTCAGCTCTCTAGATGTGTGCTTGTTGCAATGAACATTTAAACATGTGCCTGTGGCTTCTGGTGCATTTCTGGATAGGCTTCCAAATGGTGCTTTTGACTCACATGGCTGCATGCACAAAGTCTTCCCTTCTTCTGGAAGAGCCAGCTTCGTTCCTTGAGAGGTTGGATACTCCAGGCCCCAGTCCTGGCTCTGGGGAGACCACCTGGCTATGCACAAGAGTCAGCCCTTCACTGCGCCTGCATGCATTTCAGAGGGTGGATGTTAGTCAGTGAGGCTGTCTCTGCTAGACAGGGAAGACCTGTGGTAGAGAAACAAGGCATGAATATTTCAGGAGCACACACTCACAGGGTCATTTGCAAGCTAGTGAAAAGCAATTTTCCCTGGTTTTTTTGTATTGGATATTTTTCAGTACTTGGCACTGCAATTTTAAGCACTTGACTGAACACACTTGAAGGAGTCTTCCAGCATTGTTAGTCTGAGCATGAACCTGAATGCCAGCAAAAAAAAAAATGCTTTCCAATCAAAAACACGTAATGGGGAATATCTTGGGCATCTCTCCAGTTGGCAGCTTCTGCCAGTTCAGGAAAAGAAACAACCCAGGTAGAACTATTCATTCATCCCAAACAGCAATGAATTGGATTGCTTCTTCAAGCACTCAGCCACCACCCAGGTATAATTGTCCACTTGGGCTTTGCAAGCCCTGAGGGCGGAATGGGCTCACTCAAATCCAGCTGTTGGCTGCTGCTGAAGATCAACCAGCCTTCCTGCCATTCAGACCCACTTAGCATTCACCACTCACAAGTTGGTGCTGGGTGCATAAATGATGCTGAGCTGAACCATCTCATTTCTTGGCCAGCTGATGGCAAGGAAGATTTTGCCATTTTCCTTTCACTATCTTGAGCTGCAGAAGTCCTGAAAGAGATTATGTATTTCGGTCTGTTTAATCTGCTGTCATAAAACATGTCAGTATTATATGGAATATTCACTTTTATAATTTAGGGCATCACTAGTTAAGCAAGTAGGTTTTGAAATGAACAAAAATTTTCAGCCGAGCTTATCCATTAAGTAAAGAGAGAGAGCAAACAAAAGGGCCCAATTGCATTAGGTTGAGCAATAAATTTCTACCTTATTGACTTCAGCTGCCTGCAGAATTTTACAAGAGGGAAGCCCGGAAACAGGAACATTTCTGGAAGAGCAAATCTGTCGTTTGAAGGAACCCTCCTCTTCACACACCTTTGACCCTCCCTTCCCCCTCCATGCGACTTCATTGTGCTCCCATCCCACCTTCAGCCTAGGATGAGCATAGCTGGGGCTCACCATGCGCATGTCCACAAGTCCCGTTTCTGAATGGGGGACTTGGGTGTTAAGTCTGGAGCATGGGTGCGAATAATGGAGACAAGCCCGTAGAAACAGTCAACTTCAAACTCTTTATTTACATGGTGTGACAGCTCAAACTGGAGGGCTGCTATAGCCTTCCTTATGTAGGCAACATTAACTATTCAACCAATAGCAATCCGGGAGCGCTAGCTCCGTTAACCAATGGGAATGGCCTGTTAATGGCCAATCAGATTCTCCTGAATGGACCAATCCGATCTTGCCATTAACAGCCAATCAGAAGTGCAGGGCCAGAACCCTGCACTTGACTTCAAGCTCAAGATAACTTTATTTAACATTTATTCATTCACAACACCCCTTTCTCCCGGCTTCTGCTTATGGGGCACGGTCACATAGTCCTTGAGGTAGGACGGTTGTTTTATTAGTCTTTTTGATTTTCACTGTGTGCCTGGCATTTGGCTGCACTCTTGTTGAGGTAGATCGTTGTTTGGTGAAAGGGGTGCCTCTGGTTCAGAGTTCGTGTTTCCGTTGTCACCAATATCTTCGGTAACTCCCTGAGGTGAACTCATTCCCATCCCTGGTTCCTGTTCCCGCGTTTCTGTTCTGCTATCGTTCCCTTCGAAAAGATTTTCCTCTAGTTGAAATTCATCTTCCTCTGTATCTCCCCCCCCCTCAGTTTGGTTATAAGGGAGTTCGGAATGGCGTGACTGCAGCCGCGATCGTAGTTGATCGATATGGCACTTCCAAAGTCTATCGTCAGGGCACTGTACAAGGTATGATCTTGGGCCAGTTACGTGGATTACCGTCGCTTCTACCCACAGCGGATCGCCCAATAAGTTTTTAGCGAATACTAAATCGCCTACCTGGAAGGTACGGCATTGGCTGCTGGATCCGAGTGGTTTTTCTGGTTCGTAGGCTGGGTGTAACTGGTCGAGGTGGGAGCGGAGCTTTCGTCCCATTGGCAGCTTGGCGGGAGTTTTGTTGGTGACGCTGTGAGGTGTGGTGTGATGCAGGAAAAGGATTCGGTTGATTTTCTCGTCGATGTTGTCGTAGTCTATCTTTTGGAGAGTCTTTTTGACGAATTGTACCCTGCGCTCAGCCCTACCATTGGCCGCAGGGTGCACAGGCGAAGTGAGCGCATGTCGAATACCGCAGTCAGCCAGGTACTGCTCAAAAGACAGCACGGTAAATTGGGGCCCGTTGTCGGATACCAGAACGTCTGGTAATCCGTGGGTTGCAAACAGTCTTTCTAGTCTTTTGATGACCGCTTCGGTGGTCGTATTGCTCATTCGGTGAATCTTGAGCCAATTCGAGTAGGTGTCGACGGTTAACAAGAATGTGTGGCCTTTGGTCGGCCCTGCAAAATTGAGATGGATACGGGACCAGGGTCCCCGCGGTGTCTCCCATTCGGTTGGGGTTGCCTTTGGTGGAGCATTGCTTACTTCTTGGCATCTCTGGCAAGTTTTGACCCACGATTCGATTTGTCTTTTGCTGCCTGGCCAGCTATGTGCGAGGCCCTTCATGCACACGATGCCAGGGTGGCCATCGAGCAAGGTTCTTAGTAGTGCCTGTTGGAGTCGTTCTGGGATATCGACTCTATCACCCCAGATGATACAGCCCTTTTGCGAGAACAACTCTGTTTGATGACTTTAGAATGGTATGAAGTCGTCTGGTACTTGGTCCAATGGCCATCCGCGTTCCACCCATGTGAGGACTTGTGCTAAGATGGGGTCGCGTTTTGTTTCTCTCGCGATATCACGGGCAGTTAATGGCGGCATATGAAGTGTCTCGATCTGCAACGTTGTCATCATTGGTGCGGGATCATTGATGGTTTCTGGGAGTGGTGCACGGCTCAATGCGTCGGCGTGGGGAATGGCTTTACCGGGGAGGTATTGTAGCTGATAATTGTAGGCAGCCAAGAATTCTGACCAGCAGGTCATCCTGGGAGAAAGTACATAGGGAGTTGGCTTATCCCCAGCGATTATGCCCAGCAATGGTTTGTGGTCAGTCACTATAGTAAAAGCCCGGCCGTACACGTACTCATGGAATCTTTTAACAGCCGATACAATTGCCAGGGCTTCTTTATCGATCTGGCTATAATTCCGCTCGGTTTTCAAGAGTGTTTTTGAAAAATAAGCAACAGGGGCTTCGTTACCGTTAGGCAATACATGGCTCAAAATGGCGCCCACTCCGAAAGGCGATGCATCACATGTGATATTTAACGGTAAGGTTTTATTGTACTGCATTAGTACAGCGTCAGAAGTCAGTAGTTTTTTTACATTACGGAACGCCTGCTCTTCTCTATGACCCCATACCCAATTGGCTTTTTTATCTAGGAAGCGATGTAAAGGTTCAGCAACAGTCGCCTTGTGCGGCAAGAATACGTTATAGAAATTGATGAGGCCTAAAAACGCCTGGAGGTCGGCCTTGTTCCAAGGTCTGGGAGCATTTTTTATTGCTCTCAATTTGCTATCGGTAGGGTGAACACCCTGACTGTCAATTAAGTACCCTAAGAATTCAACATGATCTGTACACCGCTTGCATTTATTTTTCTTCACCTTAAGGCCTGCTTCTTGGAATTTTTGTAAAACCAGTCTTAAACGATCCCGTAAGATTCAAAGTAGGGGACAACATCTTTGATCCCCTGCAAAAGTCTCTCCATTAGGCTCTGAAAGATCCCCGGGGCTACACTGACTCCGAATTGGAGCCGCGTACACTTAAAGGCACCTCGGTGCGTTACAATAGTCTGTGCCTATCCGTTTTTTCATCAACCGGCAGTTGCTGATAAGCCTGAGCTAAGTCTAGTTTAGCGAAGACTTTTCCACCCCCCAGGGAATGGAGGAGGTGTAGCACCACCGGCACCGGATATGGATTTTGTTGCAGGGCGTGGTTTAGGGTGGCTTGGTAGTCCCCACAAATTCTAATGGAGCCATCCGGCTTAATTGGTGTCACGATTGGGGTTTCCCATGGGGAGTGATCGGTTGGCTTTAACACTCCCTGGGCTATCAACTTATCAAGCTGTTCGTCGATTTTCGGCTTTAGGGCAAATGGAACTTGACGAGGCTTAAGGCGGATGGGAGCTATTTTTGGATTAAGGCTAAAGGATATCGGGGTCCCCTTGTACTTGCCTAGCTTTTCCGTGAAGACTGAATTCATGGGCGAGGTCCTCCTCCCAGTCACTGCCGCCGATTCAGTTAATGCCTGCCACTTCGATGCCGAGTGGCGCGAACCATTGTAGACCTAACAGGCTAGGCCGGTCCTTGTCGATCACCATCAAGGGTAAGTATGCTGTGCGGTTCTTGAACGAAACCCGGACTCGACTGGATCCTACGACTGGAATCCGGTTCCCCTGGTAGTCTTTTAGCATGAGCCTTTGGAATTGAAGGTCTTGGCGCTGGATAGTAGGGATGAGTTGCTTGAGGGTCTTCCAGGAGACCATCGAAAGAGACGATCCCGAGTCAACTTCCATTTGGCAAGGCTGATTTTTGATGTCCACTTTAACTCGAATTTTCTTGGCATCCAATGAAGAGGCGTGGCCGATAGTGATTGTTTGGTGAGCCTCTTCTTGCCTCGTTAGGCGATTCACGGGTCTGTTTCTGTAGGAGTGGTTTGCTGGTTCTCGCCTTACAGGACAGTTTCCTGTCGATTGGTGAAAATTGGCTCCCTTCGAGGTCTGGCTGGGTCCGAGGAGACTTCTGCAGATCCGTCCGATATGGCCCTGTTTTCCACACTCATGGCAGAGCGCATCGCGGAATTTGCAATCAGAACGGTACTGGTTGGCCCCGCAGCCAGCCCACGGTTGCTGGGACTTCGGGTAACAGTCCCATTCGGACCGCAGTCAATGGACCTCTTCTTTGTTGCTGTCTGACGACGAAGAGAGGTCCTCATGGTGGGCTGTCAAGAGCTGTCCTTCCGACTTAGGTGAAAGTTCACTGGCTGGTTGGTGTGTCAGAGCGCGATTTCAGCGTAGTTGAACAGCCGACTTCTTGGTCGCTTCCACTGCTGTAGCCTCAGCGATGGCATCGGCAAGGTTAATGTCACCCTTAGCCATTATTTTGCTCTGCACGTTTAGAGCATCCAATCCTAGAACTATTCGGTCTCTCAAAGCCTCTTCTAGGTCAGCGAAATCGCAGAGGCCTCCCAAGTTTCGGAGGTCCGCAACGAAATCGGCAACACTTTCTCCTTTATGCTGGTTCCTTTGGTAGAACTCGTGCCGTCTTACGAGCATTGGAACAGACTGTGCATAGTAGGCCCTTAGTAGCGGTTCGAGGACGTCCCAGTCCATGGCCTTCACTTCGGCCGGTTTGGCTAGCGCCTTGGCCATCTTGAATACGATTGGCCCGCAGTGCATCAGGAATACCGCCCGTTTCTTCCCGGTTGTGGCATCCTTCAGATTATTTGTTTGCAAGAACATTTGGAAATGGTCCATGTAGGACTCCCGGTCCTCTTGCGCTGGGTCGAATGGAGCGGGTGATACTATGCCACCGGACATGGTTCCGCCATTGTGCGTTTCAGCCATGTGCTTGGTTGTCTTCGCCGTTGTTCTAGTTGGCTCTGACGTCATCCAATCCCATCCTCGTTGCCAGTGTTAAGTCTGGAGCATGGGTGCGAATAACGGAGATGAGCCAGTAGAAACAGTGAACTTCAAACTCTTTATTTACATGGTGTGACAGCTCAAACTGTAGGGCTGCTATAGCCTTCCTTATATAGGCAACTTATTAACGATTCAATCAATAGCAAACCTGGAGCGCTAGCTCCGTTAACCAATGAGAATGGCCTGTTAATGGCCAATCAGATTCTCCTGAATGGACCAATCCGATCTTGCCATTAACAGCCAATCAGAAGTGCAGGGCCAGAACCCTGCACTTGACTTCAAGCTCAAGATAACTTTATTTAACATTTATTCATTCACAACATTGGGGGCAAGGTGGGCTGCTGGGAGTTAGCAGGGGTTCGGGAGAGCCCCTCAGCTAAGATTCTGTGCAGTTCAGAGAACCCCCAAATCCCACTCCTGGCTGGCCCTGCCCACCCCTCCCCTCCCCGGAATCTCCATGTGGTCCATTTTGGATGCAGGTAAGGGCAGGGTGCGCTCGGAGGCTCAGGGAGGGCAAAAAACGGGTCTCCCAGAGGCTCCAGAAGGCCGGAAATGGGCCCGTTTCTGGCTTCCAGAGAGCCTCAGGAGCCTGGGAGGCCATTTTCATCCTCCCAGATGCTTGAGGAAAGCCTCAGGAGCCCAGGGAGGGCAAAAATGCTCCCTCCTCCCCCCCACCATGTTATAGGAGGCCAATTAGGCCACACCCACCCAGCAACCAGGCAGAGAACCCATTGGTAAACTTTCTGAAGCCCACGCCTGGTGGGGTGCCCTTACTTCATAGCTCTGCAAGAGGCACTCAGAGAGCAGAGGGAGGAACCCAGCAGGGCCACTGGAAATCCTCCTTGCCTTGGGCCTGAAATGCTGCTTTGGCTCTCTGTGTGCAGGAGAGGATGGTGCCTCCAAAGTTTTGAAGGATGTGCCAGCAAAAGTCCTTTTGTGTTTTCAGATGAGAGTTGCCAGTTGCAGGGAGCTAAGCTACAAGAAGCCTCCAAGGGAGGCCATTGGCTGCCGTGCATGAGAACCCTCCCCTTCGTTCCTGGCCAAGGCGCACAGGCCGGAATCCATTCTTTCACACGGTAGATCACCTTCCTTTGTTTTTCCCATCTCCTGGCCCACTGCCAGGTTGCCCCTGAGAGCAGCCAGAGCACCTGTGCCAGAAGGCGAGCGAAGGAAAGGAAGGCTGAGCACAAAATGGACCAGGCCCAAGCAAATGAACCATCTCATGCTTTTGTGCAACATTTGTCTGAAATTATAAGCCTGCCCAACTCAGACAGTACGAGTCTGGAATTCAGCAGACAAACAAACAATGAAGTGAAAGAACATAAAACATACACAACAAATAAATGTAAAATAGGTGGGGGGAATGAAATGATGACCAAACACAATAATAGAAACCACCAAAAAGGAACTCTGTTCAACTGCAGCCTAACACCTGGGCAGAAAGGCAAATCTTTGGAGGTTCCCTCAAAGTGGGCAGGGTTGGGGCCTGTCCTTGTGGAGCACAGAGAGCCACCGAAAGGCCAACTCCCTCCCGGCCATCAAGGAGCAAAGTTTAAAAGCAGGTCAACCGCCAGACTGCCGTGTATGCCAGACCAGGTTCCAAACTCCCTTCCAGGCTCCTGTGTTTATTGGAAGCGTCTATACAGCCTTTGCTAGACTGTATGGTGGGAATGTCAGTCCTCTGCACCAGTTGTGTGTTATCTTCTCTGCACCCAGAAACCTCTAACCAGGGCACCTAGGGACCTTGGGGGTAACTACTTGGGTTTGGAGTAGTCACCCTACAATTCAACCCCGCTCCCCAGAATCCAGGAAGCTCAGCATCTGAAACCAGGCTTAATAACAATAACTATGAGAGGGATCTTGGAGTCTTAGTGGACAACCAGCTAATCAGGAGCCAGCAGTGTGCAGCAGCAGCCAAAAAAGCCAATGCAATGCTAAATTGCATCAACAGAGGGATATAATCAAGATCAAGTAAGGTACTAATACCATTCTGTAAAGCCTTAGTAAGATCACACCTAGAGTCCTGCATCCAGTTTTGGTCACCATGCTATAAAAAGACTCTAGAAAAAGCGCAGAGAAGAGCAACCAGGAGGATGAGGGGACTGGAGACAAAAACATATGAAGAACGGTTACAGGAAGTGGGCCTGGCTAGTCTAGGGAAGAAGAGAAGGACCAGGGGAGACATGATAGAGGTCTTCCAATATTTGAGGGGCTGCCACTGGAGGAGGGGGTCAAGCTCTTTTTCAAGGCACCCGAAGGCCAGACAAGGAATAATGGATGGAAAATCAACAAGGAGAGATTCAACCTGGAAATAAAGAGAAATTCTCTGACAGTGAGAACAATCAACCCATGGAACCGAAGTTGCCTTCAGAGGTTATGGGAGCTTCATTATTGGAAGCTTTCAAGAAGAGACTGGACTGCCATCTGTTAGAAATGGTGTAGGGTCTCCTGCTTGGGGGGTTGGACTAGATGATCTACAAGGTCCCTTCCAACTCTGTTAATCTGTAAATCTGTAAATTTTGTCTTGAGATAAAAGCTACCAATTCCCCCCTACCCCCCACCCCAGTTCATGCCAGCTTCTCATCTTTATCAATCTCTTTACATCAGGAATATAATTTGTTTGTGAACCAACCTGTTTAAGTATTTGTATTTGTTTATTGAACATATATAGGTTCTGGGCAGTTCACTCTCAAATTAAAAAAAAATACCACAGAATTTAACAACAAGAATCATTAAACAATAAAAACGATTAAATCCCTAAAAATCATAATCTGCAGGAAAGCACCATTCATTTTCTAACAGGCCAACCATTTTACAGGCTCTGCACCAATGTCACCAGATCCCCAAGCCACATCTTAAGGCTTTTTGGGAGGCCACCAAGGTTGGGAGCAATCTGACTCGTGTGTGTGTGATCTTCCAAGGGATCACAGCAGAAGAGTCTCTATTCCTGAATCCCATCAGATGCCATTACTTAATTAACAGAATAATAAATTAGAAGGGACCTTAGAGGTCTTCTAGTCCAACCCCCTCCTCAGGCAGGAGATCCTATACCATTCTGGACAAACGGTTGTCCAGTCTCTTCTTGAAAACCTCCAGAGATGGAGCTCCCACAACTTCTGAAGGGAAGCCGTTCCACTGGTTGGTTGCTCTCACCCTTAGGAAGTTTCTCCTCAATTCCAGGTTGCTTCTGTCCTTGATTATTTGCATCCATTGCCTCCTTGTCCTGCCTTCAGGGGCTTTGGAGAAGAGGTTGACCCCCTCCTCTTCCTTGGGGCAGCCCCTCAAATCCTGAAAGGCTGCTACCCTGTCCCGCCAGTCTTTCTTTTCTCTAGAGAAGCCAAATTCAGTTCCTGCAACTGGTCTTTGTATGTTTTAGCCTCGAGGCCCCCAATCCTCTTGGTTGATCTTCTCTGCCCTCTTTCCAGAGTCTGAGTGTCTTTTTTGTACTGTGGTGAGCAAAACTGGATGCCGTAGTCTTCTAAGCCTGGCCTTACCAAGGCTTTATAGCAGGGGTCTCCAACCTTGGCCCCTGGAAGCCTGGCGGACTTCAACTCCCAGAATTCCACAGCCAGCTGGCTGTGGAACTCTGGGAGTTGAAGTCCGCCAGGCTTCCAGGAGCCAAGGTTGGAGACCCCTGCTTTATAGCATTGATAGCATTGATAGGATCCACAGTCTGTCTTTCTGCCAGACCTGACGGGATGACTAGAGGTGACCAGGGAGAGCCAGTCCCTCAAGTAACCCAGTGGGTACGGCACCAGGCCAGAAACCAGGAGACCATGAGGTCATCAAGTCCTCCGTAGCTATGAAAGCCAACCGGGTGACTTTGGGCTAGTCCTTCTCTGTCTCAGCCCAGCCCACCTCACAGGGTTGTTGTTGTTGTGGGGAAAAGAGGGGGAGGAGGAAGATATGTTGGAGATAAAGGTGAGATACAAACCAACAATTGGTAGAAGCAGAGAAAAGTGGGGGAGAAAGTGAACATAGCGTCTTGGGAGTCAACATTATATGTTGGATCACAGTGTTGGAAGGGGCTTCAGGGATCATACCTTTTAATCCCCTGCTCAGTGCAAGTTCTGCTAAAGCCTTTCAGACAAGTGGTTATCCGAGTTCTCTTCTGAGGGCTCCGCCGAGGGGAGCCGGTCCCAGCTCTTATCCTCAGAACAATTCGAATATCTAACACTAGCTCGATACCCATGTTTTGCTATGAAACTATGTGGTTAGGAAAATAAGGTAAAAAAAATTCTGCCTCTGCCTACCAGCATTCATCAGTATTCGACTGGCTAGTGTCCTGTCAGTGAGTGAGAGAGTTGAGGGCTGTTTGGAAACTGAAAGAGTATTTGCTGTGTGAGCAAGTAGGTGACAGCAAGGAGCCTGGGCTGGACGAAAGCCACTTGGTGCTCTAAAACTGAAATTGTAACGCTTCTCCTCTGCTTGTGTTTTGCCTTTGGAAGAGATTTATTTTCAGGGCGGAGAGGGAAGTAGAGCTCCTTAGCATCAGAGAGTGTTAACAACAACAACAACAACAATAACAACAATAACAATAACAATAACAATAACAATAACAATAACAACAACAATAATAATAATAATAATAATAATAATAATAATAATAATAATAATAATAATAATAATAATAATATAGGAAATACTCTAAATGCTGTGATGGTCATTTTGAAAAATCCTTTCTTAGTGAGCACCTAGAAGCCAAGAGGAACATAGGTGCCAAATTTCAAGTTTGTAGGCTTTACGGTTCTGGAGATTTTGTGATGATGCATGAATGGTATTTCGCTTTTATATTATATAGATAGATCTAAATGTCTCAGTGTCTCAAAGGTGCTTTATTTGAAGAAGAAGCTTCTTGGATGAGATGTGAAATGTCTTCAAAGAAAAAGTCCAAGTTGCCTCTTGAAAAAAAGGGGGGACAACATAGAGGTCAGGGCTCTCTCTTGGCTGTCATTCCCACCTCTCCTGCCATCTGTGAGGGGCAGGAAATGTGGGGAATGCAGGAAGGGATGTGGCCCCTGGGGGGGGTCCTTTCCCCATGGAAGGCTGGGAAGGAGCTTTTCCTCCATCTGCACTGGGTGTTACGGAAGAAGGTTCTGAGCACAGCCTGGATTGTAGGGACCCCAAGCTCTCTCTCTCTCTCTCTCCCTCCCTCCCTCCCTCCCTCCCTCTCTCTCTCCCTCCCTCCCCCTCCCTCTCTCTCTCCCTCCCTCCCCCTCCCTCCCTCTCTCCCTCCAACTCCCTCCCTCTCCCTCCCTCCCTCTCTCTCTCCCTCCCTCCAACTCCCTCCCTCTCTCTCTCCCTTCCTCTCTCTCTCTCTCCCTCCCTCCCTCCCTCTCTCTCCCTCCCTCCCCCTCCCTCTCCCTCTCTCCCTCCCTCTCTCCCTCCCTCTCCCTCCCCCCTCCCTCTCCCTTCCTCCCTCTCTCCCTCCCTCTCTCCCTCCCTCCCCCTCCCTCTCTCTCCCTCTCTCTCTCCCTCTCTCTCTCCCTCCCTCCCTCTCTCTCCCTTCCTCTCTCTCTCTCTCTCCCTCTCTCCCTCCCTCTCTTTCCCTCCCTCCCTCCCCCCTCCCTCTCCCTCTCTCCCTCCCTCCCTCTCTCCCTCCCTCTCCCTCCCTCTCTCTCTCTCTCTCTCATTCACTCAAGCATCCATAGACATGGACAACATGCCAGTCCCAGGGCCTTGTCCAAGTTCCCATTCATGTTTGGGGGAAAGAAATGGAGGGATTGTCTTTCAGATCTGCAGAAGACATAAAATTGGGTGGGACAAGAGGACCTAAGAAAGCCAAAATGATCCAAGATTAGATAAATTAGCTAAGGAAGTCAGTGAAGACAAGTGCAAAGGTTTTCCTTAGGATCCTCCTCCTCCCTCCTCCCTGGCTCTGGATACTTGGGAGGTTTAAGGACATGTTTCTTCAGGTCCCTCAGGGGCTCAGTCTCCCCTCCCCTCCTCCAATGCTCCACTGCCCTGTCTGTCTCCTTCCCCCTCCCATCTCCCATCTTGCCTTCAGAACAGGTGGCATTTCCAGAAGAGGGCCTTCTGGGGCAGGACAGGAGCCCCCAGCTACCATCCTATAGAGCCCAAACTTGGCAACTTTAAGACTTGTGGACTTCAACTCCCAGAATTCTCCAGCCAGCCAGTGAAGTCCACAAGTCTTAAAGTTGCCAAGTTTGGAGACCCTGCCATCGAGCCTCGGTGGCACAGTGGTCAGAGTGCTGTACTGCAGGCCACTTCTGCTGACCATTGGCTGCCTGCAACTTGACAATTCAAATCTCACCAGGCTCCAGGTTGACTCAGCCTTCTGTCCTTCCGATATGGAGAAAACGAGGACCCAAAATTGTTAGGGGCAATAGGACGACTCTGTAAACCATTTAGAGAGGGCTGGAAAGCCCTGTGAAGCAGCATAGAAGTCTATGGCTAGTGCTATTGCTATCCCTGCAGCCCAGCAGGACGCCGACTGGCTCCCTCCACCTTCTGGCCCAGTTCAGCAGCCCTGCATTACCAAAGCAGGAATTCTCCCATTTCCTCCCAGTTCAGAGCGTGGTGGCTGTGATCTTCCCCAGCAGCCCCCTTTATTTTCCTACTGGTGTCACTGAGTACAAGTGGGTGCAAAGGGCCGGAGGGGCAGCAGGAGCCCTTCCCAGGATGGAGATGAGCCACTGGCCAGCCACCTGCTCCAGCCACTAGGCAGCAGCTGGAGTTGGGGATTAGGAATCAAATTAATGATCAAGGCGGGGTGTTTCTGCCAGGCCTCTGCAGGGCACTGGGTCTTCGCAGAGGGCAGCTGAGGACAATGGGGGGGGCAGATCTCCCTAATAATGCTACCCACCTGCCACACAACTGCTCCTCAGCCATGGCCAGCCTTGAAAAGCCCCCCACCCCCAGCCCTTGCGTTCTCTCACTTGCTCTCCATTCCGGCACAGCCCCTCCTTCCTCTCCCATCCCACCTGCCTGAGCCAGAGCCTTCAGGATTCAAACACACCACCTTTCCTGGCCCTGCCCGAACCGCTTGCCTTTGGAAAGGCTTGGAATCTGTTTTCAGTCTCTTCCTCCTGGAGGCCAGGCAAGGAGGAGGGAGGGAGAGGAGGAGGCTGGTCCCCTGCAAGGCCAGCCCCTCCTCTGCCTGTGCATCCCCCTTCCTTTCAGAAGAACCCTCAACCTTTCCTGGTGGGGGATTCAAGCCCCCAACCCATGTTACTTCTGGGAGGGAGGGAGGGAGGAGGGAACACTCCCCCCAGAGCAGCCCCCCCTTCACACCACTGCACCCCCTGTTAAGACTTTTGCCCCACCCCCAGGCTCCCCCTCCTCTGGATTTGCCATTTGGCCCCCGCTCTATGCAGAGGTTTACTAGATGTGGCAGCCAGTAAATTCAAAGTGCCCCTGAGCCCCTCCTGGGGATTTCCAGTTTCTGCATCCCATTAGCTCTTTAATTTGTTTTTTCAAAGATTGGTTTCTTTAGAAAATGAACCACAGAGGAAACGAGCAAGCTGGGAGGCTGCACCCCTGCTTTCCCCTCCAAGGAGCAACCAGAAAATCCTTGCAACTTGGTGCTTAGCTTGAAAACGGGCTCATTCCCTTGACAAAGGTGAAAGGGGATAGATAACCTCTGGGAGAAGTGGGGGAGGTTAAGGAGACTGACAGTTTTTTTTCCATGGGGGGGGGCGGATGGATGGGGGCTAGGAATGGCATCCACTCCACCCCACCCCCCACCTTCCAGATCCCAGTCATCCTCTCAAAGCTGCACAAGGCTAATAATGGTTGCAAGCTGGATCACTAATGAGTGGACCTATTAAACTCTGCCCAGCGTAGTGATGCAATTAAAACTTTGCCCCAATTAAACCTAGGTAATTAACAGGACTGACATTTATGGAGTGGTGGTGTCAGCGCAGCAGGGGCAGGAATGAGACCAGCCCTGGACGGGGGGGGGGGGGGTGCAGCAGCTCCGCCCATCTTGAGAGGATTAATCCCAAATCACCTCAGTAATCAACTGGTAGGATTACAAGTCTTCCTTCCCTCTTGCTGCCCCACCCAGCCATAACCCCCCCCCTTCCCTGTCTGGGCTCTGCTTCGCGCCAGGGGAGCCTGCTCAGAACTGACCTTCCACAAGGGACCCGTTGCACAACAAGGGCAGATTGAGACCCTGGGGGAGGCTGTCAGGGGAGTCCCCCTCCGCCCTTTCTGGCAAGATGGGCACAGCGACGCCCGCCCAGCTGGAGCCTTCGGGGCAGCGAAGAGTCCCTCCGCCTGGGGTTAGCAGGACTCCCCGCAGAGGGCACCGCTTGGGGAAAAACCCACCCTGGGAGCCCCTCCCTGGGTGCCGGGTTAAATGGAGGTGGAGCTGCCTTAGAGGGACCGGCGGCTCTCGGTCCAGAGGGGGCCTGGCGAGCCCCTGGCCCGGCCGTGGCTGCTCTCCCAGCCCTGCTCCGCTGCCCCCGCAAAAAGCAGCTTGAGCGCTCCCACTCCGGGCCTTGGGGCGCCAGCGTCGGGCAGCCCTCCTTGCCTATCGGCCGGGCTCGGAAGCGGAGCCGTCGGAGGAGCTCAGCAGCCCGACGATTTGGGCGACTCCGGTCCCAGCGGCGCAGGGACGAAGGAGCCGGGATTGCGGCCACCCCCGACCCGGAGCTGCCCCAGGCAGCGCCGGGTTAAGCGGGGCCGCCCCCCGCCGACAGCCGCGAAGCAGCGGCGCCTCGCTCGCTCGGTCCCGGGCGGGTCGCCCTCCGCGCCGAGGCTCCCCGCGGGAACCCGCGCTCTGCCCCCGCGGCCACTCGGGGCGGGGGCTCAACCTGCCAGCAGCGGCGGAGGCGGCTCCGGCTCGGCTGACGTCAGGCGGCCCCTTAAAGAGGCGCCGCAGCGGGAGCTGGGTCGGTAGTGGCGGGCCGGCGAGCTCGTCGGCCCCGCGCGCCCCGACCCCGCCGCTGGTGCCGGCCGGAGAGCCGTGGCCGCCGCCGGCGATGGAGCCATGGCGCTCGGCCGGCGGAGGCGGCGGCGGCTGCGGCGCTGCCGGGCGCTGCTGCTGGGCGCGCTGCTCTCGCTCTCGGGCACCTGCCTCTGCTACAGCCTGCTGCTCCTCTGCTGCGCCCCCGAGCCGCCGCCCCCCGCCGCCGCCGCCGCCGCCCGCTGCCCGCCCGCCCTGCCCGCCGCCGCCCGCAAGAAACTTCTGCAGAAGTGGCGCGCCTGCCCCGCCGCCGCGCCGCCCTCGGCCCGGGACCCGCCCGCCCCCTCGGCCCGGCCGGCGGGAGACGGGAGCAGCCGGGCCAAGGCGGCCGTGGCCAAGCGGCTCCCGCACGCGCTGATCGTGGGCGTCAAGAAGGGCGGCACCCGCGCCGTGCTGGAGTTCATTCGCGGCCACCCGGGCGTGCGCGCCCTCGGCACCGAGCCCCACTTCTTCGACCGGCACTACGAGCGGGGCCTGGAGTGGTACAGGTGAGGCGGCTGGGCGAAGCGCGGGGACCGGGCGGGTGGAGAACCGCCCAGCAGCCCCTTCCCGTCGCGCCGGTCCGTCCATGCGCGGCGCTTTGCTCCCCGTCGGGGCCGGAGCGTCAGATGCTCGCAGCGCTGCTCCGCGCCTCGGGCTCGACCGCGACCCGGCTGCTTGCCCGGCGGCCGCCGCGCGTTTTCCGAGGTGCCCCGCCGACCCTCCGCCTCCTCCGCGCGCGGGCTGAGGCGGCGGCGGAGGGGAGCGGCGCTTCTGTTCCCCGTCCGCCCCACGTTTCGCGGCCGAGAGCTCCGCTGGCAGGCGGGGAGCCCCTGCAGGGGCCTCGACGGCTCCGCTCGGCTTGGCAGTTCCTTGCCCACCGGAGCCCCAGCAGAAGCGACCCCCTCCCCCGCAAAGAAGCGCCGCGGAGAAAGGGAGCCGAAGGGTCGGCGGGCTCTGGGCCGGCTTCCCCGCGGGAATCCTCGTCTAAGCTGGCGGGAAGAATCTGCTTTTCCGACTGGTGCCACTCCGGCCTCTGCCCCCCCCCATAAAGCCCACTTACCTTCTTCCCACCTGAACCCCCAGAGTTGCCCGGGGAAGCCGCCTTCCTCAGGGGTAGGTAGGAGTGAGATTCCCAGCCAGGGCGGCCCAGGCGCGGCAGTTGGCCAAGGAGGTCTCCAAATCCCGGACGTGGATTCCGCCCCCACCCAGTTCGAGCTCGGCTGCCTCACTCCGGGCGCTTCCACGCCTGCATTACACCCTCCGCCAAGGCCCTTCGCCTCTCTTGGCTCAAAATGCTGAGAACGCGGCTTCAAGCCGGCTGCCGCTCTGATGGCACCAAGATCCTCTCCGCCTCCGTTTGGCAGCAAAGGGAAGGCAGCTAGAGGAGAGGCAGCCTGCACTCCAGCTGGTCTGATCTTGAAGAGGAAACCTTTCCTCTGCTAGAGCAGGCAGGGTGGACTGGTTGATCTCTAGTGTTCTCGTGGTTCTGATTGTAAGCTGAGATTTCCCTTCAGGGGTCATGGGAGCCAAAAAGAGACATGAGGTGAGGGGTTGAGCGACCAGCCTTGTCCTGGAAGAGGCTCAGTAGAATGAGGGGCATTTTTATTGCAAGGGCCCCAGCTGGTGGGCCTTGGTTGTGGGAAGCGAGTTCAGGAGCCAACCTTGAAAGCATCTTCTGTGGTCTTTAAAAGCCACGGATGGAACTGCCTGCTGCTGCTGCTGCAGTTCCCCACTCAATCATTCCATTGGACTGATATTTCTTTCAAGGGAAACCCTCCTCTAGTCTTGTTTAGGCCATTGCTCTTTCTACAGGGCCAGGATCTCCGGTGGGACCCAGAGAAACAGAGAGCAAACTGTGGAATGATGGGAGGGGCCTCTGGGCCTCTCCAGCCCCTTCCCCAGGTGGGGCCTGAGCCATCGTAGGCAGAATCTCTTTCAGCCCAGGCAAGGGGCTTTCTGCTCAGAGAGTTCGTGCCTCAGGGCAGGAGGCAAAGCTGCTTCAAAGTCCATAAGCCACGTTCATCTTGCCTTCAGTGTTCATTGCCCACATTCTCCCACCGCCACCCCCAATGGGGCCAGCTTCATCTTGCCTTCAATCAGAGCGTGAAGGGACCTTCCATGCTGCTCGTTGTGCCTGAGTAAAAGTAGCATTTTCCTTCTTAAAGTAGTCCCAGCCAACCACAGTGATCGGGCATGTACATTTGTTATGTAGTCACCTGTCCCCTCGGAGGCAAAATCACCTGCTCTCTCCCCTCCCCCCCCCACCAGTCACTAAGAAGTACAAGGCCCCTCCCCTCTGAAATCAGCATTAGCTGCCTCCCACCAATCATGGGTCTCCTGGCATTGGCACTTGGCATTAGCCTCGGTTCTTTAACCAGGCAGAGCAGGAGGGCAGAGGGATCTATTTGAATTGGAAAAGGAGAAGCCATATTTCTGTGCTGTTCCACTTCAACAGCATTCTGAAATGAGCCTTTCCTTTAGATTAGCCTTTTCCCCTGATTGCCTCATTCAGAAAATAAGGAGCTGGTTGGGCTTCCTTTGCCAGTTTCCTTGCATTGTCAGTTTCAAGCACTCCCAACTGCCTCCCCGAACAGGCAGGAGCAGGGCCAGAATCAGGCCCTCCCTGGCCTGGAAACTGGGGGGGGTGGGGGGGCATTTCCCTACTGGTTGCAAAAGGGGTGCAGCAAGGAGGAAGCCGCCCCAGACTGGTTCCCCCCAGCAGAGTCCCCAGCCAGTAGCACCGAGAAGAGAGGCAGCGCAGGGGCCCGGGGCCCTATGGTGGTTTCCTTACAGATTAGGAACAGGGATTTTGTTCTTCCAAACAAGAGGGGGCTGAAATGGCCCAGCATTTGTTTGATTGTTGTTTAGTTTTTATGGCTACTATAGATTTTTGAAATTGTTTTCCATTTATGTGCTAATGACTCTGCCATTGATCGCAGTAGAATACAAACAATATAGTGACCTGGTTATGCAGGACTGTCTCTTCGGGGAGATGATCAGCTTGCCTGGAGGGAAGCCCCTCCCCAAGAGCAAAGAGGCAAAAGGTGTTTCTCACGGAGATCCTTGGGACGCCGAGGTGGCGGTGGAGGAATTCCTCCTGTCCTGTCTGTTGTGAATTCATAAAAGTGCTCGAATAAAGATTGTTGAAACCTTAAAGTAAAGTGCAGGGTTCTGGCCCTGCACTTCTGATTGGCTGATAATAGCGATATCGGATTGGTCCGTTCAGGAGAATCTGATTGGCTATTAACGAGCCCTTCTCATTGGTTAAAAGAGCTAACGTTCCTGTGTTTTCATTGGCTAAATACCAAGGGTTTGCCTATATAAAGGGGGCTGTTGTGGCCGTT
This sequence comes from Hydrophis major, assembly GCA_033807585.1. NCBI lineage: Eukaryota > Metazoa > Chordata > Lepidosauria > Squamata > Elapidae > Hydrophis > Hydrophis major. The sequence goes on from CM066340.1 coordinate 1,792,265, forward strand.
TGCCTGAGCTGTTGCACCATGTTAAATAAAGAGTTGAAGTTCACTGTTCGTCTACTCGTCTCCACTTCTTGCGCCACACACAGAACTTAACACTGTCACTTCTCCCCCTTGTTCCTCACCTCTTTGGGCCCTTCCTTTGCAGGCACCTGATGCCCCGCACCCTGGACAGCCAGATTACCATGGAGAAGACCCCCAGCTACTACATCACCCGAGAAGCTCCCCAGCGGATCTTCAACATGTCCCGGAACACGAAGCTGATTGTGGTGGTGAGGAATCCGGTCACCAGAGCCATCTCGGACTACACCCAGACTCTCTCCAAGAGGCCGGACATCCCCACCTTCGAGGGGCTCTCCTTCCGCAACCGCAGCCTTGGGCTGGTGGACACTTCCTGGAGCGCCATCCGCATCGGCCTCTATGCGCTGCACCTGGAGAGCTGGCTCCAGTACTTCCCGCTCTCCCAGATCCACTTCGTCAGTGGGGAGCGGCTCATCACAGACCCCGCAGAGGAGATGGCCAAAGTGCAGGACTTCCTGGGCCTGAAGCGGCTCATCACCGAGAGCCACTTCTTCTTCAACAAGACCAAGGGCTTCCCCTGCTTGAAGAAGGCCGGGAGAGGCACTCCACCCCGCTGCCTGGGGAAATCCAAAGGCAGGCCTCACGTCCAGATTGACCCAGATGTGCTGGAGCAGCTCCAGGACTTCTACCGCCCCTACAACATCCGCTTCTACGAGGCCGTGGGGCGAGACTTCCGGTGGGAGTGAGGGAGGCCTCGGGGGCAGGGCGGACAGGCTGAGCAGCCGCTTCAGCTCTCCAGCCATCTGCCTTCGTTCTGGCTGTGGGTGACCATCCAGCGGGCCAAAGTCCAGCCCTCGAGCCGGGGCCACTGCAGTACACGGCCATCCTGCTGGCTTGGTGAGGCCTTCAGGAACTTTTCAATGGTGCAATCAGGGTATGGGAGGCCCAAGGGTGGATTTTATTTTTCATAATGGTATAGAAAGAGAGTTTATAAAGGCCACTATGTAAGCACTAAGGGCACATGCTTCCTAGCTCTGCGGTCCTTCCATGAAACCTCAGAGATGCCCCCTTGTATGAGGATCCCCATCCCTCACCCCCACCCCAGCTGTTTTGCCCCCCCCCCGAATAAAGCACAGATTTCTGCTATTACGGGTACTTGAGGCCCAGCCTATGGCTTGTCCCAGAGTCTCTCTTGTCTCCTCTTCCAAAGGACACCTGGCTGACACCAGCATTGCTGGGAGAAGGGGGCAGGGGTTCAATGGGGAGGGAGGCTGCTTTCGTTCCTCCCACAGGTACGGGGGGAAGGTGGGCATGTATTTCAGCCTCAGCTGAGAGAAATTGTCTTTCTCAGCTCCCAAGGAGCACTGTGTGTGGCCCGGCCAGTTGCTGGAGCACCTTCTCCAGTTGCCCAGTATGCCAAATTCTGCCACCACCTGCCACGGCCAGGAGTGCTGAGCTGCGTTTCCAGTCCTTCTGTGCATCTGCTGGCCTCAGCAGCCTTGCCACCTCCATCTCAGAAGGGCTGTGGCTTCTCATTGGCACACAGTAGCCGGCAGCTCCTTCTCAAAGCAGAAGGTCCCGGGCAGCCAGTCCCTTGTTCTGCTCATTCTCCTTTGCTTGCCTCAGCAGCCAGAGACAGACCAAGTGTCAGGGTTCCGGCGATTGCCCTAATTAAATCATGAGCCTAGAACCAGGCTTCAAAAGAATCCAAAAGATTTATTAAGAGCAACATGTTGACATTGACCCATATGAAGCCAACTCTGCCACATGTAATTTACAGTCACTCATGATCCTGTTTTCCCCCCTACCCCTGGGTGTGTCATAAATCAGATTCTCCAACAAAGCATGTTCAAGGGCTGGGTGTCATCAATCACATTCTCCAATGAAGGATTTTCCACAGGTAGTAGATCTGGTAGCTTAAGCTACAATCTTTGTAAGATAAGCGTGGAATGTACGTCTGATTTTAATTGCTGTAGGTCCCCCCCCCCCCCGCTTATGGCAACTTGAAAACAGACATAGGAATGCTTTACGAGCTGACACCATTCAAGGGGTTTCCAGACTGGCCATCTGGACCCTCTGCCATGGGAGAGCAGCAGTCCTGGGGAGGCATGTCTCAGCTGCCACCAGCCAAGAGCCAGGGATGATCTCCCTCCAAAGATCTCCCATTTCCACCGGCTGGGCTGCCCTCCCCAGTGGGGCCCAGGGAGAGGAGAGCCCCACGGCTGGGCAGGAGGGTCCCCTGCTCGACCTCAGTAGTTGCTAAGGCTGCCCTGGGGCAAAAGGTTCCGAATCCATCTTTTCTGGACAGCCCCTCCTCTTGTACAATTTCAATCTTTCCTTTTTCAATCTTCCTTGCTGTTTGCTACAATCATGTCTTGATTTTTTTAAAAAAACAGCTATCATATTTTGCCAATTTAGTGGATCCCTGTGATACGGTAAGCTCTGAAAATCAGGCCCCAAAGCTTAATCCTTCAGTTCCTGTTTTCCCTTTATAATGGCCAAAGGCTGGGTTGGTGACCTGTGACATCGTCGCCTTCTCTACTCCAGGAAGAGACCCGGAGATCCTTGACAGGGCATTTCAAAGCCTGGCTGTATGGTGGTAGGGCATCCACAGGGCAAGGCTTTCCTATGGCATGCTGGGCATCGGTTGATTTGAGAGACTTGGGGCATCCCCTCCATGGAATGAAGACAGGTAAGAGTTGACTTCCTCTTGGGGCAGCTTTTTCCTGCAGGCATGTTATCTGCCCCAGTGCAGAATTATTTCCCTATTCCTAGCTTAAAAACAGAACAATTCTGTGGACCTCAGGCACCACTTGATAAGGTAGATAATAAACTCTGCTTCCTGGAGTTTGGGCACCACTTTATTCAAATGCCTCAAATCCCACCCACCCCAGTTAGTGCTACAGATTGTGAAGTCAAGCTAAACTTCATCTTCTACCCCCCCCACCCCCCACCCCCGAGCAATGCCTGTCCTGTCTGATCCCCTGGAAAGTGGCAAAATGTCATATAAACCAAAGGGCACCGTGGCAAAGTGGGAAAAGGACTTGGCACAATCAGCTTTCTCTGTTACTTTCCTTCCCAATAATAGTTGCTAATGGCCTTTGGCCAAACCTAAGAATGTTAAGCTTGTTAAGCTTCTACTTAATTTGTCTGGGAGATTTTCAGTCCTTGGCATAGAGTAACTATCAAGTTTAGCAATGGGGCTGCTTTTTTCCTTTTAGGATCAGTCTCTTTTTAGTGCGGTAGGGTAGGATAGTAACAATACTGCCTTAACATTTTTGCCTTTACATACTAATATATACTAGCCCAGGGCTCTCCAACTTTGGTAACTTTAAGACTTGTGGACTTCAACTCCCAGAGTTCCTCAGCCAGGCCTGGGGTGGGGAGGGGTCATTAAAAGGAGACAGATAAAAACTCCCCAATGGCTAAGAAATCATTAGGGACCTGCTTTCCTTCATGGGCTGATAAGCTTCCATTTGAGCAGACAGCTGTGAGTATTCCTTCTTGCCAGTCCCTCTCTCTCTCTCTCTCTCTTTCCAATTTTAGAAGCCTCTTTCTCTGTAACCTCTCTATAACTTCTGCTTGTGTCTCCAAAGAATTCCTGCAGGTGAGGGAGGCTGGTCTCTTTATGCAAGAGCTGGGATTGCACCAGCCCTGCTGCTTCCCACGTTTGCCCTGGTTTTCTCTTCTTAGAAAAATCCCACCTGCCTGGCCAGCCCATTTGCCCAGCAGCCCTGCTGTTGACTTGTGCCAGCCACAAAGCAAGGCATGCTGCTTGGTGCACAGCCAGAGAGGATTTATGGCCAAATTTAATGGTCCATTTTATGGGAGCCCTAATTGAATGTCAAGGACTGCGTGGAATGGCCATTGGAGGAAGCAGCCGCCTCTTGGCTCTCCTGCAACGGGGCTTCCTTGCTCAGATGGCTTTGTGGTTTTAACAGCAGCCCCTCCTCTCCGCGTCCTGGGTAAGGACCTCAGGTTGGTGCGCCCAATTAAACGAATTGACTAGAGGCAGAGAGAAGCTGCGGGCTCTGATCAGAGTTTTGAAGCACCCACAGAATGAAAAAAGCCCTGGAGCCTCCTCCAGATGTTATGGTGGGGTGGGGTGGAGGACAAGATGTTCCAGAAAAACAAACTCTAACACCAAAATACCAAGTCAAGCATTTTCTCACAGTTCCATTTTGTTAGAGTTGTCATGCTAGCACACCTGGGAAAACCCGAATCTGAGAGTTCCAGGTTTTCCCTCAATAATTGAAAATCAAAGACTCCTCCCCTGCACCCCTCAGTCCATCACATGGCCCAATCACCACCCATCCCAACTTGAGACATCCTCTAAGCACTCCTTGTCCAGGTGCAGGATGACATCACCTCAACTCTAAAGAAGAATGCTATCATGTCTAACATTCTTAATATACACTCTTAAGAGACCCCCCCTGTCGTGTCCGTCGCGGCAAGGAGAACTGGAGTCAGTGAATTAGTTCAGCTCTTTTATTGGTCCCCGGAACTGGTCTGGCTCCGAGGGAAAAACAGTGTTTTTTTATTCTCAAGCCGCGGCCAATGGCACCGCTTTGAATCTCCCACAATTCGTTTCCACCAATCGCGGGAGATTCTCAGCGGGCCAATCAACGCGGCTCGCTAGACCAATCGGATTACCCCGCGCTTTGGCCAATCAAAACGCGGGTTTTCAAGAATGTAAATGAATGTACAGAACACCCCTCCCCTCTTGGTTTGGTCCTACGTGACATAGTCCCGTAAGTAGGCGGGGCTCCATACTTGCCTATTGGACCAGCGCAGGTCAGTTGTTGGTTGGCTCCTGGCCAGTTCGGTCGGGTTCTCTGTTTCTCTTGGTCTTGTCATTGGAACCGTCTGGAAGGCCCTGCTAGGCCGCTTGTCGCAGCTCCCTCCCGGTCTACCCGGGCTGGTTGAGCTGCGGTTTTCGCCGCTCCTGCCTGGTCTTTCCAGGCTGGTCGAGCTGGCCTGGCTGCTTCTCCCTGGTGAAGTTTCAGGCTGGCTGCTTGCCGGTGAGTATGGCTAGTTTATTTCTCTTGGGTTTTGGTTCTTGGGGTATTCCCTGCCCTCTTGGCTTGTGTTAAGGGGTTAGTCTGTGTCTGGTTGCATGTTGGTTGTGTTTCTTATGGCTGTTCTCAATCTTATTTGATTGTTGTGGCATTTGCACGCTCGTCCGTCGGTTGTTTGCAGCCGGTATGAGCGGGGACCTGTCAGTTGGGTCATGGTTGCTGGTACCCACAGTGGGTCTCCAGTTAGGTTCTTTGCGTAGACGGCTTCACCTGGCGCAAAGGACCGGTGCTTGGTGGAGGAGTTTGGGGGGTTTTCCGGGTTGTATGTGGGGTGCAGTCTGTCGAGTGGGGACCTTAATTTTCTCCCCATTAGCAGCTCTGCCGGGCTTTTGTTTGTTGTTGTGTTTGGGGTTATATGTTGTATAAAAAGCATTTTATTTATTTTTTCTTGGATTTTCCCGTGTTCGATTTTATGGATGGTTTTTTTCGTGAATTGAACCATCCGTTCTGCCCTTCCGTTCGCCGCCGGATGTGCCGGAGCTGTCAGTGCGTGTCGTATGCCCCGTTCCACAAGGAATTTTTCAAATTCTAGCGAGGTGAATTGGGGCCCGTTGTCCGACACGATGACATCCGGAGGCCATGGGTTGCGAATAGTTTACTAAGTTCCTTGGTCACGGCTTCTGTGGTGGTGGTTTTCATGTTGCTTACCTCCAACCAGTTGGAGTAAGCATCTACGGTTATTAGGAATGTGTGTCCCTTGGTGGGCCCGGCAAAATCTATGTGGATCCTAGACCAAGGTCCCCTGGGGGTTTCCCATTCCAGGATCGGTGCCGCGGGAGGGCTCGGTCTGGTTTCTTGGCAGTATTGACACCTTGCCACCCAGGCCTCGATTTGCTTGTCCATTCCTGGCCACCAAGCATAACTTCTGGCCAGGGCTTTTGTTCTAACTATGCCTGGGTGCCCCTCGTGTAACAAACCCAATACCTTCCCTTGTAGTTTTTCTGGAATAACAACCCTTTCTCCCCACAGTACACACCCTTTTTGTAGCGAGAGTTCTGTTTGCCGGTTCCGGAATGTTTTGGATGCTTCATCGTTGTCCTTTTCCGGCCACCCTTTTTCTACCCAATGTAACACCCGCACCAGACGTTTGTCTTTATTAGTTTCTCGGGCAATGTCTGACGCGGTTATGGGTAGATCAGGCAGAGTCTCTATGCTGAGGGTGCTCGTCGTGGGTGCTGGGTCGGTGTCTAGGTTGGGTAATGGCGAGCGGCTCAAAGCGTCTGCATGGGTGATAGTCTTACTGGGTCGATGTGTGAGCCGGTAGCTGTAGGCGGCAAGGAATTCGGACCACCTTGTCATTCTAGGAGATAAGATGTTCGGGGTGGCCCGGTTCCCTGCCAGGATGCCCAGCAACAACTTGTGGTCTGTGATGATGGTGAACGTGCGGCCGTAGAACCTCTTCACTGTTGCGACGATGGCTAGGGCCTCCTTGTCCAGCTGGCTATAGTTCCTCTCTGATTTGGTGAGTGTCCTCGAGAAGAAAGCGATGGGTGCTTCTCTTCCATCTGGGAGTGTGTGGCTGAGGATGGCGCCGGTGCCGAAGGGTGAGGCGTCGCATGTGACGGCGAGTGGTAGGGTCTCATTGTATTGGATGAGGATGGCATCCGAGGTGAGCAGGTCCTTGGTTTTCCTGAAGGCGGCTTCCTCGCGTTTCCCCCAAGCCCAGGTGGCTGCCTTGTCCAAGAGCCTATGCAAAGGCTCTGCCACGGTCGCCTTGTGGGGCAGGAAAACATTGTAAAAATTAAGCAGTCCCAGAAATGCCTGCAGTTCCGTTTTATTCCTGGGTGTGGGGGCCTCCTTAATGGCTCTGATTTTGTTTGCAGTTGGGTGGATGCTGTGCCGGTCTAGGAGGTACCCCAGGAACTCGACCCGCTCTGTGTAAAGCTGGCATTTTTCTTTCTTCACTTTTAGCCCGGTTTCCTTGAATTTCGTTAGCATCTCCCTTAGCCGACCCTCTAGTTCTAGCTGGTTGGTTGCCAACACCAGCACGTTGTCAAAGTAGGGCACCACCCCCTTAATTCCTTGCAAAAGCCTCTCCATGAGGCTCTGGAAAATTCCAGGCGCTGACTCCAAACTGGAGTTGGTTACATCGGAACGCTCCCCGGTGGGTGACTATGGTTTGCGCCTCCTCAGTTTCTGCGTCGACTGGCAGCTGTTGGTATGCTTGGGCCAGGTCGAGTTTCGCAAAAAACTTGCCTCCCCCCAGTGAGTGTAGAAGGTGCTGCACTACTGGGATGGGGTAGGTGCTTTGTTGTAAGGTGCAATTTAGGGTGGCCTTATAGTCCCCGCAGATTCTTACCGACCCATCGGGCTTGACTGGGGTAACTATTGGGGTCTCCTACTGGGCGTGGTCAATTGGTTGTAGGACCCCTTGCTTGACGAGCTTGTCAATTTGCTCGTCTATTTTTGGCCTGAGTGCAAAGGGGACCCGCCTTGGTTTTAGGCGTCTTGGGGGAATGTTGGGGTCTAGGCTGAAGGAGATGGGGGGCCCTCGGTACTTGCCTAGGGTGCTGTCGAACACTTCCTGGAAGTCCCGTGCCAGTTGCTGTTCCCAATCGGTCTCGGCGATGTGGTTGATGCCCGTGACTTCGATGCCGAGTGGTGCGAACCATTGCAGCCCCAAGAGGCTGGGTCGGTCTCGGTCCACGATCGTCAGGGGAAGCTTTGCAGTGTGGCCCTTGAATGTCACTTTGAATTGTCCGGTTCTGACTACCGGGATGCGGTTTCCCTGGTAGTCTTTGATGATTAGTCTCTGGTTCTCCAGTCCCTTCTTGTGGATGGTAGGCACCAAGAGTTTGATCTCTTGCCAGGCGACCATGGAGAGGTAGGACCCGGAGTCCACCTCCATTTTGCATGGCTCGCCTTCGATGCCTACCTCCATGTAGACTTTTCGGGCATCGGTGGTTGATGCGTGGCCGATGATGACCGTCTGGTGGGTTTCCTCCTTCTGCCGGGTTTCACCACCTCGTCGGTTTCGCCCGCTCCGGTCCCATCGGCTGTCGGCTTGGCGATCTCTGGCTCTGGGGGGGGTGCTGTCCCATCTCCGCTCGCTGTGGTCCCGCCATCTGGGGCTGTAGGCCTTCCTCAATTGGCAGACTCAGGCGATGTGACCCTTTTTGTCGCAGTGCTGGCAGACTGCATTGAAGAAACGGCACTCAGCTCGAGGGTGTTCACCTCCACACCCCGCACATGTAGTCCCCGACTTACGACCCCGCTGATTTCGCTGGTCACATCCCGTCTGGAGCCAGTGGATCTCCTCCTCGTCCGTGGTGTCAGAGGCGGAGTGAAATTCGCCATGGTGGGTGGTGGTCTCATGGTGACTTGCTTCCGGTTGGGCCTCGGTCGCCTGTCCTGGGTTGGTGGTCACGGTGCGGTCTCCGGCGTCCGGTTTCCGCATATGGTTTGCCGATTTCCGGGTTGCCTCAGCTGCGGTGCTTCAGCGATGGCGTCGGCGAGGGCAGTGTCACCTTTGGCCATCAGCCGACTCTGTAGGACTGGGTCCCGAAGTCCGAGCACAGTGCGGTCCCGTAGGGCCTCGTCCATGTCAGAGAACCTGCACATGCCCCCTAGGTTCCGTAGCTCCGCCACAAAATCGCTGATGCTTTCGGCCGGTCTCTGGTCCCTCCGGTAGAAGTTGTGCCGCCTGATGAGGGTGGGCACGGCGGGGGCGTAGTGGTTGCGGAGCAATGGTTCGAGGTTGGCCCAGTCCATCTCCTTGATGTCAGTGGGTTTCGCTAGGGTTTTGCCATCTTGAACACTGCGGGCCCGCAGTGTGTCAGGAAGACGGCTCGTTTCTTCAGCCTGGTGGCGTCCTTCATGTTGCTGCATTCGAGGAACATGAGGAATCTGTCCATGTATGATTCCCAGTCCTTGCTAGCAGGATTAAAGGGCGCGGGCGAAGCGATGCTGGCCATCTCGTCGGTCTTGCTTCCTTCGGACACATGCTTGATGGGGTTAGCCTCGGAGTCCCACCTTCGTTGCCAGTGTCGTGTCCGTCGCGGCAAGGAGACCCGGAGTCAGTGACTTAGTTCAGCTCTTTTATTGGTCCCCGGAACCGGTCTGGCTCTGAGGGAAAAACAGCGGCTTTTTATTCTCAAGCCGCGGCGGCTGCGGCCAATTCAATGACCGACTTTGAATCTCCCGCGATTCGTTTCCACCAATCGCGGGAGATTCTCAGCGGGCCAATCAGCGCAGCTCGCTAGACCAATCGGATTACCACGCACTTTGGCCAATCAAAACGCGGGGTTTCAAGAATGTAAATGAACGTACAGAACACCCCCCTTCCAATTTCCCAGGCACAGGAATGTGGCAGTTGGAAGCTTCTGGTCCTAATATGGCTTCCAAAGATGACATGAGACATGCCTGGCTAGAAAAGATGTTGCCTTCCTGAACTCAGAAACTCTTGCAAACAAATCGCACCTCTTAGCAAGGGGAGAAATAAAGGGATCCACTCGGTCAAGGATTGCAAAAATGTATCTGCAGTAGTAAGCACTGACAAATAATGAATTTGTCATCCAACTGATAAATAGCCTACAGACCTACCAGAGGGAAAGTGGTTTATCTTCATCCAGAGCTCCAGGAGGAACAGAATGGAGGTTCACAGTTTTGTGTAGCCTTTTCCCTTCCCGCCTTAGCCATGAAAAGTTAGCTGGGTGATTTTGGGACAGCCTGAGCCCAACTCACGTCACGGGGTTATTCTTGTGGAGAAAATAGGAAGAAGGTGTGTTGGAGATGTCCACTGCCTTGAGTTATTTGTAAAAATAATAAAGACAGAAAATGAATGAATGAATGAAATAAACCTTCACCCTTATCCCATTCAGACATGCCTAAAACCAAGTCTAGCTGGCCAGATCCATGTGAATTCCAGAAGAATCGAAGCAAGACAGACCATGCCCAGCACTTTGTGTGACATGATGGCTGCAGGTTGGCAGCTGGTCCTGTTCTTCTACCACCTGGTTCTTTCCCACTTGAGGTCCTCCGGGTCACAGGGGAGCCATTTCTCATTCTGAGAATATTTCCTGTCGTGAGAATCAGGCTTGGCTGGGGGAGATGTTTCTCCACTTGGCCCAGAAGCTGACATCCACACAGCCAGTTACAACTTTGAAGAAAAATAAACAACTAGCTACGCAGGGTGGGAGATCCAGATTCAAGGCTATTGACCTCATGACCTGCTGACCCTCAAGGGACCTGGGATGTAAGCAGGAGGGCTAAGGATTTGCCTTCTGTCTCTCTCTCTGTCTGGTCTGTCCTTCTGCTTCCCTTTGCCTAAATTTAGGATTACTGATCTTGAGTGGCTTCTTTCTACCTTCCTTCCCAGGCACGCATTGGACTCACCTCCTGGTGGGATGTTTTTAGCCAGGTGCCAGGCTTTGCCTATTCCGATCATAGGGTTCCTGCAAATAAACCCTCTTTCTGATAGAATTATAAACAGGGGTGGGATTCAGCCAGTTCGGATGAACCGGATGGTAAATTTACATCTGATTCGCCAAACAGGTAGTTGAGCCGACTGGCTTGCCACGCCCACCCTGCCCTCCCAGGAGTCTCCACACAGCCCATTTTGGATGCAGGTAAGTGCAAGGTCCGTGCGGAGGTTCAGGGAGGGCGAAAAATGGCCCTCCCGAGAGTTTTGGAAGTTTGGGCCTGTTTCCAGCTTCCGGATGGCATCCGGAGCCTGGGGGAGGCTGTTTTCACCTTCCCAGAGGCCCAAGGCAAGCCTCCGGACTCTGAGGAAGGTGAAAAATGGTCAAACCGGAAGTTCTGGCAGGCTGCGCCCACCCAGCAACCAGGCAGAGAACTGGTTATTGGGATTTTTGAATCCCACCCCTGGTTATGAAGCTGCTCCATTAATCATGGCTCAGGTTAGATCCTTGCTCTCAGGAAAGCTCACACCACATCCAGAATGCTTCCCCCTCCTCCACACGGGTGGGATCCAGCAGCTGTGCAAAAAGTGCCCCGGGGGGGGGGCAGGTTCCTGGGAAGTAAAGCAAACCTTAAGAAAGAAATCAGTGTTGTCAGGAATGTCCCCATTTATGGAGATAAGCTTGAAGGCTCATTCAAGATCATTCAAAATGAAAACGTTCCTGAAATCTTGAGGACAAAGGAAGACACGAGGGGCCAGGCGGGGCAAAGAGGCTGCGAAGGCCCAAATAGCCTCCAAAGCACAGCTTTTCAGACAGGCTCTGGGGTTCTCAATCCCCCTAGAGAAGGTGTGGAACACGCAGACTTGCCTACAGGGGAAATGTTGGCTCTCTTCTTTTTACCTTGATCACTTGGAAGTGATTAAGCCGGAGCAGACACAATAGAAAGGAAAGAGAAGGCAAATATTAATGTTGTGATAAATTGCTTACGAGTTTAATTTATGTAATTCTGAGGGGGGGGCATAGTTCTCGCTGAAGAATCTGCTGGTAAGGTGGCCTGGGTCATTTGAAAACCAACCGTCTTAAATAAGGGAGAAAGCGAAACTGTCAGGCTGCATTTCAAAGGTGATCCCTCACCTCAGCTCAGGATAATGAAAGCCTAGATAGGAGACCAAGCCAAGAGTAAGAGAGCAAATGAGCCCCCACCAGTGATACTATACCAACTTCTCACTTCGTTAAAGGAAAAGCGAGCGGGGTTTAATTTAATGAGTAGAACTGAACTAACTCCACCATTTCCTGGACAAAAGGCAAAGAGGCACCTGAGTGGGAGAAGCGCTACAGGTTTCTGCCGTGTATTACACAAAGAAGAGCTGCTTAACGTCACAATCAGAAATGTCCCGGATTGTGAGTCAAGTCACATGCCCACTCAGAACGTTTCAACCTCCAACAGGGAAATGATGCCAATGGGAGCCGTTTGGATTACTTGAGAATGGGGAACATTTAGGGATGGGCAGGTGGATTCAAAGGGAGGGGACTGGAATGAGTCTGGCCAAGCTGATCTTGAAGCACAAACTGAAGCCTGTGAGGAATGGAGAGGATGGTCCTGCGGGCAGGACTAGCAGTGGGATGCAGGATGAAGAAGCCTCCATCCAGGGGTGGGAGTCAAAAATTTTAACAACCAGTTCTGTGAGTGTGGCTAGGTGGGCATGGCTTCTTTTTTTTGCAGCACCCCCCCCCCCCATTTTTTTTGCCTCCTGGGTCTCAGGGAAGCCTCCTGGGTGAAGGAGTAGGACAGCGAGGGAAATCCTGGCACAGCTGATCATTGGAACAACTGATCGTTGGGAGGAAAAAATACCTTTGGAGTGACTGGGCAGGGAAGAACACAGTCAGTGATGTTGGGGATATGCTGATGTTGCGCATGCGCGATAAGGACTGACTTGGCAGAGAGGGGCGGGGCCGGCCAGGGGCACGATTTGCTGGTTCTCTGAACTGCACAGAATCCTAACAACCGGTTCTATAGAACCAGTCCGAATCGGTAGAACCCCAGCTCTGCCTCCATCATGAGCACATACATACAAGAAGGAAGACATGGTTACTGGACCCAAATAGTCCATTGTCTTAATATAAAGGCATAGAGCCTGGCGAATAGACAGGAAGGACTGTGGAGAAGGGCACAGATGTCCATTTCCTTTTTGCTTCCCTCTTCTTTCCAGAGGGAAATTATGTGCAAATGCCCAGAACTAAACAATTGACAAAAGGAAGAATGGCAATCTAGGCAAAAGAGAAAGATACAAATGGACTTAAGCTCTAGGACCAGACCAATTGTGCTGAGAATCTTCAAGAAGCTTATGGTTGTAATCTCAGAGCCCTTTTCTGTAATCTTTGAGAAATCAGGGAGGAAAGGCAAAATGCCAGGGGATTGGAGGAGATTAAAAATTGCTCCTCTCTTCTAACGGGAGAAAAGAGGACCCGGATAATTACAGATTGACGCAGCATCACCAGGCAGGAATGAAGAGCTTTTAAGAATCTGGAGAGCTTTCAAGTGGGGCAGAATTGTTTCCGAAACAGGACAAGAAATCATAATTTTAAACTACGAGGAATTTCACTCCTAAGTCTCCCAAATCCCTTTCCAGCTATTACTTCCTCTGCTTCCATGGTGCTATGGCTGGGAATGGATCTTGGGTAGCCAAAGTAACTCTCTCTGTGACACACAAAGGCTCTCAGAACTCGGCAAGACCCAGCCAGCCAGAAGGTTTTTCTTCTGATGTCAACTCACCTGGTGATTCAGCAATATGTACAATAGTGGCAGGAAGCAGAGCAAATGGGGGAGGGGGGACCCCGTCTTCCCATCCTTAGCTCCATAAATTGAGAAGAAGACAGCCAGGGCTTTTCCCCCTCCAGAGCCGAGTCATTGCTTGCTTGCTTGCTCTCCTCTGTATGTTCCTCCTGAGTCTTGCTTTTTTTTTCTTTTCTTTTCTTTTTCTTTCCAATATCTATTTCTTTTGCTTTATCAATGAGAATAAAATACAAAACGGAAAACAGAAAGATGTGCATCCAACACTAACAACTAAAAAGAAAAGAAAAGAAATAGGTACATACACACAAAAAAGCGGGGGGCAGGATGACCCAAATCAAAGCCCTGCTTTTCACAGAGTTGGATCCATCCTTCTCTCGGTGCTCCTAACAAATATCTACAAATCTCGGCTGCATTCCTGCTCTCTTGGTGAATTTCTTGCAGATGTTTCACGACCCAACTAGGGAACTGTTACGTAGGGTGCTCCATCCCTGGAGTCTTCAAGAAGAGATAGGACAGCCACTTGCGTGAAATGGTCTAGGGCAGTGGTTGCCAACTGGTGGGCCGGGGACCACTGGCGGTCCACGAGAAAATGTTGGTGGTCTTCAGAGAAATGTCTCCCCCCAAAGCAATTAATCCAGGCTGCGCAGGAACACAAGGCTGCGTCACCCACATGGCCCACCTACCCACTGGCCCCCACCCTTCAGCCGAGCGCAAATCTTAACCTTGAGTAGAGCCACGCGAGCTGGAACTGGAAGACCAACAGCGGGGGAGGGAAATCCGCCTCTGGGTGCCTTGCTGACGTCAGTGGGAAAGTGGGTCCCCTATTCCAGAGCTGCAGGAGTCACAGGGCTTTGGTCATCCTGGAGCAGCTGCTCCTCCACCCGGGTGCACCAGCCTGCCATGGACTGGAGTAGCTGCTCCGGGATGACCAAAGCCCTGTGACTCCTGCAGCTCTGGAATAGGGGACCCACTTTCCCACTGACGTCAGCAAGCCACCGTCAGTCAAAATTCATATCAGTGGTTCACGGGATTTAAAATGATGAGCTTGGTGGCCCCTGAGGTCCAAAAGGTTGGCGACTCCTGGGCTACGGTCTCCTGCTTGAGCACCGGGTGGGACAAGATGATCTTCCAATTCTGTCACTCTATCATTCCAGATCAATTAATCAGTGCAAAAATTTGCCTCCAGAAGTTGGAAGGTTTTATAAGAACCGATTGGAGAAACATTACACCAGAATGGTAATAAGGACTCTTCCCTTTAGTGGTGGGGGGGACGGACGGGCGGATGGACTAGATGACCTCTAAGGTCCCTTCCATCTCTGTTGTTCTGTAATTCTTCCACACTGCTCCATTTATCTTAACTCTTCCTGTATTTCCTCCTTTGGGTTTCCTGAAAATTCTTGTTCAGCCAAATTGGTTGCTTTCCCATTTTTTAAAAGCTCAGTATAAAAGGATGGGTTTTGTAGTCTGCATGGGACACATTAAATAAATAAATACATATAAACATTTCAAAACATGTGGAAATGTTTGCCAGTGTTAAAATTACTGGGCATGTGCTCAGCATAGAGACATTAAAATTCCATTAAGTTGATATGGTTAAAAAAAATATTTAAGAAATATTTCTCCCATACACACACACACTTGATTTACACCATGAAGGACATTCTAATATGAATACTGAATAGATATTTTATTCAGACAAATAGGCCATTGAGAAAATTTGTCTTGGAAGAAAAGCTACTGAGGATTCCATCAGCTAAACTGAGAATATCTCATGATTATGGAGGCTTTAATTTACCAGACTGTCCAAAGTATTATTGAGCCTTTATTTCTTCATAGAGAGAGGGAAGGCGAAAGAGAGGCGGAGAGAGAGAAAGGGTTTAACAGCTGAACATCAACTTTTATGGGCTTTATTGGAAGGTTATTACTTATTTCGGTTAAGTTTTTAGCAATTACCTGGATCAGCATATAGCAAAAAAGATCTTTCATTTCCTGGTCTGGGAGCAGCCAGACAGATCTAGACCCAACTGGGACACAGATTAAACTTTCTTGCTCCTCTTTGAGATAAATAATTTTACTTTAAAAATAGGTGGGAAGACATTTCATTGAAAGGTATGGAGGAAATCTGAAACAGGGACTTTAAATCAATTACTTTGTCATTATTATTTTAATGATTGTGTGGGTGCGTATTAGGCGCATGCACACACACAGTCACACACACACAGTCACACACAGCCTAATAAACTATAATAGTAACTCAAAGATCTTTTGATAGCTCAATATAAGCTTAATGTTTTAGTTGCTTCAGAGAAACTGAAATGACTTATTTTTATAGAGTCTGCTTTTGAAATCAAACGGATTTCCTACCTGTGGTGGAAACTTTAAAATTGAAACATTTGATATTTATGATGTGGATCTTGTGGTTGAAATTAATTCATGAAGCATTTTTTAAATTTTATTTTAAATACCCATTAGAAAAACCATAGTTTTTCTTTGTTGGCAATGCATGAAATTTGGGAGTTTATTAATCTCTATGATTTGGCCTTTCCTATTAATTAATCTTTTTAAAAAATAATATTATAGCATATAAAAGTAGATTAATGAGTAAATCATATTTCAAAATAGTAGGAATGGACCCTTTTTAGGACCTTTGTTATGGGGAATATCTATGAGAATTATATTGAGAGACTGAAAAAGTATTACTACTCCAGACATCAAGGACTGGTTTCAAGAAACTGTAATTTATCTACTTTTGAAAACACTATTTTCCCCTACAAATCAAAAATAATACATGATGTTTTCCTTTGACAATTTTTTACAAGAATGCATAATTTAATGGAGAATTTGAGCTTTTGCTAATAATTCTTAGGTTATTTTGTTTTTATTTCATTTATTTTGGTAATAGAATATAATAATTAGATTAACTATTAGATAGTTGTACGTTATTTTTTAAAGTTGCTCAATTGTTTGCTGTTATTCTTTTTCTTGGTTGTAAGTTGTTTTTTCTGTTTTTTCTTAAAAATTGCACCAACATTTTTTTTCTAAACAAAAATAGTCAAGGATGGAGGCCCCCTTATCATAATTTGATAGGCCAGGAGGTTGTTAAAGTTTACAGAAGTCAAGTTTAGATTGTATCCACAGTTAAAAAAAAACAAACTGTCCACACTCCTCCTTAACCCTTCATCCAGGAAAGTATGGATTTCTTCTAATTGAAGTTCCTGAGATATTTCCATTAATTCAGAATAATAAATTGCATAGATTTGGAGTTTATCTATTTTTTATCAAGTAACTCTAGCTGTCCATCCCACTCAAGGCAAGTCTGGCAGCACACAAGTTGTTCCAACTCAGCCTTTCAGAGACATGACTATTAATCCTTTGATCAGTAGCACAAACTTTCAATCTACATTCAGGTATAGTGTTCATTCTCATAACTCAGGGCTTAGGCTTTTCCAAAATCCTCACCAGAACAAAATCGTCCTCATCCTTTGTAAATACTCTCTATATTCTTCTTCTATAGAATAAATCATCTCGTCATAGTTTAACCAACAATGAAGAAAGCCAACCTAACTTCCTTAACTTTTTCCCAGCAAAAGAGTTGAGTGAATGGTCAGAGTTTGGGGAATTTATAAAATAAATGGACTGAAACACGTGATTTAAAAAGTACTCTTCTTCTACAGCCATGATCAACAGAAAGTAACATTATTCTACTTAATTCTGCTTTCGTCAGATTATTTCTCAATGCTGTCCAACTTTTTTCTCTGGCACATTCTTAAAGAGGGGTGCCTAGAACGGATCCACGATTGTATCAGTATTGGCAACAGACAACTCAGGCCATCTATTTGGGCAGAAGCCCCCCATTTAGGAGAGTCCTATTTAGCCAAGACCAGATTTATCTAATGCAGCATTTCTCAATCTTGGCAACCTCAAGACGTGTGAACTTCAGCTCTCCAAATCCCCAGCCAGTATGTCTTTAAAGTTGGCAAGGCTGAGAAACGCCGATCTAATCCATCAGCACCAAGGATAGCACCTTGTCTGAAGCAAGTGGAGGCATCTGTTTTCCAAATTTCTAATCCACACCAGGAAGAACCAGATCAGAAAATCCATATAGCAACAGCTCTTAGACTTAGATATATATCACTTCACAGAGCTTTTCATCGTTCTCTAAGAGGTTTACAGAGTCAGCATATTGGCCCCAACAATCTGGGTCCCTCATTTTACCGACCTCGGAAGGATGGAAGGTTGAGTCAACCTTGAAGCTCCAGAAACTCAAACAAACCAAGAAAACAGAGTTTCCTCATCCCCCTTTCAGCTCTCGGACAGATTTTACCTGGACCATAAGGGTGGGGAAGAGCATTAAGGTCAGAATTCTAAGATGGTTATATGCATCTGGTGTAGGGTCTGCTTGGGCTGGGGTCCAAATCTGTTAATCTGTATCTGTATCTACAAAATGGCTTGGCTTGTGGCCCTGGCCTCTTCCCCACAAACCACCATTAGCTTGGAGTTATAAAGTCAGAGTTAGGAGGAAACATGGGTTACAAGGGGCCAAGAAAATCCTTGAATTATTTCTCTGTTTGGGGAACTGCCTGATTGATCCAGGCAAATGTTTCCACATCCGCTGGGATTCAAAAAACAATCTATCTGGATTTTTATCTATCTTTCTACTGTGGCAGGAAAGCAGAATCATTTGCTGAAGTTCTTTGCCCTAAGAAAGCCTTCTTGGGTTTCAGTAAAGAGGAATCTAGGAAGCTTATATTTGCAGAAGCTTAGAAATAATTGATGCTTAAGTCCTTTTTAGTGAGAAATTATGAAAGCTGCTAATGTTTGACACAGTGCTATGATCTATAATTTATTACTGATTGAAGGTCTTTGAAGAACTCCTGCGGGTTTGGCTAGAATTTTGTCTAATTTATAAATGTTTGGGAGGTAGAAGTGAAAAAGACTCTCCATTTTATTTCATCTATAAGAAACACCAACAATTGTCACCATTTCAAGAGAATCAGTTCTGCATTGGAAACCTACAAAAACATTCATGCCAGCAAAGGCTGTGCTAGAACTCTCGCCTCTTGAACCCGGGATGAACAGATGTGGGGGGGACAAATACAGTCTCTCTCTCTCTCCAAGGAAAGCTATAAAAGCAGAGTCTGTCTAGATGTTTGCATTATGCTTCAGCCCCAAAATACTCAACGGTTTTTTTCAGTTTATTTCTAGCTATGCTAATAATGAATAATAACCTGAACCTTTTTCAAGCTGCCATTAAAAATAGAATTTGCCATAAAAATGAGGAGGGACAAATTTAAGCAATAATAAGAGAATGATTTGTCTGCAGCAGTGTTTCTCAATCTTGGCAGTTTCTTTGACTCCCAGAATTCCTTTGCTGGCTGAGGAATTCTGGGAATTGAAGTCCACACATCTCCAAATTGCCAAGGGTAAGAAACACGACAAGGTCTTCCTTCCTTCCTTTCTCCTCTAATGCCCAGTCCTGCTACCCCTGGGAGATCAAGCTGCAGCCCTCTGCCCTGGGAAGTCAGCCTGGGATTGTTGTTATCTTTGGTGATCCAGAAGAAGCACCTTCTATGCGTGCTACAAGAACCTTGGACTCAGATCCTGGGGGTGCTCTGCGCACGCTCATCCCAGCAATCACCTTCCTACTGTGACCCCTTGTCAATCAGTTGATTGATTCTTTGCATACATTATGTTTACAGCATCTCAAATAGCTTTGGTCCATCTGAAATCTGCATTGCTCTGCTGGCACGTGCTTAAATTGTGATTGACAAACATGCCCACAAGCCTTTCACATGCACCACTGATAAACCGGAATTTCACTATCTGTTACTCTGTTACATTTTTCCTGTCTGGATGCAGCATTTTGCATCTGTTTTTGTTAACCTTTACCCGATTCATTTCAGCCCACTGCTCAGGCCGGTCTAGATTTTTCTTAAACGTTTGTCTTTCATCTGAAGTATTAGCCACACCTCCTGGTCTTTTCTGACACCTGCCAACCTACTAAGGGTCCCCTCAATTCAATCATCAAAGACATTGTGATGACCCAAAGGGGCGTGGCACAAAGACAACACAGTCACATAAGTAAGAAAAGTCCCTTTAATACCTCCAACTTTGCCTCCAATATCCAGTTACCTTCGGCTGGAGAAAAAACTCTTCTAATAACAGTCTTTAAGTGGAGGAAATTCAGTCTGAAAACGAAGTACATATAAACTGTAAATAAAAATCCACACAAACCACACTGCAATAATTAACTGGACAGGGCAGGAGAAGGAATTCCAGACTTCAAAGGCCAACAAAACACACACAGTTGGGAAAACGCTAGGAACCCAGATAAACCTCGACAAAACAAGATAATATATGATTTGTTTCCAACAAGTTGCTGTGCATAAACTCCCTTTTTAAACATTGTGTTCCCAGCTGCAGCTAATGAAATGAATCAGGACCCTTTCCTCCCCCAAAAGCCACTCACATTGCTTCCTTCTCTGTTCCTCCCTGCATGCCCTAGGATGAATAGGGGGGTGGGCCTGGGTCTTCCTCTGAATTCCCTCTGCCTCACTCTACCTCTTCCCTGCTCTGCTCAGCCAAATTTGCCCTTCCCCAGTTTCTTCCACAGCCAACAGAGCCACACTCCCACTCCCTGTCAGCTGCTCAGCCTCCTCCTCGGAATCAGATTCCAACAGGGGCATGACAGACATTGATCAAAATACAGCCTAGAGCCCAGGACCATCCAGATTAAATCGAGCCACTTCTGTTGTTGTTCAGCCAGCTCTGAGTCCATCCAATCGTAGCATTCTCTAGCCCAGGGGTCCTCAACCTCTTGGCCACAGCCTGCTGTTGGGGCCATGAGCTGTTTTGCAACCGGGCTGCAGAAATGGCTGGCACACTTGTGCACATGCAGATCCCCACTTGCATGAGTGCATGCATGTGTGCTCCATTTGCATGAGCAGAGGGCATGCATGCACACTGTTCGTGCAAATGGAGCCGTGCATATGCATGCACTTGTCAGCCAGTTCGCACAGAACCCTCCTCCACCCATTGGTTCTCAAGGGCAGAAAGGTTGGGGAACTCTGCTCTGGCCCATATTTGACTAGTTTGTGATTAAGGAGGGTGTCATGAGAACCTGTCAAATTCTTTATCAGGCCAAGTTATACTGTGGCCGCATCTTTTCCCCAAGCTATTAAGCCAGGAACTCAGTCAAAAATGGAGATGTGGCACAATTTGTTTGCTGACTCAGGTTGCTCCATTTCATCCCATTTTCACTGCATGCTGTTTAATAACCTGATTGACGGCCTTGTCAAGAATAAGTGTCAAGCTGACAAGTCTGTCGTTTGCTGGGATCTCCTTCTATTTTTTTGAGAATAGGAACAGTAGAGGTAGTCCTCGACTTACAACCACAACTGAGCCCAAAATTTACATTGCTAAGTGAAACATTTGTTAAGTGAGTTTTGCCCCATTTTACAACTTTTCCTGCAAATTACTGCAGTTGTTAAATTAATAGAGCCAAGGTGGCGCAGTGGTTAGAGTGCAGTACTGCAAGTTACTTCTGCTGACTACCAGCTGCCTGAAATCTGGTTGTTTGAAACTCATCAGGCTCCAGGCTGACTCAGCCCTCCATCCTTCCAAGGTGGGTCAAACGAAGACCCAGATTGTTGGGGGCAGGAGGCTGACTCTCTGCTTAGAGAGGGCTGGAAAGCCCTGTGAAGCAGTATAGAAGTCTAAGGGCCAGTGCTGGTGTTAACAGCATGGTTGTTAAGTGAATCTGGATTCCTCACTGGCTTTGCTTGTCAAAAGATTGCAAAAGGGGATCATATGGTCCTGAGACTCTGCAACCATCATAAATGTGAACCAGTTGTCAAGCATCTGTCAAGCCTTGTGACCATGGGGATGTTGCCTGCAACTGTCACAAGTGTGAAAAATGGTCATAAGTCACTTTTTTCAGTGCTGTTGTATCTTTGACTGGTCACTAATGAACTGTTGTAAGTCGATGCCTACCCATTTTCCCTGGTCCCCTGATCCTCAGCTGTTCTGGGAACTCTCAAAGGTTACACATGTGCAATTACCTCTGCTGAGCATTTCAAAGCCCCGTGATACTGTCCATTTCCTTCTGAAGATTTTACAGAGGAGGTAATGTTGTAGTTACTCTCTGGAAAAGCTGCTCATACACACAGGAATCAGTAGGAAGAGGTCATCATGGCTGGATTTGAAGAAGTTGTCAAGAAATGGGTGCCTGGAATACAACATTCTTTCTCAACTGTCGCATGAGGTCTTCCCACCAGAATCTCAGTGTTCGCTAGGCACTTCATTGATTTCTAAGTGACCCTGGGCAGCTTTCAAAGATTAAAACACAGGAAACTCACCACATATAATCCAGAGGTGGATATTCAGCAGGTTCTGACCAGTTCTGGAGAATCGGTAGCGGAAATTTCAAGTAGTTTGGAATGCCGCCTCTGACTGTACCCGCCAAGCCCATCTCTTCTCTGCCTCCCATCGAGTCCCAGCTGATCATCTGGGTTTTCTTTGGTTGCCCTGCACAGGAGAAGGGAGCTGGAAAGCAGGTTAATGGGGTAGGGAGGGAAGGGGATTTTACAGTATATCCATCCCCTGCCATGCCCACCAAACCATGCCCACAGAACTGGAAGCAAAAATGTTTGAATCCCCCCCCTGACATAATCCCATGGTACAAACAATGATTCCACCTGCCAAAAAGCACATGAACCACAGCAGGGGTCATCTGCCCACCTGGCCCCAAAGGCTGGGGAAACAGCCAGGTCTTCAATGCCAGGCAACAGCTAATGGGGCCATTCGAATCTCTGGAGGAGGTAGGGAGAAGGCACTACTCCGGCTCCAACAAGGTGGCCTTGTTGGGTGCAAGGGGCCTGGAGCAGACCCTCTTTACTAGACTTGGCAGGGTTAGGGTCATCCATTCCCCACCCATCATTGGAGAACATGGATCTGTTCTTCAAAGTGGGTCTCTTTGATCCTTGGACTCTTTGATCCTTGGAGTCATCATGTTCTGTGAAGCTGGGATTGGTGGTGTTTGCTCCGGTGGGTGTGATGGTCTTCTAGACTCTGAGAGCTGGAGAGTCATTGCTCGGGTCCGCCGGCACTGTCTCTCCACACTGCCTTGCTTCTTTCTCTGCGTGCTGCCCATCCAGCGGTCTTCCTGTTCATGATCCTTAGTCTTCATCCCCTTCCCGAGGAACTCCCAAACCTGTCTGGGAACTTCTCTTGTTCCCTGAGGTGTTGCAACTTTCTCCTCAAACATCCTCAGTGACATGTCTGCATTTTTAACAGCACACACGAAGGACAGAAGTCTCCATTTCTGGTAGATCTAATTTGGGTTCTTTTCAGGCAGAAAAGCAAGCTTTCCTTCCAGAATATCATAAAACTTCCTTTGGAATCGACTGCGGTCTCCACAACACACTTCTCTGGAAAATATCTCTCTTTGATCACCCTGCTCTTTTGTTCCCTAAGCCCTGAAAATGTCTCAACTAGGTCAGCAAGATCTAGGCAAAATGCACCCGGAGCTCTTTCTAATACATTTTCCCCTTTGTTTTTTATTTTTAAAAAAGATGTCACCTTTGTCTAACCTTTCTTCTTTGTCTGTCTTTCTTACCTCTAATGGAGCTATGCATTATTCACACCCATCTTACATTTTATAGCAAGCTATAAAGGGTAGTTTTATTTCACAGTGTTACAGAATAATCTGGAGATCTTTTGCGTTCAGGGATTGGCTGGGGTGAGGTACGAAGAAAGGAAGCAAAGGAACATTCCCAGCAAATCCCTCCACCTCATTTGTTGACAAAAGTTAAAGGACAGTTAAATGTTGGGAAGGGGAGCCTGAATGATGAGGTTGTCATCCATTCCAGCGAGGGGATTCCAGGCTGCCCTGAAAACAACCCAGCTGGAGGTCCCATATTTGCCATTGCCTGACCCGAGGATGGGGCTCTGCCAGTGGTGGGATTCAATTTTTTTTACTATCGGTTCTGTGGGCGTGGCAGGGGAAGGAGACTGCAAAATCCCCCTTCCCTCCTGTTGTGTATGTACCATAGTTAATAAAGTATGAGCTTGAGGTAAAGTGCAGGGTTCTGGCCCTGCACTTCTGATTGGCTGTTAGGCGGCCAGATCAGATTGGTTAGTTCTGAGGAATCCGATTGGCCCTTAACAGAGGGTTCGTATTGGTTAAAAGAGCTCGCGTTCATAGCTCGTTATTGGACAATTCTTACAAGGGTTGCCTGTATAAGGCAGAGTTCACTGTTGTTGTTTAGAGAAGTCACTATGCTAATAAAGAACTGAAAGTCACTATTCAGAGGCTGTCTCCATTTACTCCGACCCATGTCCAAGTACATAACGCCTCCCCACCGCACTAGCCTTCTTTCCAGCTCCCTTCTCCTATGCAGGGCAACCAAAGAAGATCAAGCTGATCAGCTGGGACTCGATGGGAGGCAGAGAATAGACGGGGGTGGGATTGGCTCCAAACTACTCAAAATTTCCTCTATTTCATCCCCAGAACTGGTCAGAACAGGCTGAATCCCACCCCGGGCTCTGCTGAGCCAGAAGCTCCTCCTTGTCCCTAACTGATTCCCACAGAATTGTTGGGCATCCTGACCAATATGAAAGTCAGGAGAAGCAATTAAAAACAAACTGCCTTGGATGTGAGACGGGGTGCAAAGTCACAGCTCTGGGCCCTCACCACACCAGGCTGAGGGCAGGCAGGATGAGCCGGGCTATCTTCCTCCTGTGCCCCTCCTAGAGTATCCACATCTGATGGCTGGAGCAGAAGGAACACCAAGGCAGAAGGACGGATGTTCCCCATGCACGACTCTGATTTGGTCCAGGACTCCAAGGGACCAGGAGCTGCTCTTCCATTTCTCTCTCCCACCAGGCAAGGAGGAAGAGGAGGGAAAACTTCCTTCCAACAAAATGGCAGCCCCTGCTGCATCGCTTAGACCCCCTTCAAGCACAGGGACCAAATTATATTGATCTGTGTGAGTCATAAAAATATCAGCACATTAAAACTTCAGATCTAATTCTCTCCCCCGCCCTCAAAAGCCACATAAGTTCAGAGGCTACACAAATTCAGTTCTGCTGCTGGGCTGGATTTAGCAGCAACCACAAAAAGCTGCTTATAGCACAAAATTCTTTGGAAAAAACACTTTAATGGGTTCTGAAATCGATTGGAAGCTGAGCCCCCAGGGCTGCAAAGAAGTTCAGGGCCAGCAAAAGCCTCTTTCAAGAGGAGCCTTCTTCTCTGAGCTCTGGGGGAAGAGCCCCCAACCGAGACAGAGCAGGACCAGAGCTTCAGCCCCTCTTTTCCCACTAGCAGCTGAATGCAACACAGGAGGGCAAATCCTTCCTTCTACTTCACTCCGCACTACCCAGCCTCACAGCCGGTCCAGAAGGGCAGTGAGAGGAGTTCCTTCAACCAACAGACTTGCCAGCGGGTGGGATTAAAACCCAGTGCACAGATGAGAGGAGAGCAGATGCTGGTTTTGTCCTTTCAGTCCATAGGCCTTCCGAAGGCAGCCATGTTGCTGGCTGAAATAGCAAGAGCCCTTAGACTGATATCCTGCTTCCCAGTGCTTTACAGCCCCCTCAGAGTGGTTTACAGAATCAGCCTCTTGCCCCCAACAATCTGGGTCTTCATTTGACCCACCTCAGAAGAACGGAGGGCTGAGTCAACCGTGAGCCTGGTGAGATTCAAACTACCAGATTTCAGGCAGCTGGCAGTCAGCAGAAGCAGCCTGCAGTACTGCATTCTAACCACTGCACCACGATGGCTCATTGGGACTATTAAGTCCCAATCCTGAGACTAACCACACTGGTTTGAGCAAAAGGGTTGGGCTAGAAGACCTCCAAGATCCCTTCCAACTCCGTTATTGTGTTGTGTTATGTGATGTTAAGTGGCTAATTCTGCTCATGCATTTATGTGGGCTCAAGAGATAGCTGGCACACACTTACACACAAACAGTGCCACACTTTCTGTCTCATGTTTTTGTTTCTTTGTACGTGTAATTGTTTTTCATGACTTTTGAAAAACACATAATTGTTGGTTTGACAGCATGCTTCCCAGAGTTACATCTATGCGATGGGCAGCCGTGTAAATTTGATTGATGGCTAAATAAACAAATACATTTCAAACCATGGGATTTGATGCTCAGAGCAAGTGGGGGGAGATAGGAACCAAGTTTCTGTCCCGAGCTATTCTCTACAGGGGCTCAAAAGCAGATTCTCCAAGTGAGTCGCCTTCCCCCTATCTAGATTTCTTTTCTTCTGCTGTTTTATTTTTTGATGCCAGTATTGGCTTCTGGAGACTGCCTGGACTAAGCCCAGCAGTTTTCTTGGCAAGATTTCAGAAGTGGTTTGCCATCACCTCCTCCTTCTTCCTGGGGTTGAAAGTGAGCAACTGGCCCAAGATCACCCAGCTGGTTTCATGCCTAAAGTGGGATTAGAACTCACCATCTCCTGGTTTCTAGCCTGATGCCTTCACCACTACATCAAGCTGGCTCTCTTCTACTTCTTATCTTCTATATATATGAAAGCGAAATGTCCCTCACGCATCATCACAAAATCTCCAGAACCGTAAAGCCTACAAACTTGCAATTTGGCCCGTAGGTTCCTCTTGGCTTCTAGGGGCTCATTAAGAAAGGATTTTTTTTTTTTTGAAAAAGATTTTATTAATTTTCTACAAACAAACAAGACAAACAAAACATAAAAACATCAACTCTTATATGTACATCCAGTGTGTCAGTTGGTTCATCATTTTTGTGCATTCATTCTGTAGTCTCAATTACAATTATGTTACATAACAACTCATATTGTCAAGGATTTTTCAAAATGACCGTCAGAGCATTCGGATTTCCTATATTATTATTATTATTATTATTATTATTATTATTATTATTATTATTATTATTATTATTATTATTATTATTATTATTATTATTATTAACACACTCTGATGCTAAGGAGTTCTACTCCCCATCCCCACTGAAAATCTGTTCCCAATGGAAAATACAAGCAGGGGAGAGGAGTTTCAGTTTCACAGCACCAAGCAGATTTAGTACAGAACAGTTGAGCTAAGCCGCGCCCAGGCTCCTTACTGTCTCCTTCTTGCTCACAGAGCAAATACTGCTTTGGTTTCCAAACAGCCCTCAACTCTCTCACACACTGACAGGACGCTAGCCAGATGAATACTGATGGATTTTCCTCCCCCAAAACTAAGCCCGACCGCATAGTTTTGTAGCAAAGCATGGGTATCGAGCTTATGTAAATAAATGAGCACTCCTAAGGAGGCAGATTGGTGCTCCGTCTGCAGATGAGGACACGGGCGGTGGGACGTCCTGCACTCACACAGTGAGGTCCCCTGATAGCCTCTTTTTCTGATGATCACAACCCTTTCTTGTGTTTCTTGTATGCCCAGATATGATTAGGACAATCTCAGAAATGAAGTGAAGTGATGCGAACACTGAGTGAGTGAATAACAAAATAAGAGAATTGGAAGGTACTTTGGAGGTCTTCTAGTCCAAACAGAAGACCTTAAAAACCGCCAGTGATGGAGCCCCAACTTCTGAAGGCAAGCCATTCCATGGGTTAACTGTTCTCATTGCCAGGAAATTTCTCCTCATGTTTCTTCTTCTTCTTCTTCTTCTTCTTCTTCTTCTTCTTCTTCTTCTTCTTCTTCTTCTTCTTCTTCTTCTTCTTCTTCTTCCTTCTTCCTCTTCCTCTTCCTCTTCCTCCTCCTCCTCCTCCTCCTCCTCCTCCTCCTCCTCCTCCTCCTCCTCCTCCTCCTCCTCCTCCTCCTCTTCTTCTTCTTCTTCTTCTTCTTCTTCTTCTTCTTCTTCTTCTTCTTCTTCTTCTTCTTCTTCTTCTTCTTCTTCTTCTTCTTCTTCTTCTTACCAGTTCTGGAGAACCCCGAGCGGAAATGTTGAGACCTCTGACTGATCCCGCCCACCCCGTCTCTTCTCTGCCTCCCATCCAGCTGATCAGCTGGATCTCTTTTGGTTGCCCCTGCCCAGGAGAACGGAGCTGGAAAGCAGGTTAGTGGGGTAGGGAGGGAAGGGGGATTTTGCACTATATCCTTCCCCTGCCATGCCCACCAAGCCATGCCATGCCAACCAAACCACGCCCACAGAACCGGTAGTAAAAGTTTTTTGAATCCCACCACTGTCCTGGAAGGTCCCAGGATGAGGAAAGAAGGCAGCCTCTCAGTGGTGGGATTCAATTTTTTTTCACTCCCGGTTCTGTGGGTGTGGCCTGGTGGGCGTGGCAGGGGAAGGATATACTGCAAATTCTCCATTCCCTCCCCACCCCACTAACCTGCTTTCCAGCTCCCTTCTCCTGGGCAGGGCAATCAAAGGAGAACCAGCCGATCAGCTGGGACTCGATGGGAGAAAGAGAAGAGACGGGATTGGCAGGTTCTCTGAACTACTCAATATTTCCACTCCGGGATCTCCAGAACTTATCAGAACCGGATCTCCCGGCCCAGATCGAACACCTTTCCCTTATCCATTCATTTCCCCTCCCGCTCCTGCCCGGCACATCCTGAGTCCATCACAGTCAGCACTGTGTGGCTGCTCTCCTCCCGCTGCCCAAGAGATTAGCCTGAAGAAGAGGGTCAAAAGAAAGTCCCCCCTTCCCTTCCCTTCCCTTCCCTTCCCTTCCCTTCCCTTCCCCTCACCTCACCCTCAGAGGCCAAGAGGGCTTCCAGAGGAGAGAAGCTCCTTTCTGCACAAGCAGGGCAGGTGCCTAAGAGGCACTGATGGGATCCCCTCCATTCAGAACGGGGACTGGAGAGAAAAGGCTCCAGCTCAACACACCTGCTTTTCACAATCATTGGAACAAGTAGCTCTTCTCCTTTCCCCAATTGCCGTGGCTTTAAAGACTCAGCTTCTGAAATGAGATGGTAGTGTGGGTGTGGACCAATGAAAGCAGAGCAGTGATTACTCCCTGAAATTTAGGGAATTACATCTCTTGATTCAGCCTAAGACTGCATTTGCCTTCTCTGAAACCATATCATGTCGTTGGTTCATATTCCATTTGCAGTCATTTATTGTTGAAAGATCTGTTTCATAAGCACTGCATATTATCGTGTAGGTATCCCTGCTACTACATTTACGCATTTGATGTTTGCTTCTTATGTGGAATTCTTTGCACTTCTTTTTGTAAACTCGTCCTATTATTTTCAGCCTATTTTTTCTAAACTGTCCAAAATCTTATTAATTGCATATCTCTTCCACCCAATTTTGATAAGCATTCCCTTCACCTCATCATCCAAATCGTTCATGGAAAACACCTGAAATGGGCAACCCAAGATTGACCCGTCCATCCATACACTCCACTGCACCGAGTGATGCTGCTACTTGAGGCGGAGGGTGCTGGGAGAGGGAAGGGGGCCAGAAGAGATCTCTCCAGATGGTTCTTGGAGGAAGGAATGACCCTCCCCACTCTTTGTGGGGATCCAAACCATGGGGCCTAGTTCTCTGGTCTCCTGCAGCAGCTTTTCTTCCCCAGGGCCAAAGCAAGAGAATGCCCTTGGTCTGGCTCACACAGGTATTGGGAGGAGTATCTTGGGAGAAGTATTGGGAGGAGTCTCTCACGGCTCCAAAAGCCACCACCACCACCCGTCCCACTAGTTAAAAAGAGGAGGTGGCAGAGGCTGGAGGAGGAGTCTTCTGCCTGAGCCAGCCATCCCCCTCATCTCTCCCCCATCCCCGGCCTCTCTTAATGTAAGCAAAGGATCAATGTTACTGAATTAATGCCTGGAGAGAACTAATAATCCTGATTTCCTTCCAGAATGCCCTCCGGCCAGTGATCAGTCTGAGACCTTCTGTGCAGGGGCTGGAGGAACAAACAAGCTGTTAAGCCTGGTTTCCCCAACCAGGGTTAGGGAGACAAGCTAAACAGAATGTGCAGCGTTAGTCAGATAGGCACACAGATAAATGAGTGAGCTAAGCTTGTATGTTTATTAACATACAGTAAAAATAACAGATACGCTTGTGCTATCAAAAATATAGTTTATTCCATTATGAGTTCATAGCATAGTCAAAATAACAGTCCAATAGTCATGTATCATTTAGTCAGTCCATTCAGGGATATTCAGTTAGCAAAGTCCATGTAGAATATCCTATGTCAGTTCACTTACAAATCAGTCCTTTGTTTCTCTCCCGTTCGAGCAATGCAGTCTTGATTCCAAGCAGTAATCAGGGATCATCAAAGCCAGAGAGAGAGCAAGCTGCAGTCTTGCTTCTTTTTAAAGTGCTTTCACAACCACTCCCTTAATTACTATCCCACAGTTAAAGTTGCAGATACTTTAACATACAAACTATGATTACTTAGTTATTATTTTACCTAAACCAGTTAGGGTAAACAATGTTATCCCTAACACAAGCCTTGCCTGCCCAAGTCACTAGGAGCCTGGACTGGGCTGTGTAGAGCAGGCAGTGGGCTCTGGGATGCCCTCCTTGCCAGAACTGGGCCTCCATATCAGATCTCAGGAGCCAAGAAAGACATGTAGGGTTACCACCTTCCTCCTTTATAGACAGAAATCTTACCAAGCTAATTGCACTGTTTGAGAATGGCTAGGGAAGAGCCTTCTGAACTCCCAACCATCTCAACTTGGCCATCTGGAAGGCAGCCCCTCCCTCCCTCTCTCCTGGGAATCCAGACTACACTCCACCATGGTTCCTTATGGGTCCCCTCTCCAGACCATGGGATCTGTGCCCTTGTTCCCCTGTTTCCTAACGGGGCCTCCCCTCGCGCCCTGAGGGCAACCCTCCCAGCACCCTTTCCCTTTTTCTTTGGGCAGGATGGATTTAGCAACCTTCTCAAGGCATCCCCAACCCCTTCCTTTGGGCCACCGGTCACCCCGAGGGCTGTGTGGTCCCTGGCTCTTCAAGGGACATTGAAATGACCAGAATGGCCCCTTTCTGACCTTCCAAGGAAAGGCCAACTTTGCTTGCTGCAGAAGGGACAGCACCCGTGGGCCTGCAGGGTTCCATGTTTCCCTTGGGAGGGAGGAATGTAGAGCACCAACCCAATACGTTTCACCGTTTGCATAAAATAAAGCAGATTTAGGCAAAGGCGGCAAAGATCCTTCCAGAGAATCTACTTAGCTCTTGATCTGCCAGTCCAAATTGCATAATAATCCCAAATCAGAGTCAGCCTGGATTGCACCGGGTGCGAGAATGCCATGCACGCCTTCGTTTTCAGCCTAATGGATCACAGCGGACAGAGAAACCAGAAGACAGCTGTCTAGAGCTCTCAGCAGCCTCAGAAATTCCCCCACCCTCCCAGCCCAGCCCCAATAAAAGAGCCTCAGTCTTCCAAGCACATTTACAGCCTCTTCATGGGGAGGGCTTTCCCTCCTGGGCCAGCATCTATCATTTGGAGAGTCCAAACCTTTGCCTAACAGTTTCTTTGCCATCTGCACAACCATTCACAGATCTGCAGCCTTCTTTCTCCTTGTGGTCCCTCTCAGGATCACAAGGCCCAGGATCACCAGCTTTCTTCCAGAAGTTTCTAAATCTGAGGCAGTGCAGTTATGGCTCTTCTCTGCTGAGTTAAATGTCCCCACATGCTTCAGCTGGAAGGGTCATTGTCAGCCAATGGACAGTCTTGCAAACTCTTCCATTGCATCATTCCTGGAAGAGAACAGATTTCCTGAGCCAGCAGGTCTCTTTTGCCACCAAACTTGTATGCGGCAACCCTGGGCAGCTCACAAAGACATATAAAATAACACATAAAATAACCATAAATAAACTATACAGAAATGTATGTCTCCAACAAAGGAGATTTCCGAGGACTTTTGAAAAACAGCTGTCTGTGCTCACCTGGTTGGAAAAGGTGACAAAATTATTGCCAAGGAGGAGAAACTTGGACCACCAATTCACTGTGATGTGTATACATGGGAATCATGTACAATTCAACACCATTGTTACCTTCCCTAGGAGAGGTTGATCAGCCAAGATCACGCCAAAAAAGAAGACATCTCAAAGAGGCCCAGGATATTGTCTAGTGCACTAAAAGCCGTCTCTTGCATTGGCAGATGTGTTTGTGAGATCACCATCAGGAGAACACTCAACAACCAGGGTGTGCATGGCAGGGTTTCAAGGGGAAAGCCACTCCTCCCCAAGGAGGCGGCTGCTGGCTGTGTACGGATTGAGAAGACACCACGTGGCTAAACCAGAAAACCCTGGAAGAGGATTCTATGGATGGATGAGATCAAAGTAGAGCTTTTAGGCTTGAATAAAATTGTCAGGTTTTGGGGAAAGGCAAACCCTGCCTTCCAGCATAAGGACCTTATCATGTCAAACATGGCAGCATCATGGTTTGGTTCTGTTTTGCTGCCTCTGGACCAGGATGACTTCCACCGCTGATGGAATGATGAATTCTGAATTGTGCCCCCAAATTCTACAGCTAAAGCCAGGACGTGTCCTTGTGAACTGAAGCTCAAGAGAAAGTGGATCACGCAGCAAAACAATAATCCAAAACACACAAGTTACGACTAAAGGATGGATACAGCAGAAGAAAATGAATGCTTTGAAACAGCCAAGTCAAAGTCCTGACCTTAATCCTACTTAAGTGTTTGGGAAGGATCTGAAATGGGCGGTTAATATGAGGAAATTCACAACCTCCCTGAGTCAAAGCTGTTCAGAAAGGAGGAGGAAAGGGATAAAATTGCTCAAAGCAAATGTGCAGGATTCATCAGCAGTTATCAAAAATGATTAGTTAGGCAGTTGTTGCTGCTTGATGGGGCCAACATGTTACTGAATGCAAAAGCTGACATGCTTTTACAACACACAAATATGAAGCTTTGGATCATTTTCCTCAATAAACCATGGGATTATATTGTTTTTGACTCATTTGTTCAAGTGAGATCTCTTTCTTTACTTCTAGGACTTGTGGAGGGCACAGATCATGCTTTAAGTGGTATTTACACAGAAAGTCTTCACTTCTCTGGCCACTCTGTCCTGGGGTGCCCCCATGCATGCCAGGATCTCAGGCCCCCTTGAAGAGGCCCTCCGGCTGCCCCCCACCCACTCCAAGCTTCTTGTCTCCATCCTTCCTTATGAGGAAGAGGCATGGCTGGAGCTGAGCTGTTGGACTGGCAACTCCAGCACTGCTGCTACCTTCTGTTCTGACCCAGGTTTCCTGAGACCAAAATTAAGCACATGCTTAGTCCAAACAACTCTTGTTTTATTTCAACACTGGGAATCATGTTCATTCCCAGCCTGTAATGAGTCCCAACAGTCCCTCGAGATAAGCACCCACCTTTCTCTCATTTGAATGGCTGCCAACAATTAAAGTGCCAAATGAACTATAAAAAAATGACCAAAGTATAAAGTCCACATAGAGCTCCAAGGTTTAATCCAAACAGAGAGAGAATGACTTTGCTTCCTGCAAAGGTTTCTCTACCTTTGCACTTGCTTCATACCTTATGGGAAGGGCAATCACCTCCAAACCTTAACTCCAGAGTCGCCCCTTTTGTTTCAGCTGCTTTCATCTTCTGGCAGTTCTGCACAAATGCACACTGGGAACAGGCTCCCCTTGTTCCTTTGCCTCACTGCTGCCAGATTCCGGAGTCAGCACCCCACTCCCAGATAGTCCTGGCCCCATCTCTGCATCGGATGCAAGACCCTCATCCGAGTCCTCTCCAGGCTCCCGGACTGGTCCCTGTTCTTCCCCACTGTCCGATTCTGCTGTGGTCTGCACAGGCTGCTGGCGAACCACAACACTTTCAGCCCCCACCCTGATCCCCCGCCTGGCCCTGCCCCATTTCCAGGCGGAAAGAGAAGCCCCCCCCTCCTGAGTTTATGTCTATTTCCTGGGGACGGTTGGCTCAAGGGCTGCCCCTCCCACCCACCGAAGAGTCCCATTTTCTCTAGGGCAGGCCTGGCAGACGAAGCCCCAGGTGTCTACAGAGGTGGCAGAGGAGTCCTGCCCCATAGATGGACTTTCAGACCGGCTTCATTCTGGAGCTAGGAAAGGCAACGGGGGGGGGGAGTTTTACCCTGCCAGCATTTGGGGGAGCAGTTTATTACGCCACAAATACATAGAAGTGAATGTTTATGGCAATGTAAGCAAAAATATGTAAAAAAAAAAAAAAAGCAGAATAGATTCCCTTCCAATGTCATCGACCTTTGCTTCTCGACATAATGCTGCCTCCCCCCCCCCCAGCCCCCGCTTCAGCCCTCTGTTCTTTGGCAGAGAAGAAGCTGCTGCCTGGCGTGAGTCACCCTGTCCCAAGGCAAAAAAGCACAGCCTGTAATTGCTTTTTAACTTCCTGGAATGTCAGAGCCAGCATTGAAATTTTACATATGACTCCTCCCCCCACTCACCCACCCCCGTTGGCACCACCATCATCACATAAATCCAGCAGCGGCTTCAATAATAGCATTGCCGGAAAAGAGGTAGATTTACAGCTCCAGAAAAATGTAATCAAATTTCAAGCTTGGAAAGCAATAAGTCCAAGCGCTGGTTTTCATTTGGAAGCCAGTTAGATCAATGTGGCTTCACCTGCACCTCCTCCTTCTCCTGCCCAGGAGGGGCCCAAAAGCTGTCATTGCCAGGATTGTGGGGGGACAGTGGGGGAGCCAAAGGAAGGGAGCATCATCTGAGCGAGGCTCTGCAGCCCCAGGACACCTGTGTGGCTTCTCCAGAGGCTTTGTTTATTGATCCAAAGGATTTGGCCATTCGCCTCAATGAGCAGCTCTGGACAATGAACAGAAGGAAAAGGCCTCCCCTTTAGACAGAACTATTGGGAGGTCTGTTCTTCATGTGGGGCAGCCCACCCCAAAGTAAGACTAGAACCAGAAACTGGGTCCCCCGCCCCCCCCCACACACACATACACACAGTACCTTCAGAACAGAAATGGGGCGGCTATGAGTCCTTTCAAGGGTTGGCAGCGGAGAGGGCTTGTGGGTGGCACCAGTCTTGAAGCAACCCCTGGGTCTACTGGGCCTACAAGTCATTGGACCCCAAAATAAGAAGTCTTCCATACATCCCCATGGAATTCACCTGCTCTGCTTGGTCAAACTATGGTTTATTCTTGATAGATGAGCAGGTCATGAAAACCAGGACCTGCAGCTGCTCTGGGGTGGTTACAAGACAGGAATCCCTTTTTGCTGTTTGTTCAGGTCTTCCTCCTTTTCTTCTGGTGGCGATTTGGGTCATCCAATCCAGATGCTTGTTCCATTTTCTGATTTGTTTCCGTGACTCATCAACGTCCACCTCACTAACCTGCTTTCCAGCTCCGTTCTCCTGGGCAGGGCAACCAAAGAAGACTCAGCCAATCAGTGGGACTCGATGGGAAGCAGAAAAGAGACGGGGTTGGTGGGGCCAAGTCAGAGGTGGGATTGGCTGGTTCTCCAAACGACTCACAATTTCTGCTAATCAGTTCTCCAGGACTGGTCAGGACTGGCTGAATGCCACCTCTGGTGCAGAAGCAGTCCAGCTTCTGCTCAACCCTTCCTTTTGTGCTGCTCTCAAGCCCCTCGAAGCAGGCACCGGGGACTCCCCCCAAAAAACCCGTGCCCAAGAATGTGCAGAGAATGTGGAAACTTTCTGGCAGGCTCTCATCTCCTTCTCATTTCAGCTCTTGGGATGATCTTTAGCCAAACTAGCCCCCAACCTCCATTGCTGACAGAAGCCCCCTTCAGCTGCTGGCTATGCCAGCATTTTGGAGGCACTAACTTCTCCCATTAAGCATAATTAAATCTGTTTCTTGCAATAAGCCCTTTGTGAATGCTTCTCCCAGGACTGCCATTAACAGATAATCCATATGCTTCAAGAAGAGTTTATCATCAGCTCATTACCAAAGAGAAATCTCGGGAGGAAATATTCCAAGGCTTTTTTATTGGCTTCAGTGAGCAGGCGCTTTGCCAAAAGCCTTTAACCCCTCTCGGTTTTATGATGTGTGGCTTTAACATTACAGAGGCTCTTGATGTTCCTAGGGGGGGGAAAATGACATCAACCAGCACAATATGTCAATAAATAAATATTAGAACACGCGAAAATGCTCCTGAGCTCTGAAAAATGGATTTCAGGCAGGGATGGGATTCTACCGGTTCGGACTGGTTCTATAGAACCGGTTGCTATGATTCTGTGCAATTCGGAGAACCGGCAAATCATGCTCCTGGCTGGCCCCGCCCCTCTCCACCTGCCCTGCCCCTCCCTGCCCAGTCAGTCCTTACTGCGCATGTGCAACATCGCCTACTGGCCCTTAGGGAAACTTCCTGCAAGCAAAAATGCCCCCCGGAGGCTTCTCTGTCGCCCAGGAGGCCAAAAAATGGAGTGCACGGGGGGGGGGGGGTTGCAAGAAAAAAGCCATGCTTACCTAGTCACATGGCTGCACCCACCTAGCCACACTCACAGAACCTGTTGTTGAACAATTTGAATCCCACTCCTGATTTCAGGTGGCCTTTGGGTCTCTCCGTGGGAGAAGCTGAGCAATCTTTGTATACACACACACACAAACCCCAGGAAGGGGGGAGGGAGGGGGCATTTAAGGTCCAGAGGGGTTAATCTGGCCCCAGAGGTCCCTGTTCTTTCCAGAGCTGGTTTCTATCCTGGCCTAGTTCCTGCTTCTCGGAGGACTTCCATTCCCCGGGCCGAGAAGCTCGAGAAAAGAACCGAAAGGCCAGCCTCGTGGGCTCTGCCCATCCTGTCTGCTGCAGGCCCTTCTGCAGGATGGGGTCACCTTATGGCAAGGGTGGGGTTCAAAAACATTTACTACTAGTTCTGTGGGCGTGGCTTGATGGGCATGGCAGGAGAAGGCTACTGCAAAATCTCCACTCCCTCCCTACTCCTGAGGGTTCTCCAAACTACTCAAACTTTCTGCTACCGATTCTCCAGAACTGGTCAGAACCTGCTGAATACCACCTCTGCCTTATGGGACCCAGGAGATAAGTGTGTATTTATTTATTCAATGTCTGCAGCTGTCCATTTTAACCAGTGACTTTGGGTGGCTTACAGTTTTAAAAATATAAAAACATGAAAAATAAAAATAAAGACACCCAAACTAAATATGTGCAACAAGACAATTAGCAAATTTCTCTGTCGCAGCTTCTCCGTCCTGAGGTCCAGCTGGTCATGGCTCTGCTGGCCTCGCAGAAGGCACGAAAGACTTGGCCCTGGCCTCAGGCCCTAGGGCCAGGGTGCAAGTGAGAAGTTGTGCACTTTGCTGGCCATGAATTGAAAGTTGATGGCGTCTTTCTTGCTTCAAAATCTTGTTAGCCACCCAGAGTTCTCTGATTAAGACAGTAGCCGTCTAAATTTGCTATATAAATAAACTAGCTTGATACCCGTTCTTCGTTATGAAACTATGTGGTTGGGCTTAGTTTGGGGGGAGGAAAATAAGGGGGGGGATTCTGCCTCTGCCTACTAGCTTCCATTGGTATTCATCTGGGTAGCAGTGTGAGAGAGAGTTGTGGGCTGAAATAGTATTTGTTATATGAGCAAGAAGGAGACAGCAAGGAGCCTGGGCATGGCTTAGCCCAACTGTTCTGTACTAAAGCTGCTTGGTATTGTGAAACTGAGACTAAAACTGAACCTCTTCTCTTCTGCTTGTGTTTTGCCTTTGGAAGAAATATCTTTTCAGGTGGGGAGGGGGAGTAGAACTCCTTTGCGTCAGAACATGTTAATAATAATAATAATATAGGAAATACTAATGCTCTGGTGTTCATTTTGAAAAATCCTTTCTTAGTGAACACCTAAAAGTCAAGAGGAACACGTGCCAAATTTCAAGTTTGTAGGCTTTACAGTTCTGGAGATTCTGTGATGATGTGTCAGTGGTCTTTCAGTTTTATATATATAATTAAAAAGGAACCATCTGGATATCCATGTTTTTGAGGTCATTTTTTTTAAAGAACCAAATTCCTCCTGAGAAGGAACAGCCTGTTTGGCCTTGGAAAGAAGCCAGCGACAGCATGGAGGTTTTGATATCCAAGGCATCACCTACCACCTTGGAACTTAAAAGCCCTGGTGGACAGATTGGTTAGAATGCAGCGATGCAGACTAACTCTGCCCACAGCCTGGCATTCGATCCCAACTGGCTCAAAGTTGACTCAGCGTTTTATCCCTCCAAGGTCGGTAAAATGAGGACCCAGATTGTTGGAGGCAATATGCTGACAGTATAAAGGAGGGGTCCCCAAGCATGGCAACTTTAAGAGTTGAAGTCCACAAGTTTTAAAGTTGCCAAGTTTGAAGACCTCTGGTATAAAGCACTGTGGAGCCAGGGGTGGAATTCAGCAGGTTCTGACTAGTTCTGGAAAACCATTAGTGGCAAGTTTGAGTAGATCAGAGAACCGGTAAATACTACCTCTGACTGGCCCTGCCCCCATCTATTCTCTGCCTCCTCAGTCCCAGTTGATTGGCTGGGTCTCCTTTTGTTACCTTGCACAGGAGAACGGAGCTGGAAAGCAGGTTAGTGGGATGGGGAGGGAATTCGATGTTGCAGTATCCTACCCAAGCCACGCCCTCCAAACCATACCCATAGAACCATTAGTAAAAAACCCTTAATCCCACCACTGTGTGGAGCAGTATATAAATCTAAGCGTTATTGCTCTTGTCGTTACTGCCAGGTCCAGAGGGAGAACAAAGGCCCCTTTCCCTGGGCTCCCCAAGGTCAGTTCCAGCTGTGGGTCCTTCTGATGAAAAAAGCTCTCCGCTTGCATGGAGCACGACTGGACTTCCTTGGCTCTGGCAGCAGCTGACCGGTCACCCTACCGGTCTTGCCTGCAGAGCACCCAACATGCAGCACTAGCTTGCCCAGGGGAAAAGTGAGGATGGGGCCAGGTTGCCCCCAGAGAAAGCCAGCTGCCTCCTGCCCAGGCGCTTGCCGTGTTTGATCCAGAAGAGAGTGGCATCAATATTCCACAAGACTGCAACGCATTAAAAAATGATGAGGCCAGCTTTGAAGCCGCAGCACCTGGGCCTCCCTCCTTCAGCCGCTCACAGGAGGAATTAGGTTTTTAAAATGGAGCCCTTGACAGCTGCATTTGTTGTGCAGCCGATAAACAGGCTGAAGAATATTCCGGCGCTCAAATCTTCCCATCAGCCACCGAAGCTGCTCTGGGCAGCCTAAAAAGCAGGAGGGGGAGCTCCATCATTTTCCGACAAGCCAGCGGAGACATTCACACAAGTAGAGGAGCTCCAAAGCAGGCCCAGGCTCACCAGAATCCCCATCAAACACACACACGTCTGAATGCCAAGTCCATATAGCTCATCTACTGGGGGGGGGGATTTATTTATGTTTTTATTTTTACAACATCCACTGTTGTTCCTCTCTGCAGGGGCTCATATTTCAGGCCCCTCAGGCTGGTGCCCCAGGGCAGTACAGACCAGGGGCCTCCAACCTTAGCAACAAGTCTTAAAGTTGCCAAGGTTGGAGACCCCCGGTCCAGAGAGTAGTCCAGCAGCCATGGGGGAGGGGTTTGGGCTTTATCAAGGTGGTTTAAGATTCAGAGTATGGGAGGGGAGGGAAGTAAAGAAAAGAGGAGCTGACCCTTGCTTCTACTTTTGCAGATCCATCATCTCTTTCATCCGATCGCCATCTTGGCCCTTTCCCTCCAAACTGAATCTGGCCACTTGCCGCATCTGCCACTGGCTCTGCTCTCCAGGAGTTCTGCTCCCTGGGCCGAAATGCTCCCATCCGGGCTCAAGCTGGCTTTCCTCCACCTTAGGATTTCCGGCCGGGCTTAAGCCAGGCACTCTGCGGTTGCAGGCTTGAAGCAGCCAGGAGGGCGCCGGGTGGGAGCTGCTCCACCCAGCCTCCGCAACTGAAGCCCACAGGGTTGCATCTTCCCCACCCGCCCGCCAGCAATTGGGAAGATGGGAAACTTTTCCAAAGTAGCAGCAGCGCAAAAGCCTCTCTCTCCCTCCCTCCCTCCCTCCCACACACACACAATCTCAGTCCCTTCTGCTGCCTGCGAGCAGCATCCCTGCATGGAAGTGTGAGAAAAGGGGGCGGCAGAAAAGGGGGAAAGGAAGAGCGGCAGAGGAGGGTGACATAAGGCAGAAAGCCAGA
Source organism: Hydrophis major (assembly GCA_033807585.1). Taxonomy (NCBI): domain Eukaryota; kingdom Metazoa; phylum Chordata; class Lepidosauria; order Squamata; family Elapidae; genus Hydrophis; species Hydrophis major. Next base: position 1,831,539 of record CM066340.1, read on the forward strand.
GACGGAAGAGCCGACACCACTCGGGGGCTGAGAAGCGCAGCCTTTGCGGGGCGTCCGCTGCTGCCGCCTGATTCACACCCCACCCCATCTCCAAGGAGCATCGGGCTCAGGTTGGGGGCTCCCTGAGTGTCAGTGTGGCAGGGCTGAGGGAAGCTCCAAGTCATCTCCAACTACAGAAAGCCAGGTGGAACCCAAAGACCCCCACGACCCTCCTCCTGGGGACTCAGCCGGGGCTCTTCTGTCGGGGGTGCCACGGCGGCTTGGGAGGAACCTCACAGGCTCCCTCGGTTGGCCCTGCCAGTCACCCCCCGGTCTCTTGAGTCCCCCCAGGAACAGCGGAGCCAAAGGAAGGGGGCCATCCCGGGATCTTCTGGGAAAGGGCCACAGGAAGGTGAGGGTGATCCCTTGGGGACCCACCACTTCTCTCTTGCCCTCCATTGCAGGAGCCGGACAGGGTGGTGAGCTCCAGCATAACTTCACCCTTTGTTGCCTGAAGCCCACGGGGGCAGGACCGGGAGCTCATGGGGGGACAGCTCCACCACCCTGACTCTCATGCCCTGGGGCCACCCCACAGGGCCTCCACCACCCCATCAGAGGGGAGGGGGCGCAATGGCCGCTGGCCAACCTGGCCAACAGTGCAGCTGAAGCTCCCGCCCCGAGGCGGGAGGAGGCCCGGGGGCAACCCAAAGGTTCGGCATACAGAATCGGTGGGATGGGGGCAGCACCAAGTCCCACCGGTCTTAGCTGGACTGAGCACTGGCTGCTCCAGTGCAGACGGCTGCCTCCCGGCGCAACCCCTACCCACCACAGAAAGGCAATGGCCGGGAGAGGTCGGGATGGTCAATTGTGCCGGTTGCACAGCTATGAGGCGGGGAAGAAGATGGGAAGATGCAGAGCTACAGGTTCTCTCCCCCTTCCACCCTACCTTGCCTCCTTGGGTAGGACCAGGGCGTGCGTGGGATGAGTGGAGTTTGCTGACCAACTTCAAACTGACCTGGGTCTGTTTGTGGCTAAATTGTGGCTAAAAATAAAACAGATGCAAGGGAACTTGGAGGTAATCTAGTCCAACCCCTTCCCAAGGCAAGGAGTCCTTACACCCATGATGACAAACCTATGGCCCGCGTGCCACAGGCACGCAAGCTTCAGGCAAACTTACCTTACTGCGCATGTGTGTGCCTCACTGCTGATTTTTGGCAGGTTTGAGGCTTTTTTCGGACTCCCAAAGACTTGAGGAAGGCTTCTGCAGGCTTTGCAGGCCGAAAACTAGGCCTGTTTCATCACTTCCTGTTTTTCCAGAAATACCTAAAGTGATGAAACAGGCCTAGTTTTTGGCCTGCAAAGCCTGCAGAAGCCTTCCTGAAGCCACTGGGAGGCTGAAAAGGGCCTCCAACTAGCTGAAAATCAGCTGTGAGGCGCAGTGCAGGTAAGGGGGCTAGGGATGGGGGGTGGGATTGCACACGCATGCATAGGGGGTGGGAGGGGGCGCATTGCCGTCTGGGTGCTGGCACGCGAGCGCGAGCATGCAAGCATGCACACAATTTTTGGCACAGGAGCCCAAAAAGGTTAGCCACCACTGCCTTACACCATTGCAGACAAATGGCTGTCCAAACTTTTCATGAAATCCTCCAGCTATGGAGCACCCAGAACTTCGGGAACTTTTTCTGATTAATAGTTCTCACTGTCAGGAAATCCCTCCTTATTTCCAGGTTGAATCTCCGTCTGACAAGCTCCAGGCTGTTGCATCTTGTCCTGCTCTCAGGGGCTTTGGAGAATCAGTTGACCCCCCTCTTCTCTGTGACAGCCCCTCAAATATTGGAAGATGCAATATATCACCCCCCTAGACCAGGGGTCTCCAACTTTAGCAACTTTAAGCCTGGAGGATTTCAACTCCCAGAAATCCCTTGCAAGTAACTGAACCAAGTCAGACAAGTTACTTGCAGTTGCATTATTGGTCCATGGCTGTACAGCTTTTCCCCTTAGAACTTCTCTTCTGAGCTTCATTTAGCGACATCTAGATTGTTATGAGTGCGAAGGAAAGTGGGAATCAAAGGTTGGTAGAGCAGCACAGTATGTTCTAGTGACTGTTGGAAGATCAATTTTGAGGTGGAAGAAATTTGCAGTGTTCTGACTCGAACACAATCCAGGGGAAAATTATTCTTCTAGGTGACATGAATCAGTGGGTGAGGACAAAATGACAGAGTAGAGAAGTTACTAGCCCCAGAAACCCAACATTGGATGGGAATGGGAACTGGCAAGTGGCTTGAAAGCATCAGTCCATTCATGTATTTGTGTATGTACACAAAGACACACACGGCAAAGGAGTGAAGAGTAGCCCAAAAGGACAATTGAAAGATACAAGGCCATAAAATTACAGGAAGAAAATGTATGTGAATACAGATTAATCTCCCAGAGGTCAACCATAAGTAGAAACTGGACACTCTTTGGAACAGTAACAGGCTGAGATCTGTTAATGGGAGATATAAGATGGATGGGAAAAGAAGTAAGGCAACTGTTTTTGGCGCTGAGTGCAAAAGCTACTAAGCAGCCTCCTGCAAAGTAAGTGGGAATAAAAATGAAAGCAGTGAAATTATTTGGGATAAAACCGGAAGGAGGGAATGCAAGTATTCCCAAAGGATGACAGAGACAAAATCTTAAGCTCTCTACACAAACCCTGCTCACAACCAGACATCAACAATGGGAGGGAGGAGGGAAGGCATTGGAATGGCAGGGGGGTATAGGTTTGCTGGCTTGAAGCCTGAAACAAATCCTGCACCCCAAGATCATTGGCGGAAAGTCCAAGGTGGAGAGACTGTTCCTAAAACAATGTGAATGTGCCTGATTGGCTAGAAGACAAAAAGACAACAGAAGGACCGGGAGGGAAGGGCTGTTTCTTATGCTGTTGGTGTGCCAAATTTTTAGAATTGGCTTTTCCACTTCTGTACCCACATGGAATTTTCAGTAAAGTTGTACTCTAGGTCAGGGATGTCAAACTCAATTTCACTGAGGGCCGCATCAGGGTTGTGCTTGACCTTGGGGGCCTGGGGTGGGCATTGACATCACTCGTGTTGGGGGCACCTGTGGTGGCATGAGCTCTCTGCCAGCAAAAATGGGCTCCATTGTCAGCTGCCACAGCCTCCTGCAACTCTCTGCCAGTGAAAATGGAGCTCTGTTTTTACTGGCAGAGGGTTGCAGGAAGCCATGGCAGCAGAAAACGGAGCTTGGGAGCCTGTTTTCACTGGCAGAAGCATCGCAGGCCGGTCCTTCACTTCTTTCCAGGGCAGTCCCATGGCCCAAATCTAAGTACCCTGTGGGCTGGATCCAGCCTGCAGCTTGACACCCCTGCTCTAGATAAAAAAAGATATCCCAGTAGTCTCTTTTGTTGTCTTAACCAATGGAATGGTTAACATTAATGGAATTTTGTTGCAAACAGTTTGTGCCTGCAGCCAGGAATTAACACTGTGTACAGTTTTGTGCCTGTCAAGAAAAGGGCAGACTGGATATTTTTTTCCTCTTCTGCAATTCATTGATGAATGTAGGAAAGTTTGACCAATCAACATTTTGAAGTAGTTGGGTGGAGTTGAAACTTGATTGCTGAATGCAATAAAAATCCTCTACAGTGTGATGGAATTATATCGTGTTTGTGTCAGAAGCCTCCAGGCCTTTCCAGGTTAAAAAGATTAGCCAGTGATATCATTGTTGCCCAGGGGATGGACACTCAGTTGGGGTCTCCTTTCGTGTCCCTGGCAAGAGCTCATCCTGCACCACTGCAGTACTCAGGTCTCAAACACGGGCTGGCCAACCTCCAACTCAGCATCCTAACCACATGGGCCACCAGGCTCCTATGAAGTTACACAGATGAAAATGAATGCTTAGCAAATGCAACGTTGAGCAGGGAATAGGACACGGATGTGCATTTGTAGCTAAGCACACAATGAACACTTTATACAGTAAAGGTGCATGTTTTTATATGCTGACAATGCCGTGTGGCTGCCCAGCTGCAGCAGAAGACACAGCACAGCACAACACAAGCAACAGCAAAACATGAATGTCTTAAGGACTAAGGCATTTGTGCCAAATAGGAGAAAAAAGACAGTTGCAAATTCTATGTAAGGGACAAAAAACGCTCAGCAGACTGATGGAACACACAGACCTTGATAAAATCTTTACTAAAGATGGAAAAAAAGGGGGTTGATAAATTTCAAGATCTGCAAATTGAGTGGCTTGGGTCCAGGTTATCTGAGGAAACATCTCTTTCCAGTGACATCTACCTGACCCATTAGAGCGAGGAGGCCGGGAATGTTGCTGGTCCCAGCACTGAGGGAGATACACCTGGTGGGACCTAGAAGAAGGGCCTTCTCTGTAGTGGCTCCATCTCTCTGGAACATTATTCCCCCAGAGATTAGAATGGCCCCCTCGTTGGAAGAAGGTGGAGCCTCCTCACTGATGGACTGTAGATTGCAACTCTCTGAGGCTATGGTCCATGCTCTTTCATTGGAGTGCCCCGATCATTATGATCAGGGGCTGAAGCTACCTTGGAGGGGCGGTGGAGTAAGCGGAAACCGCAAGCCAGGTTGAGGGGAGCCGCATCTCCCCCCCTGGGCTTGGTCTTTTTCCCACCGAAGATGACTGCAGCGGTGGTTTAAAATGGCCACCCTGAAGAGGAGGACTCAGCTGGATTAAGCTTTGTGCAGGAGGGAAGAAAGAGGTGGATAACATCTGAACCGGGACAACTGGGCAATACAACTAAACAAAAGTACCCCGGGATTAAGGTAACATGGAATTTTTAAGAAAAGAAAAGTGAGCGGCAAAATTACAAAGGGACAGGGGAAAAAAATAAGAAAATATTTTTGACAGCTAAGTGGGGCTTCGAACTGGGAAAGGAAGAAGCTGGAACTAAAGATTTAACTAAATTGGACTAAAATATTTTGGCAATAAACAGGCATAAAATAAAGCTGGACTTAAGATTGTCAAAAAATAATAATAATAAAGTTTACAAATTGGAGACTGGACTGTGCTGGTATATTGAGGTTCGAAAAACCCTAAATAAAAAAATAGGGGGAAAAGGTGAAGACTTTGTATAATGGAGAGTGCCACCTTTTGACAAAACCTTGATCTCAAGCAAAAGGGAAAGCATCCTGTTTCTGAATGAACTTGTGTGGATATAACACTAAAGAAATATTGAAACAAAGTAAGAATCTTAGAAAGTGAAAGCAGAACCAGAATAAAGAAAAAAGCAAGGAAAGACTGACTGGGATTGATTGATGTTTTGGGTACAGACCCTGGGCTGGAATAACTGAGAAGTTTAGAAAATTGAAAGAAGAAAGAAGGAAAGTAAAAGTGGTTTTTTTTTGGTGTACTTTAATGATCATAAAATACAAGAGTGTGTAATGTTGATATCTCTTCAGGAATTAAAAATGGAACTTAAAAATATGAGAGAATTACTACAGGAAAGAGGCGAATCACTTTGCTCTGTGTTAGAAACAATGGAAATGGCGGTTGAAGAACAAGAAAGAGCTTCAGAGGAGGAGGAGTCGACTCAAGGAGAAGACATTTTAGATAGACAATTAACACAAAGAACACTACAAAGAAGTGGGGAAAGAAAGAAGGAGAAAAGTGGAGATTTAAGAAGGCAATCAAAAGGGGGAATACCTGTGAAGTCAGAAAAGGCAGAAAGACCCAGCAGAAAAAGGGAAAGGAAGATATTAAGAAAGAGAGGGAAATAAATTGGAATGAGAAAAGATATGGGGAAAAGTGCGGGAGGAGAAGCAGTAAGAAACAGGTGCATGAAATAAAGAAATACGGAAATAGTAAAATGTTGAAAAGAAATTGTTTTTTCAGAATAATGGTTGATGAATTAAAAAGGGGATTCTGCAGGGTGACAAGGGGTAATGAGAATATTCCTGCAATTAAAAATATTTAGAAAATAGGATAATATAGATACTGATAACTCTTATTAAAAATCAAGGGGGGGGAATATGCTGTGAAATCCAAATGGAAAGATGTAATGATTATTATTGTAACTTCTTAAAAATAATGGTTTATTGGAAATCAAGATGAGGGAATCAAGGTATATTCTAATCATTGAGGTGTCACACTCAAAACAGTAAAAGGGGGGAAACCTATACTTGTTTTTTTTCTTTAGTGTTAAAATTTGTTTTAATCTAGAATTTATAAAAAGAATGTGTAATCGAAAGGGAATATGACAGACTAAAGAATCAACTAAATTAATAAGTTAATATAGACTATTAAAAGCAAGGAGAGACATTGGTAACTTATTATTATTATTATTAGGCAAACACATATTATCTTTATTTTTGAAATAAATATTAAAGGATTATATTTGAAATAATTGAAATGAAACAAAAAGATGTTTCGATTGAGATTAATGAAAGAGGCTAGAATTAATGTGGTTGTTTCTCTCCTTACTGAAAATTTGGAATGGAAAAGGTAATAATAGAATTAAATACGCATATATGAATGTATAATTGCTGTCATATTTGTATGTAAAGGTGATGACCTGGAAATATGTTGTCCACTAAAAAGAGATTTTTGTTTTTAATGTAAAAAACTGAATAAAATTTGTTTTTAAAAAATGGCCTCCTCGTGAATACTATTCTGAAAGGCGCTGGTTTTGCCAGCAGGCCTGGGGAACCCAGAGAGGGATGGAACCCATCAAATGGCTCATGTGATCCACTGTCATCGGGGTGGGGGATGGGAATTGGTTTTTGCTTTTTGCTTCTTTTGTTTTGTTTTTTGTTTTCCCAAATTTTGTTCTATTGTACTTTACTAATTTATTTGATTCTTTTGGTTAGTTCTTATTGTTTTTATTTTTATTTTTTGTTTTAAATATGATTTTACATTGTATAAGCCGCCTCGAGTCGTGAATAGGCAGCAATATAAATCAAATGAATGAATAAATGAATGAATGAATGTGGATATAAAGATCTATGGAAGCAAAGGCTGGATGAGTCAAGAGAAAGCCAGAAGGTGGAACAGGTAGTTTCCGTGTGCAGTGGAAAAAGAAGAGGGTAAAGGGGGCTGGATGAAAGGGGACTGAACAGACCGACATATAAAAGAGGGGGCCTGGGGCAAACCCAGAATAGCTGCTTCCAAAGGAGAGAAGGCAATCCTGATCCCCAGCAGGGAACTGACAGCCACCTGCTAAAAGCAGCGCTGGAATCAAGTCCTATTTTAGGATTTCCCAACCTTGGTAACTTTAAGACTTGTGGACTTCAGCTCCCAGAATTCCCCAGCCAGCCATGTGCACATGTCTTAAAGTTACCCAGGTTGGGACATCCTGTCCTATTTGCAAGAAGCTTCACTGTTGCAGCTGCACAGCTGTTCCATTGCAATCAATGCTCAGCCTTCCGCGTGACCTATTTGTTCTTGTCAACCCCAATGTCCCCTTCATGAAATGACATCTGTCAGATCCGGATTGCAACTCAAAGGCCCACAGGGCCTCTTTGGGGGTCCTCTCATTCCACCCGCGGTTTCCAATCCAATAAGCGGGCAGGAAAGTGTTCCAAAATGGGGAAAATATTGATCTCTGCGACAAATAACAATGCACATCATCTAATCTGGCATAGCCTAAGGCAAGATTAAGAGAGTGGTAAGTTAATTGAAGTTAATTGAAAGTATTCTTTCCATGGAAAATGTCTGTGCTTATATTTGGAAACAACTGATAAGATGACTTTGAAAGTTGGGCACTAGAAGGAAATAAATACCTTAAGAGTGATTGTACCATGAATCTGCTCGGGAAATTATAAAGTTATTACTACACTAAAACAATGTAGGTGTTAGCCCCACTGAATAAAACTCAAACTGTTTTGAATGTGATAGCCTATAAGAAATAGATGGAAATAATGGATTTACAAATGAAACTGATGATTTAGTACTTTAAAAAGACATACAAATATTAAGAGTGATGTGGTTAATTTTCTCTAGATTGAATTTATAGGAGGGACTTGTTAAATTGGTCAAATTTTTTGAGAAAAGACAGCAAAAATATTAAGTCACATGGGTAACATTTTTTCTATTGGAAATTATACAAGGAACTTGATAAAGACCCCAAGGATTCTGAGAAGAGACAAAGAGTACATGACAAAGATGTTAGAAGTTTCAGAGATCTTAAGATTGCTGAAGAAGACTATAAAATCAGTTGATTTGATCAATATTAAAAGGGTTGCGATTTCTGGAAATGTTTAATGGTTTGTTGATTGGGACTGTCTGCTTTAAAGATTTTGAAGGAACTGGGAGGCTACATTTAAATAGAAAAGGAGGTATAAATATAAAAAGGAAGGATTCAAATTAGGTTTAGTAGATATAGTTTGTACTTTATTTCTTATAACTCTTGATGGATTTGTACGGATTAAAATGACAAGCTAAAGTTTTAGAGATTGGTTAAATGAAAAGTTGCTTGATTTTAACTTTAAGAGATAGGGATAAGTCGTTAAGATTGATTATACTTGCTGGTGAGGGAGTTTTCCCCTTTGAACAATTTTTCTTTTATGTCTTTTATACTCTCTAGATCAGGGGTTTCCAACCTTGGAAACTTTAAGGCTTGTGGACTTCAATTCCCAGAATTCTTTCAGCCAGCAAGGCTGAGAGTTGAAGTCCACAAGTCTTAAAGTTGCCAAGGTTGGAAACCCCTCATCTAGATAGCATTAGTTTTATCTGTATAATATTCAATACATTATTAAAAAGGTAAGCAAACCTGGTACTTCCTTATAGAGGAAAGGCCTTTGACTGAGAGATGGACAATAAAATGTGGAAGAAAATTCACTCTTAGAAGCAAGAAACTGCCCTTAAAAATTCCGAGATAAAAACTTTGTTGTATTCCATAGACTTGTTGCAATATAAAAGAAAGGAAGATCCTGTGCCCTGCATGAGTCTATTTTAATACCGAAAGGTTGTTTTTTTAAAAAAAAGTGTGTGTGTGTGTGGTTTTACAATCCTGGAAAATGTCACAGGAAATTAAGTGCTTTCCCAGGCCTAATCTAAGCTTGAAGGCAGGATCTTCTCCAGAATTCTGGAATCTGCTTGTGCATCAGACACTTAAAAAGAGCCAACAACTGCAAAGAGCATTGGAGAAACTCCATCAGTCTAGAGGCAGAAACTCCTTGTGTGCACACAGCAGTTGCCTCCAGAGTCTGGCAGCAGCGATAGAGGAACAGGGGAAGCCTGTTCCCAGTGTGTGTGTGTGCACAGAGGTGCCAGAAAGCAAGAGCAACTAAGACAAAAGGGGCAACTCGGGAGTAAGGCTTGGAGGCGACTGCCCCTTCCATAAGGGATAAAAGACAGGCAAAGATGAATAAACCTTTGCAGGAAGCAGTCGTTCATTCTGTTTTGATTAATCCTTGAAGCTATGTGCAGACTTTGCACTTCGGCTGTTTTCTTATAGTTAATTTGGCACTTTAGTTGTTGGCAGCAATTCGAGAAAGGTGGGTGCTTATTTTGAGGGACTGTTTGGGACTCATTACAGGCTGGGAATGAACATACCGTATATACTCGAGTATAAGTCGACCCGAGGCAAGGCACCTAATTTAACCACAAAAAACTGGGAAAACTTATTGACTCGAGTATAAGTCGAGGGTGGGAAATGCAGCAGCTACTGGTAAATTTCAAAAATAAAAATAGATGCCAATAAAAACTTTCACTAGGACAGTTGAGAATAAGTTTGATGTTCACAATTTCCTCTTTGAAAGAGACCAGTAAATAGGGAACAAGAAGATGAAGAAAAAGAAGTGTGTTTTTTCACACTTTTCACACTGAAGTGAACAAAAATGGCATCATAAGAACAAGCTTATTCTCAGCCCAAAGGTTTGTTTCTGATTTCTTCCCTGATTTAAGGGAAATTTGGGAAACATCTCACTATCATAAAAGGTTTGATTGATTCACTAACCCAAAAGATGATGATGATGACAGTGGTAGGCAGGAGTCACTCTCTCCCTTGCAAGAAAAAACCAAGAGCCGTTCTTATGATATCTCTCTCTCTCTCTCCCCCCCCCTCCTCCCCCTCCTCCCGAGTGGACTGAAAGCAGCTGGAGCTGAGGAAATGAAACTGAGTGGAGCGACCTCGGCTGGCGTTGCTTTCTCAGCCTAGAGCTCAGAAAAGCCTCCCCCTCCCATGCTTAAAAGTTGCAAAGGAAACACGGAAGCAGGGAAGCGGCTGCCCAGCTTCGGAGCTCCACACCATTTTTTTTTCAGAGGGGAATCTGACTCGAGTATAAGTCGAGGGCGGTTTTTTCAGCACAAAAAATGTGCTGAAAAACTCTGCTTATACTCGAGTATATACGGTAATTCCCAGCATTGAAATAAAACAAATGTTACTTTGACTAAGCGTGTGCTTAATTATGGTCTCAGGAAGCCTTGGTCAGAACACAATCCTTGCCCAACCTGCTTCTGAAATCCTCCCTGAATCTCCCCAGATTTTGCTTTGGCTGAAAGACACTCTGGGCTACATTTCTTCAAGTGACTCAGCAGAGCTTGGTGATTGGACAGCCACTGTGACTGGAATGGTACAGCAGGGGGCTGGACTAGAAGGCCTCCAAGGTCCCTTCCCGCTCTAATTATTCTGTTAACTTCCATGATGCACTGGTTGCAGGTTCTTTGTCCTGAGCAATCTTCTGGGAGCAAAGGCAGCAGGACACGGCAGAGGGAGGGAGGGAAAGGGAGAGAGAGAGAGAGAGAGAGAGAGAGAGAACGAGAACTTCTCATCTGTTTAGATATGGTAGAACCACATTTTAGGAAAGACTCTTCAATCCATTTCTCCAGGCAGATGGATAATTCTGGGAAATCTGATGTTTTGCTTGTCATTATCAGCTATCTAGCTTGAGAAGAAGAGCTACCGTAGAGAAAAATCATCACCCTTTACCCTCAGGGACTTGGGCAGCCCAGGAGAAACCAGGTTTGATCCTGGAGGACATGGAAGTCTCATGCACTAGGTGGGGGAGCTGGATTAAACTGGGCCCCAGACTCTCCCAGTCAGACATTCTGAGTTTGGTGCTTTTGAACTGGGAAGTTGAAAGAATGCATCCAAATGAAACAGCGGTAAATTGTTTTCATGTTTTTGCTAAAAACACAACCCAGATATATCTGTGCTATGAACAAATTCTAGCTCCACACAAGGGAGATTTTGTCATTACCTCTGTGTGTGTGTGTGTGTGTGTAGAAAAACGCTTTCTCTCATGCCAGGGCTTGTACACTGTAAATTTATTGAACTATTATTACATTTTTTCACTGTTAATCATCCAATCCCTTGTATCCAAACTCTTCTTCAGGAAAGGAAATTATTTTTCAAAACATAAAAATATAAATTCTGCATATTAAAAGTGCATACAAATAAATAAAAGGCATTGACACACTCTCATGCACTTGCTCCCAAAATAAGTTAAAACGCCTTCTGGGAGAGGAGACACAGCCCCCCCGCCCAGTGGATTGTAGAGATTTAAAAAAAAGACGGAAACTCTGATCACATATCAAAGTCGGCAGCGGGGAAGGGGAGGAAAGCATGCGGCTCCTCACACACAGCTCGGGTTGATTCGTCAGGTTGACCATCTAGTTTCAGCCCAAGGTGAGCCGGGGCTTCACGGCGCTGGATTCTCCGGCTGCCCCTTCTGGAGACGGCAGAATCAGAGGTGAAGGGGGGCGGGGGGCTGAGCTCAGAAATGCTTCCAGGAATTCCCACAACTTCCCCGTGTGGCAAACTCCTTCTCCTCTGTTAAGTCTCTCAAGTTCGGCTCTTAAGTCAGCGTGTCTCCCCACTCCCAAGTGAAGGAAAACCCTGGCGTTGACTCACCCAAGATTAAAATTAAATTTTAGCCGCTTGTGCAGTTATGTTGGACCCATCAGCAGATTAATTGGGAAATGAGCAAAAAAAAAAAAAAATTTTCCCCCACAAATGTAATTCCAGCTGGAATTTTCAAGCACAAGCGCCTTCTGCCCCCCCCCCCCCCCAAAATGGCTAAAGCAGAAGGCACTGAACAAATCAGACCAGGCCTGTCCTGGGCAGCACCAGGGGCCCAAGCGGCTCTGCAGGCCGTAAGCCCCACAGCCAGCTCCCCTGGCCAGGACAAAGCTCTGCCTTCCTGGGCCATGGGGGGAGGTGGGTGGCCTTCCCAGCACAGGACCTGCCAGGAGCTGACAGTGTTCATGAAACCACGCAACGAAAACTGGGTCGCAGGGGCTCTGGGGGAAAAGCTGCATAGGTTCTCTTGCTTAGAGAGACAAACATAGCTGACAATAAGAACTGCCTGCCTGCCTTCTCTGAAGTACTTCACAGCTAAGTTTTATGTCCACAGAAGTCAACCGAGGATCACAGAAAGGAAGCTTGGGGGGGGGGGGGGGTACCAAGCAAGGAACAAAGGCTGGGGGCTCCTCAGATGCGTCCAGTTCCAGCTTGGACAGAGACCAAAGATGCCTGAGTGGCAGCCTCCAGACAACACTCCACCATCCCGAGGGGGGACGGCCCACGGCCAGGGATGCTGGGAGCGGCAACTTAGAAATCTCAGAGGGGAAATGGGGAGCCAATCCTTGCCGTAGTGTATTCTACTGTAGCTTGCAAGAGCTGTTTGCATACTTAATATGGGCATGCATAGGGAACAGCTGAGCAGCACCATGCAAATTGAACTTCGGTAGTAGGGGGAAAGGAACTGGCCATGCTCAGCATCCCAGATGTGACTGCTAAGCACAAAACTGCCTGCAGGATGAAGTCCCTGCTGGAGCATGGAGGTTCCCTGTCCCAACAACTTCTCTGAGCTGGTCCGAGCCTCATCTGGGTGTAAAGACACTGACTTTTAAAGCGAGAGCTGCAAAGGCTTCATGTGGCGTATTGAGGACAAGTTTGTGAAGTGTTCATGGTGTACCTCTTCTGAACAGAACAAGGTACAAATTAACGCCAACCTAATCAGATAAAAAGAAAAGAAAAAAGGAGAAGGAGAAGGGGAAGGGGAAGGGGAAGGGGAAGGTGGAGGAGGAGGAGGAGGAGGAGGAGGAGGAGGAGGAGGAGGAGGAGGAGGAGGAGGAGGAGGAAGAAGAAGAAGAAGAAGAAGAAGAAGAAGAAGAAGAAGAAGAAGAAGAAGAAGAAGAAGAAGAAGAAGAAGAAGAAGAAGAAGAAGAAGAAGAAGAAGAAGAAGAAGAAGAAGAAGAAGAAGAAGAAGAAGAAGAAGAAGAAGAAGAAGAAGGCCTTCTGGGATGAGGAATTGGACTCTTCTGCCCTGGAAGGATGACCACACAAGGAAGAAATATGCCCGCGGAGGAGGAACGTGGTTCCTATCCTCTTTGAAGGATGCCAGAATTAGTTGCTACCAATCCCCACCCCCCACCTACCCAACCCCAAGAACTCAAGAAGCTTTCTAGATAGGATATTCCAGTGTCACACAATCAACCCAACACGTTGATTCTTTGGCCAACTTGTTCAGATGACAACGTTGGCAATGGAGGACCTCAAGAACTGGGTCTTCCTCTCAATGAAAGGAGGTCCATGGGAGAACCAAGAGGAAGCCCCCACCATAAGAGACTCCAAACAGCAGCCACAAAGAGCTTTAGAACAGGGGTCTCCAACCTTGGCAACTCTAAGACTTGTTGACTTCAACTCCCAAAGTTGAAGGAGTTGAAGTCCACAAGCCTTAAAGCGGCCAAGGTTGGAGACCCCTGTTTTAGAAGGTTGCTCCAAGCAAGCTGGTGTTACTCCACAAAAAAAGACAGACACCTCAAGGGTCAGGTGGACTCCTACATCCACCGGCTCTCCTCCTCCTTGCGGTACCTCTATAATATGCCACTACAGCAAATACGTGTGTGCACACACAACCCCACCCCTGCCCACAGACAACATAGACAAGAGACCAGCCTGCAACTCTTTGCCCCCACCCAGGAGGCCAGCTGCTCTTCTCCAACCTGAAGCATTTTCAAGTTCATCCTCATTTCTACAGAAGCAGCCGGCATGGGACTAGGAATTCTGGGGTTTCTGGGATATGGGAATTCAACACGGGGGCTGGGAATTCTGGGAATTCTGGGAATTTGATCCCAATGTTCTTGGACGGAGCTAGTTGCATAAGATTGTTCCAAAGGAGCCCTGCAGAGTAGGAGCGGCCTTTAACACGGGAAGGGAGCACCCTCTTGCTTCCCACGGGGGAGCAGCAAGCGAGTGGCTCCTTAACCACTCTTGCTTAGAGATCTAGCCCGAGACGGAGGAGGGGGCACGAAGCCCAAGTCAAGAGCCTCCTACAAGAGCTGCCAAGGCCAAGACCGACCCCCCTGCAGAGCAGCCAAAGAGGAGCTCAGAAGGTCAGCCACGGAGGGGATGGGGGCTCAGTTCCTCTAGGGGGGGGGAAGCTGCAAAGCTCCTGCTGCTACGCTGCACGGGGAGGGGGCTGCCATCCAGGAGACGAGAGGATCTAAGGCATCCTTCCTTTCTGCACGTCCGTAACCAGCCAGCGGACACGGAGGGTGTTTGGGAATAGCTGAGCAAGAAGGAACAAGACGGGGGTCGGAAGTCCAGAGCACTCAGGACTGCCGCCAGGGAAACAAGGCGAAAAATATGGGGAGGAAGATCCGGTCCTGGTTCCAGAGAGAGAGCTGGGGCAAGAATGGGGTCTTGGGAGGCTGAAGCAGAAGCAAGAACACAAAGCGCCTGGTCCCCTTGGGCCCCCCAAAGCAGAGCCCCCTCCTGCCAGAAGCCCTGGGCCCCACTCCCAGGGACAGCACGAACCCCCTGCCTTCCCAGCCCCCTCCTCTTGGATAGCCCCCTCCTGCCCTCGGCTCCCCTTCCCTCTCTCCTGAAGGGCAGGGAGGGACAAAGGGGGCCCTGGGCGGGACAGGCCATAAAAACAGCAACACCCCTCCCCCACACCAAACAGATACCTTTCAGGATGAAAAGAATGTGAAAAGAGAGGAAGGAGGGAGGGAGGGAGGGAGAGACACAGAGAGAGAGACAGAGAGAGAGAGAGAGAGAAGGCACCTTTCTCAGAGTCTTCGGTTCCTCCTAGTTCTGGCTGAGCATTTACCTGAGAAATAACGTAAGCGCTGAGATATTGCCCTTGGCGAAGCTTGCAACCGGGGAGCGGGATGGGAAGGAGGCAGGGAAGCACAGCAGAACCAGGGAGCCGCTTGTGCCCTGGGCTCCCTCCGGGGGCTTCTCAACTCACAGAGCTGGGCCACCAGCTGCCCTGGCCGGCCCCCAGAGAGCACGCCTGGCAAGACCACCCGGCGGGTAGTCCTGCACTCCAGGAGGGCAGGCTGGGGGGGGGGGCTAGCAGGGTGTCTGGGCAGCCCTGCCAGGGCCCACGGCCACCCGGCATGCGGACAGAACCGGGAGGGGCCTGAGTAGTGAGGTTCCCCCCTCCATGGGAAACGAGGAGGCGGCTGCCCCTCTGGGGCAGTTGAGGAGCAGCAGCCGAGCAGCAGCGGATCACGGCGACACGGAAGAGGTGCAGGTGGAGGAGGAGACGCCCAGGGGCAGCTTGGGCAGAGCCTTGTTGATGGCCGGCCTGCCCCCCCCAGGGGACTTGAGGCTGCCCTCCGGCTGGGAAGACTGCAATTTGCAAGCGGTCAGCAGGGAGCGTTTGGCGGGCACAAAGGGGTCTTTGGCAGCCACGCTGGCATTGGGGAGGCTTGCCTTCTCCAGAAGCTTCTCCTCCGAGAGGGTCTTCCCCACAGCCTTGCAGGAGCCGACCCCCACCTTTTTGGCCAGCAGGGTGGTCTTGCCCAGGTCGGCTGATCGGCGGGTCTCCTTCTGGCGGAGGGCGGACTTGAAGAAGGACAAGCCTTTCTCCTCCGACTTGCTGTCCCTCTTCAGGCTGGGCCGGGGGCCGGGGCCCGGAGAGCGGAGGCTGGCCAGGGAGGTGCTGCGCACATATTTGCTCTCGGGGGCCCTGCCCTCCCCACGTGCCTGGCCCAGCTGAGGAGAGTTTGTGCGCGGGCTCGTAGCCCCGCCCATCTTCTCCAAGCCCATGCTCAGCTTGGAGCCCTCCCTGCTGAGGCCGCGCTCCGAAGTCCTGCCCTTGCCCGAGGGGGGGTGTCCCCGCCCAGAGCCCCCGGATGAGCTCCTTCTGGCCGCCGAGGAGGAAGACGGTGAAGAAACCAGCCGGTGCTTCGGCTGCACAGAGGGGGCATAGGCCGCCTCGGGACCCTTTCCACCAGAGTCTTTCTTGCCCGGCCTGGCTGCAGGAGAACTGGGGCGCCCACTGGCCCTGCATGAGTCCAGCTTGCTCCGGGAATGGGGCGCCTTCGGCAAGGCTTTGGAGGAAGGGGGGGATGCGACCGACCGGTGAGATGTCAGGGAATCCTGGCTGGACAAGGCTGCCCGGCCCAACTTCAAGCCGCTGCCCGGCCCAAGGCTCTCTTGGGAGGGAGGGGCCTGGAGGGGGCTGCCAGCATCCGGCTTGGCCGGCCAGCCAAAGTTCTGACCATCCTTGACCGGAGAGCTTTCCACAGAGTCGCTCTGGTCAACGAAGGCGATCTGGTTGTTGTTGTCAAAGGGGCCCAGAGGAGCGTTTCTGTCCACCTGCAGGGCTGTCTTGCCGGGGGCTTTCCACGCTGGAGCATCATCTCTGAGGACCCCTTCCATGACTGCCAGGGGGGCCCTGCCGAGTGTCCGAGAGTCCTGCTGGCCACGGTGGCTGCTTCCCATTGCCCTGGGCTCCACGGGGCTGCCGGAGAGACTCCGCCGGCTGCCAAAGCAGGAAGTGGCCACACGGTCATCAGCCGACTCTCCGATTCTCTCCAGTGTGGCAGAGGAGCCGTGGACGGGAGAAGCCGAGTTGGAGCGCATCTGCAGCTTGGCGGAGAGGGACCACGATGGGCGGATCCCGTTTTCGTTGGTGGCCAAAGGGCTGGTCACTGAGGATCTGGAAGACAAGTTCTGGCGCTGGACGCTCCTCACGAAGGGCCGGGTTGAAAAACCCCCTGCGAGGCACAAAGACAGGATTCAACCGTGTCGCCTTGGCCTCCCCCACGCAGGGAGCCGGGCGCCCTCCTCGCTCTCCAGGACCCCTGTGGATCCCCTCACAGGGACTGAGCGGCAGGGGTGGGAAGGAAGCCAGTTCCCAAGACCCCTGCCTCCCCTGCCCCCCGCCGTGTACGCACCGTCATCCTCACTCCGCTCCCCCATCAGCTCCACCGACTCCGAGAGGGAAGCTAAGGAGGTGCGCCTAGAGGAGGCCGCTGAGGTCACGCTGGGCGGTTTGCTGCCCGGCAACCGACTCACCCAGTGCTCACACAAGGAGGAGCTGGTGGAACCTGCCAGAGGGAAAGGCCAGCCAGTCAGGCGGGGGCAGCTTGAGGGGCCCCAACCTGCCTTTGGGCTCAGCGCAGGAGAGCAAAGGGCCAAGGAGGCTTTGCCGACAATCAGAAGGAAGAGTTCTGACCGTCTGACCTGCGAGGAAGGCGAGGAGGAGCGGCAGCAGCTCCTGCTCTTACCTGCCACGGAACTGTTGGCTGACCAGGCGGGGATGGCCGTCCGCCTCTGGTAGAAGAGGATGTAGGCAGTGGGCTTGCACACCTCGTTCTCGGCCAGCTGCTGGACCTCACTGTCATCGAAGCAGTACCAGAGGCCATCCACCGAGTTCTTGCAGTAGGCTGCAGCAGAACGCTGCGTCAGAGATAGCCAGGCCCCAAAAGGCAACGTGGCACAGCCCCCCCACAAAGCAGGGGGGGAGGAAAGGAGCCGAGGAGCACCCCGCTTTGGAACCCCCCACCCAGTGGAAGGGCCCTGGAAAGGCTCTGCTGGGAGTCAAAGGGATCCGAACACTGACCCAGCGGGTGGGGGTTGATGGGAAGGGGGGGAGGGGCCCTGACCACTAAAGGCCTTCCCAGGGGAAGATGCCAAGAGAAGATGCCAAGGGGCTGCAGCAGCTCGGTCACCTGTATAATGCCCCCCCTGCATGGTGCCATGGTGGTTGCAGACGGCATACAGGTCGTAGATGAAGTCCTCGGGGTCTCTGCCCAGGCCGTAGGGGCGCCTCCAGGGGGACCAGTGGGAGGGCAGACTCCAGCTGCTCTGGCTTCGCTTGACCACATGAGGGGTCATGTCCAGGCCAGTCAGGGGGAAGCGGACCATGTTCTGGAGCTTCATGCGCCGGTCTCCTTCCTGGTGAAGAGGGAGGAAAGGGGGGAGGGGGGTTGGCATCACCAGGCAGCCCCGCACAAGGCAGACCTGGGGGGAGGTTCCCTGGCTGGCCCCGGCTGCAGAGGAGGCCCAAGGAAGCCCCACTCACCTGTCGGAAGCGCTTCAAGTGAATGATCAGCACGTCAGGCAGCGTCCAGAGGCTCAGGCTGATGCTTCCTTGCTGCAGCTGCTTGCAGTGCGGGCAGCGCCAGGCGTCATCGGGGGCTAGCTGGAAGCGTGGGGGGAGGGCAGTCAGAGGCACAGCAGGAGCCCCTCCCTGGCCCTGCAAGGCCCTTCCCTCCAAGCAAGGCAGAGTGAGCAGAACACAGCCATGGCCAGCTTAGCAGGCATAGAGTGGCCTAGCCCCTTCTTGCAGCCCTGCTGTGTGTCAGGATTCCGGCAGTCGCCCCAATTAAATCATGAGTCTCGAGCCAAACTTCCAAAACTAAA
The DNA here is from genome assembly GCA_033807585.1 of Hydrophis major. Classification (NCBI taxonomy): domain Eukaryota; kingdom Metazoa; phylum Chordata; class Lepidosauria; order Squamata; family Elapidae; genus Hydrophis; species Hydrophis major. The sequence goes on from CM066340.1 coordinate 1,850,092, forward strand.
CAAGTTTTATTGGGAGTTAACATGTCCAGCACAGCTGGGTGTAGCCCACTATGAGGCACATCATTCATTGTCACCCTCAACCCTGGTTTCCACCCCACCCGACCCCCTGGGTGTATCCTAATTCATATTCTCCAATGGGACACCTCCCTAGCCCAGTCATCAATCAGCCTCTCCAGTTAGAATTTTGCGCAGCAGAAACTTCAGTCGCCTAATTACAATCTCTGAAAAACTATTGATGGGATGCAGTTTCGGTTTTGCAAGCTCCGGCACTGCTCCCCCCTCCCTTTCTGTTGGCAACTCCAAAAAGAGCAGAGAAATATTTTATGAGTTGACCCAGGGTTTCTCCCAGCGTTTCGGAGGAGATGGGGGGGGGGGCTTTGGAGTAAGATCCATGCGGTCCTCCTCCCCCCCTCCCCCCCCGCATCCCCTCTGACTTTCTCCAGGCTGCAAAGCACAAATTATTTCCCGTAGCAAATCAGAGAAAGCTGAGAAGGGGAAGTAGGACTACACAAGAAAGCTTTGGGGGGGGGGGGCAGCGTGCTCCCTAACTTCAAAAGGGGAGAGCCCGGGGGGGTGAGAGGGGCAAAGGACCCGCGAGGCCACTGACCTGCTCCTCTTTGGTGTAGAGCTGGAAACACTGGGCTAAGGTGCAGGACTGCGGCTGCTGGTGCAGGGCCCTCTGCTGGCGGACACTCTCGGCATCCGGGATGTACTCCTCCTCCGTGTTGATGAACAAGCTGCAACAGGCAGGAGGAAAAGGCGGCCATTTGGTCTCCCGTTTTGTTTCAATGGCCGCCCAGCTGAAAGAGCGACAGCCGAGAGAAAGAAAAACAGCCCAAAAGAATTCAAGGGCAATCAGGGTGGGAACATCCAATTCTTTCCAATGGGGAGGCTCCGCCCAGGAACGAGCCCGTCTTGGTTGCCTTTGCAAGCTGTTGTGAAGAGGTCGCCGAGGAGCCTGCACCCAGGGCACGTGTGCACAAGGATGCTCGAAGGAAAGAGCAGCTGCAGCAACACGGGCGACTCGGGAGTAAAGCTGCAAGGTGATGGATGGCCCCTCCCTTAAGAGATAAAAGCCAGCTGAGAAACTGGAGTTCTTTGCAGGAAGCAAAGAAGCTTTTGCACTCAAGCCTTGTGGACGTTCAGAGTATCTTGGTTGGTGTTTGGAGACTCTTTGTGCTTGAAATAGTTCTGGCAACTTTATCTAGTGTTTTTGGCAGCCTTGCGCCACCTTGGCAAGCCTCGTTCTTATCAGAGACAGTTAGTTTGAAACAGCCTTTTAACCGGGAAGGAACGGAATTCATCAAGAATCATTAAAAGGCTTTGCTGTTACCTCTGTTTTGTGTTTGTTTCCTTGGAACAAGGTTTGGGTCAGAACAGGGCCACCACCAAAAAGGCAGGCCTCCTGGGTTCAGGGGTTCCCCTGGGCATCCTCTGGAAGGTTGGCTGATGCCTCCCAGGCTTGCCACCCGCCTCACTGCCCCTGCCAGCAGCTGCTTCGGGGAGCGAGAGAAGCCCTGCAGAGCAGAACTGATCCGGGTCCCTGGATTGGAGTCTGCAGCAAGCCCCCCCTCCCCCAAAAAATCCTGGGCCTTCCTTACTAGTCTTTCGTCTCCTTGTCCCATTCGACCACCAACTTCACATGGGGGGTTCCGCCTGTCCCAGAGGACTTCAAGGTTCTGCAAAGAGAACAGAATAAGGAAAGAGCCCCCCCCATCAGGATCAGCCCCCCTCAATGGGTGCCCCCTCATGGGACCGGAGGGAAGAGGGCAGGTGCCCTTTGGGGAAGCCACTGGCCTCTTCTATGCTGCTGTTGCCACCCCACAGACTCCGAAGATGGGGGATGGGCGAAGGCCTCAGCAGCCCCCCCGCCCCCCAGTTTGCAGCCACGAGAGCCACATCCTGCATGGCTCCCATGGAGAAGGAGCAGCTCCTTGGCCCAAGGCAGGAGCTCACTGGAGGCTTTCAGGAAGAGATGGGATTGCCCTTAGTCAGAAATGGGGTAGAGTCTCCTGCTTGGGCTGGGGGGGGGCGTTGGGGGGGCTGGACTAGATGACCTACAAGATCCCAAGTTCCAACTCCATCCTGCTCACCGTTCCACCATCAGGTGGCAGAGAGGCCGCTCTTCCTGAGGTAGGAGGTACGTGATGCCCACAGCACTGACCACTCGCAAGCTGAACGGACACACCTGCGTGGAAGGGGAGGAGAGGACGGACAGAGCACACGGCCCAAAGTTGAATGGCCAGGAGGGTCATGGATCTAAAGGCCCCCCAAAAGATACAGGTAGTCCTCAAGTTACCACAGAACCCCCAAAAGCAACTCACAACACAGTTCCAGAGTTCCAACAAATGAGGACACACACACGAACACACACAGACACACACGCATACCTCGCAGCCCCATGGCCACATTTTGGGCACTCGCAACCAGCCTGAATTTATGGCCGCCTGCAACCTTCTGCAGTCATACGACCACGTCTTCCGATGTTTTTGCTAGAAACCGGCATTTTCTTCCAGTTTCCAGCAAAAATGGCCAGGCTCAATTGCAGGGGTAAGTCAAGGCTCACCTGCACACACCTCCCGCTGTTTTCCCTTTCGCTGTGTCATCAAGTTTCTTTCCTTTTGGGGCCCCTACAGGACTTGTAGCCACTGAGCAAGGAGGGGAGAACTCTTAAGCCTCCACCCCCGTTGTGGTTTCTAACAATGCCTTACATAATCTCCAACCCAACATTTTGTTGAGGATTTTTCATTCTTTTGCATTTTGCTTGGCACACCTTTTAATGATGGTGGCTGAAAAAATGGGAGGGAGGGAAGGAAGGAAGGAGATTGGAATAGGAAGGGAGGGAGGGAGGAAAGAAGGAAGGATCAAAGGAGATTGGAATGAGAAGGAAGGAGGGAAATTATAATGAGAAAGAAGGAAGGAAGGAGGGAGATTGAAATGAGAAGGAAGGAAGGAAGGAAGGAAGGAAGGAAGGAAGGAAGGAAGGAAGGAAGGAAGGAAGGAAGGAAGGGAGGGAGGAAAGAAGGAAAGAAGGAAAGGAGATTGGAATGAGAAGGAAGGAGGGAAACTATAATGAGAAAGAAGGAAGGAAGGAGGGAGATTGAAATGAGAAGGAAGGAAGGAAGGATGGAAGGAGGGAGGGAGGGAGGGAGGGAAGGGAGGGTGATTTAATAACGCCAACTAAAACGGTAAACATCCTGTTGGATTTAGTGACCACAAGACCAGCTCTCCCTCCTTGCTTGAGGCACCAGGGCCAAAGGGAGGATGGCCCGTACCTGAATGCACGCTGAGGGGCGCAGGAAATACTGCATCTTCTCCAAGATCTCCTTCTGCAGGAGGTCCCAAGGGATGGTCTTCTCCAAATGCAGCACAAAGGGCTGGCCAAACCTGAGAAAGGAGCAGATTGGAGAGGGGAAAGAGCTAGTTAGGGAGGCCCAACCCTGGACTCCTGGTCCCTGCCAGAAGAGCAGCGGCCGCCATTGCACCTGTTCCTGGACCGGAGGCTCTGCTCACCGTCACTCATGCCCCCCTTCAGACTGGATTACTGTGACCATCAAATATATGAACCAGTTGCCAGGCGTCTGGATTTGGGTCATGGAGCAATGGTGGTAAGTGTGAAAAATGGTCATCAGCCGTTTTCGATGCCGTAGTAAGTTCGAATTGTCAGTAAACCGATTGTTGTGAGTTGAGGACTACTGTGTAATATCTCTTGGTTGCTGTTTTTAATTTCTTTTTTTGCGTTGTTTTTATGAGTGTTCACAACTCAGAATCACTGGCTAAGATGGTAGGATATTCAAACTGAATGAATGAAAGTGTCAGGATTCCGGCAGTTGCCCCCAATTAAATCACGAGTCTCGAGCCAAACTTCCAAAACTGCAAAAGGATTTATTGGGAGTGAACATGCCGGCACTGCCTGGGTGTAGCCGACTCTGAGGCACATCATTCACGGTCACCCTTGACCCTGGTTTTCCCCTCACCCCTGGGTGTATCCTAATTCATATCCTCCAATGGGTCACATCCATAGCCCAGGTCATCAATCAGGCTCTCCAGTTAGAATTTTGCATGGCAGAAACTTCGGTCGCCTAGTTACTATCTTTGAAAACATTTATGGAATGTACTTTCAGTTTGCAAGCTGCCGCACTGCTCCCCTCTCCCTTTCCGTTGGCAACTCTAAGACCAGAGAAATATTTTATGAGTTGACAGAATGAATGAATGCATTTTTATAAAGGGTGTTTAAGCAGTGGAAAGTGGTGGCCCCACCCCCCACCTGAAGCCAATCCTAAAGCCCTGGCCATAGATCTCCAGCCTCCCCAGATGAAATGGGCCTGCCCGCTCCCACCCTGGTCCCTGCCAGAACAACTGGTTGGCACCAAAAGGCTGGTTGTAAATCATGAAAGTCATAAAATAGGACATCACATGACCACCACCACCCCGATTTTATAACCTTTTTGCAGTGGTGGTTAAGCAAATGCCACAGTTGTTAAGTAAGCCTGTTGATCTGTAAGGGGCCTTTTTTGCCAGGAACCAGAAGTCAACGGCAATTTCTGGGGAAAAGTGTTGCAAACCAGAGTCATGTGGCTTTTGAGGAGCCATCAATTTGGGCCAGTTGCCAAAATGCAGCCATATGATCGCGGAAGGGAGCCGGACATCAGAACTCTGAAACAAGGTCGGGGTCCATCGTAACTATGAATGGTTCCAATCTATGACCTGTACTGGCAGCTCCCCCAAACCTCTGGTGGCACAGGGCAAAACAACCTTATGAAATAAAGAAAATCCTTGATTTTAGATTACACCGAGGAAAATTACAATATTTAGTGCTCTGGAAAAGGCTATCTTTTGTCAGAAGCTACTTGGGTAAAAAGTTGGGATATACGCACAGATAGATTGATTAAACAATTTCATGACAAATTCCCCAACAAGCCAAAAGGTCCCCTTGGAGGGCGGAGAGGGGGTTAAGGGGACAATGCATTAACCTCTTGTTGTGATTTGTTTATTGTATTTTTCAGGATGTGATTTTTTTCAAGGGGGGATGCCTGTCAGCTTTGGAAGCCATAATCCACACTGCCACATTCTTGACCCTAGGGAAATGGGAGGGGGGAATTTCTTTTTCTAATTCAAGGTCATGTTATTTTGCGCATAAGTGAGGGGACGTCTCAAGTTGGGGCGGATGGTGATTGGGGCATGTGATGCGATGATGGGTGCAGGGGGTGGATTTCTAGTTCTTTACTTATTGCAAAGAAGCCCGGAACTTTCAGATTCGGGATTCCTCAAATGGCAGTCCAAATAAACAGAACTTTTGAGAAGATGCCTGTCTCGAAGTTGTTCTTGTTTGGAGTGGAGGTTTCCTGGAACGCTGACAGCTAAGCAACCATGGTAAGTCAAGGACTGCCTGGCCATCCCTGGTTCAACTCTTCTGAGAATGGGCTGGTGGGACAGTGTACTTTTTAAAAAAGAGTCACCCAGAATCCTCCAGGGCCCAACCTGTTTTGACAGCTTCTATTTACACAACACACAACCATCAACTTTCGGACAGCTTCGTCCCCTGCAGCTGAGCATCTGGGGCCCATCTGGGCTCACCGCTAAATGCACAAAGGCCCTTCTGCCCGATCTGCCCCATGTGCCAAAGGAATCCAGAATCAGGACACTTGCCCCCTCATGATGAGTACTCGCCCCAGGGATGGGCATTTTCAGCATCGTGATAAAAAGATAATTCACTGTTAATGGAGATCTCCATCACCTCCCTAAGATTCTGGGCAGTTTATAAATCGCTAAAAATATTTTAAAAAGGAAAAAAAGCCACAAAGAAAAAAAAAAAAGAATAAAGATGGTAGGGATGATAAAGCCAGAAAAAATAAAAAGGGGAAAGGGGGGGTGTCAATTAAATCTCGGGGGTGAAACTTCCTTCCAGAGGGCAGGTGCTGCGAGAAAAAAGCCGCATTTCCGGAGTCCCCACAGGTGTTGGGATAGGAGTGGCTGGGCAGGGAAGGGACTGTCAGCAACCAGGCCTGTGCCACCTTCGACAGGTTCAGACCCAGGTAAAGGAGAGAGCACCAGGTGAGAGCCAGGCCCTCTGGCTTACCTCTTTCCCTGCTGTCCACTGCAGGCTCTGTTACACACCAAGATGACCAGCTTATCGCTCAGGGCAGCCGCTGCCGCCATTGTCCGGGCACTGCCACTTTCCAGCCTCACTTGGGCATAAGTGGGCGACTTGGCATGGTCGAGGCTGCATTTCAAGTGGTTCAGATTGCTGTTGGCATGGATTCCTGGAAGAGAGCAAGGAGAGTTTCTGCAGAGATGCCCAGAGCAGAAGGCCCAGTTCTGTTTCCCAACTCTGGACTGGACAGAAAAAGCTTAAGGGATGGGATGGAAGGCCAAGACGCAGCCTTCTCTGGAACAGGAGTGACCTTCAAATTTCTAGGTTCTACTATATCACAAGACCTAGAATGGACACCTAATATCAAAAACGTCATCAAAAAAGCACAACAAAGAATGTTCTTTCTGCACCAACTCAGAAAGCTCAAACTGCCCAAGGAGCTGCTGATCCAGTTCTACAGAGGAATAACTGAGTCCGTCTTCTGCACCTTTATCACTGTCTGGTTTGGTTCTGCAACCCAACAGGACAGACACAGACTTCAGAGGATAATCAGGACTGCAGAAAAAACAATTACTACTAACCTCCCTGTGATGACCCAGAGTGGGATACAAAACAAAGAAAACAGTCACAGAAAATAGGTGAAGCCCCTTTTATTCCTTCACTTTGCTTCCAAGCTCCGAATATCTTTGATGGAAGACAAAAAAAATCCTCCCACACAGGTACACGAAGAAGGAAAAAAGCAACACAAACCAGGCAAGGACGTCCACAGATAACACACACTGGGAAGGATGCCAAACTCAGAGAGGAACCATAAACTAGAGATATTTACACACTTTGTTTCCAGCGTTTGCCAGTACGCAGGTCCAAACGCTTATTCAGTTGTCACAGCTGCAGCCCATGAAGAGGATCAAGGCCCTCTCCTCCCGAGAAGACCACGTCTCTCCCTTATCCTCTTATCCTTACATGTCCTAGGATGGAGAGGGGATGGGCCTGGGTCCTCCTCTGGCTGCTCAGCCAGCCTCTGCCCTTCCCCAGCCTCCTCCCCACACTTCCACTCCCTGTTGGCTGTTCCTCCTCTCCCTCAGAGTCAGTCTCCACCAGGGGCTTGATCCTCCCTTCCACTGAAGACCTGTATCCTGCACAGTCAAAAAGAGGGCTGTGAAAATATTTACAGACCCCTCACATCCTGGACATAAATTGTTTCAACTCCTTCCCTCAAAATGACGCTATAGAGCATTGCACACCAGAACAACTAGATACAAGGACAGTTTTTTTCCCAAACACCATCACTCTGCTGAACAAATAATTCCCTCAACTATAATAGCTGTCCAACTATTTATACTACTATCACTGTTCATCTTCTCATCACTGCTCATCACCCATCCCCTCCCACTTGTAACTGTATGACTGTAACTTTGTCGCTTGTATCCTTACGATTTTTATTGACTGTTTCCTAGTATGATTTGATTGCTTATTGTACCCTATGAGTATCATTCAGTGCTGCACCTGATGATTCTTGATGAATGTGTCTTTTCTTTTATGTACACCGAGAGCATTTGCACCAAAGACAAACTTAAGTCAATAAATAATTCTATTGTATTCTAACAAATGGAAGTCCGAGGGTCCAGACGTCCACCTACCTCTCTGGCTTTGGATCCCTTCCGGCCAGAAGATCTCCGGAGTCTCAAAGGCAAAAATGCAGTCACTCTCTTGCACTGTGTCCAGGTCGTCCACGTCAGAGAAAGAGCGGTGGAAGCCATCGTAATACATCTCCGTGAGCACAATCTGCAGGAGCCCAGAGGACAGCCATGTCTCCCTTGCAACGTGGCCCGGCCGAGCAGCACAGGGCAAAGGAGTGCACAGGGCAGGGCCTCAGGCACGACTTCTCCAGCACCTCCCTTCCTCGAACTCGGAAACTCCATTTCATTGAGGGCCGCATGAGGGTTGTGCTTGACCTCGGGGGGGGGAGGGGTTGTGGGGGAGGGGTTGGCCAGCTTGACATCACTCGTATCGGGGGCACCTGTGGTGGCCCAGGTGAGGCTGAGGAGAACCACTGTCTCCAGCAGAGGAAGGTGAGACCAGGGAGAGCGCCAAACCCTTGTCGTCCTCCAGAGGAGCCTTGCCGTCTGCTGGTGGCCAAGTGCTAAGGCAGGGCTTTCCTTCCTCCCTCCCTCTCCCTCCCTTCCCTTCCTTCCTTCTCCTTCTCTCTTCATTCTTTCTTCTTCCTTCCCCTTTCCTTCTTTTCCCTTCCTTCCTTCTTCTCTTCCCTCTTTCCCTTTCTCCTTTCCTGTCCCTTCTTGCAGGCTCAAATGCAAAAGGGGAAACATTCCTCCTTTTGTTTTGTTTTTGCTTTCAGTTTGTTTTGCTAGCCTTCTGAAAGGGAAAACAGAACCAGGGCCATGCAGCCTCTGGAGTGCCTGGGCAGAGGCACTGGGGCCAGACCTTCCACGTTTCTACAGCTGCCTCAAGGGCCAGAATTAAGCACCCTGCGGGTCAGATCTGGCCTGCGGGCCTTGAGTTTGACACCCCTGCTCTGACTAGAGGCACCAAGACGCAGCGCTTGGCTTCGGTCGGCCTGACCAAATGCTGAGTTAGTCCCGCTTCTCAGGAAAGGCCAAAAGCTGCACGGCCTTGGTCCACTATTGCACCCGTTTTGGAGATGGCTGTGGTGCCTCTTCTAGGAATGTCTGGGGGTACAGTAGTTGAAATGCAGCATTTGCAGGCTTACTCTGCCCACAGTCAGGAGTTTGATCCTGACCGACTCAAGGTTGACTCAGCCTTCCCTTCCCAGTCGGTAAAATGAGGACCCAGATTGTGGAGGGCAATATGCAAATAATGCTCCTTCATTGTAAACTGCCCAGAGTGATAAAGAAGTGCCATTGTCTCATTATTGCCATTGTCTCGTACCATAATTAAGCCAATATCGTGGGTGGGACTATCCTGGATGGCTCCAGACATAAAGGCTGAAAAGGCACCATGAAGAGGGACACCTAATGTCCATGCCTGTCATGCCCGTCTGAATCCGAGGAGGAAGATGAACAGCTGACAGGGATCGGCAGTGTGGCTCCATTGGCCATGGAGGAAACTGGGGAAGGGCACAGTCTGGCTGGGCAGAGCAGGAGAGAGGGAGAACAAGGGAGAGGGAATTCAGAGGAAGACCCAGGCCCATCCCCTCTTCATCCTCGAGCATGCAGGGAGGAATGGAGAAAGGAGCAACGTGGCTTACGGGGAAGGAAAGGGGCCTGATTCCCTTCATTAGCCACAGCTGGGAGAGAGTTTAAAAGAGATACAAGCTGAGTACGGCAGCTGCTGTGAGCAAACTTGAGTTTATCTTGTGTTGACTTTAGTTATATGCATTCTTGACATCCTCCCAACCTTGTTGAGTTATTGCCATGCCTTCACATCTGGAACTCCTTCTCCTGGCCTGTCGGACTAATTATCTCTTTTTTTTGCCTTGTTTGGACTTATAGTTACACTTTTTGTTTTACCACATTTTGGACTTGATTCTCTGCAGCCAAAGGCTGTTCCTGGGAGAGTTTTTCTCCAGCCCAGAAGGTAACCAGGACAACATTGGGGGCAAAGTTGGAACTAATAAAGGGTCTCCGACAGATTATCTGACTGTGTTGCCTTTGTGCCAGGCCCCTTTAGGCCATCACAATTCCTTTCCTAGGGAGACTTAGCATCATCTCCTGGAAAGCACTCAGAGCTGCCTTCCTTCTCCTGAGCAGGCGGAAAGGGAAGAGAGGCAGCCCTGAACATCTGCTTGCCCACGGGAGGCTCAACAGACAGGGGAGAGCAGTCCAGTTGGGAGAGAAAGCCACCCCGATACCCTCCCCCCTCGCTTACCTGTTTGGCAGGTATTTTGGTTTCTCTGGCCACTGCTTCCCTCAGCTGGGCCACTGTTCCAGACAAAGGCACGGCTACTCCAATGCGCATGCAGTGGGAACACTTCCCTCGATAGACCACGGTCACGGAAAGCGGACTGCAGAGAGCCAAGTGTAAAACTCATAAAATATTTCTATGGTCTTTTTAGAATTGACAACAGAAAGGGAAGGGGGAGCAGTGCGGCAGCTTGCAAACCAAAAGTGCATTCCATAAATGTTTTCAAAGATAGTTTCTAGGAGACCAAAGTTTCTGCCACTCAAATATCTAACTGGAGAGCATGATTGATGACTCTTGGCTATGGGTGTGTCCATTTGGAGAATATGAATTATGATACACCCAGGGGTGAGGGGAAAACCAGAGACAAGGGTGACCATGAATTATTTGTCTCAGAGTCGGCTCCACCCAGGCAGTGCTGGACATCTTAACTCCCAATAAATTCTTTTCAAGTTTTGGAAGTTTGGCTCGAGACTCGTGATTGAATTGGGGTAACTGCCGGAATCCTGACAACAGGCTGCTGAGAGGGTCGCATCCCTCTGACCACCCAGCTCCCTCTCCTCAGTACCCCCAGAGCTGCTCTGGCTGGGCTTCTTCCGCCTTGTTTGTAGGCACCGCCGGTTGATCTCGGCCCTGCAGACGTACCGTGTGTGAGGCAGCGGGATCGGCAGAGAAATGCAGAGGAAAGGGTCAAAGGTGTTGCTCTGCTTCTGGCAATGAGGACATGTCAAGGATGACCTGGGGACAGGAAAAGCCTCTTTTAAGGCCAGAGAGGGGATCGGGGGGCTGGCCAGAACCACTCCCACCCCACCATTACCTTTGGCCAGAAGCTCAATTTGTCAGAATATTCATGAACTGGAAGAGGCCTGGTAACAAGGTCAGCCAATGAGGACTGTTTGGAAACTGAAACTGGAAGGAGCTTGGGCAAGGCATGGCAACAAGGTCAGCCAATGAGGACTGTTTGGAAACTGAAACTGGAAGCAGCCTGGGCATGGCTCTGTATTAAGCTCTGAGTTCTGAAGCTGTATTTTAGTCTGCAACTCTGAATCAGATTGAAACTGTTCTCTGCGGTTCTCTCCTCTGCTTGTGTTTTTGCCTGTAACTCTCTACCATGTTGGAAGAACCTATGTTGCTATTGTAAACTTTACTTCATGTGTTATTATCTATATATAAAGAAGTTCATGAATGCTGCTGAATCAGCCACCTGTGTGTGCTTTCTGGATTTGAATTTCTGCTGTAAACACAATGAACCTCTGACAGTGGAAGGGAAGTAAATGCCGAACCCAAAGAATAAATAAGGAGATCAAATCATTCAAAGGTGCAAAGAGGAAGGACCAAGCCGGCGTTTGTACCGATATTTCCACACGGAGGCCTCCTTTTCTACCCTGTTAGGTACAGGGCAGGCAGAGCCAGGAGAGCCGCCCCTCTTGGCTTACGGGGGTGGGAGTTAGCGGAGGCTGAGGAAACCAAGGCCGCCCACGCTGCGTCTCAGAGCTCGAGTGGCCTTCCAGCCTGCAAGTCCCAGGGTGGGCAAGTTGAACCAAGGACAAGGCAGGCCAACCCAGGAACAGCCCTACTTGCTGGCTCTGAGGTGCTCCATCCCCCAGTGCTCTTTCTTTGGGGCGAAGCCAGGTGAGCAGAAAGCGGGAGGGGCAACGCTTACCTGTACTGAGCTTGAAAGAGTTCCTGAACGAAAGTGCTGTTGACTGGCAAGAGGCTTCCCTCGATCAGGGAGTCTTCTTCTAACGGTGGCTGAAACAAAGGGGATCCAGGAAGGGACTCAGCAACGGGAGCCCCCAGGACGGCCTGAAAGCCAAGACTAACCCCGAGGAAACGGGAACCCCTGAAGGCCAGCCTCCCAGCAAGCTCGTCTTGGCGTACAGGCCTTTGGTGATCACAGCAGGACACACAACAAGGGACTTTGCAAAGCACACAACGATCCAAGGCAACCCAGTGGAGGCATTCAGCTCCTGGCCCTCCCAGCGTTCTCTCTCCATAGGGGGCTCCTCTGCAGCCAAGCCAGCAGCAAATGGCTCCAGAGCCAGAGGGCCTCACCTTCAAGGGTGCTCTCCCATCACTGTTCTTCACTATATTGTGGAGATCTTCGTGGACTCGGTCCAGCAGCCACAACAGGAACTCCTGTGCGTCATGTTGCGAGCTCCCTCGGAACTGCAAGGCGTTCTTGGAGACAATGCTCTGTGGAGGAAGAGCACAGAGGTGGAAGGAGCCCCACCCTGGAGACACAAGCCCCCCACTCCTCCCCCCCCGCCCCCACTTTCAGGACGCTTCCCATCTGACAGGCAAAATGAGACACCCCCCAGCGGTATTTTTGGAAAAGGTATCATTGTGCCTCCTCCTTCAGGCCAACCACCAACCCAGTTCTCTCTTCCTGGGTTGAAAGACGGGGGAGGGGGGCATGAGACTGGGATGGGGGAGAGCAGGGAAGGGCTCTGACCCATCCACATGGATCCCTAAACAATCAAATGATCCTCCGCTCTGGTGACCTTCAGGGTTGATGGAAAAGCTCCCAATATCTAGGCCACCTAAGTTAGCCATGGAAACACCAGGAGGGACTGATGGTTGCCTAACTGTACAGCCTGTTTTCCATCAATCCGTGTTATGGATTTGTAAGTGACCGGAAGTCCTTGTGAAGTCCGGGACAAGGCAACGAATGCCCCCCCCCCCAATCTCCCCTGCAATTCGCACAAGCCAAAGCAGCCACCCTTCTGCAGAACCTGCCCCACTGGCCCCCCTGAATGCCTTTCAGGGAAGCCCCTTGGCCCTTCCCACCACCAACAGCCAGATGTGCTCCAGGGGTGGAAGAGTGACCGTATCCCTAACCCAAATGGGGGGGGAGGGGGGGAATCCAGGCCCCTCCCGAGGACTAAAAGAAGGAGAAATCCAGGTTTCCCCTTGCAGACTCCAGAGCTGCTGCCCATTTCTCTCCGCCAGCCCCGAGTGGCCGGACTGTTGCCCAGCAACTCCAGCCACACAAGGAAGCCGGACTGGCTGCCATCAAAACCACCGCAATGGTCCCCTACAAAGGAGGCTTTTTTTAGTAGAATGGTCTGGCACAATTGAACCGTTATGGAAATGGAGAGGTTGCCCCCCGGAGCAGCGTCTCCAACCTCGGCCACTTTAAGCCTGGGGGACTTCAATTCCCAGAATTCCCCAGCCAGCAAAGGGAGCTCGCCAGGCTGAGTGTGTTCCCAGGCTTAGCAAAGACCAGCTGACGGAGGAGGACGGGGAGGGGAGAAAGGGCAGGGCCTGGGGGAGGGAGTCAAAAGAGGAATCCGCCTGGAGTCTCTAGGTAGCTACAAAGGGAGCAGCCCCTCCTGAATTCCGTTGCGCCAAGATAGCGCTAACCATTAGTTGAGTAGATTCTTGCGCGTAGGTAGGTTGAGTAATGAGTCCGTTTAATTGGAACTTCACGTGTGGCCCTGATCTTTTGAGCCTGACAGTTCACCGCCTGTCCCAATGGACAAAACAAGAGGAGACGCACAAACACACTGAACCGTTGAGAGGTGGGGCAAGGCAGGGATGGGGCTTCGGAACCAGCTTGATGCCAATGACAACTACGCCCCTCCCTTCTCTCACCACCAACATGCATCCCTAGGGCAGAAATGCTCTGCCCCCCACCACCACTCCCCCCGCATCCCCTGGTCTATTATAACTTATTTATAACGCATTTGCACTTGGAGAGAATGGCATGTTCATTAATTATGAATCTGTGGAGAGAATCCTGTCTAGCGCTGTGAGGCATTTGCAGCATTTCAGTAAGAGAGGTGCATTTAAAGCAGGGGTGTCCAACCTTGGCAACTTTAAGAATTCTGGGAGTTGAAGTCCACAAGTCTTAAAGTTGCCAAGGTTGGACACTCCTGATTTAAAGGAAAAAAACAACTGGGAGTCTTTCTTCTCTGCTCCTGCCTGGTGAGGAAAGAGTTCCTGCTCCACTGCAATGGCCACAACACTTCTGGCCTTTTTCAAGAGGGAAAATAAGGGGGCAGGTCCGAGAGGAAAAAAAAAGGATTAAGTACACAACCAGCAACAGGAAAGGGCAGCCAGAGACAGGCGAGAGAAACCGAAACAGAGGAACATTTCTGTCCCTAAATTATTAAATCTATTAAACTGAACTATGGTGAGTCCTCAACATATGGCAGTAATGCAACCAGCCCATTACGGTAGTACGTCACAATGGTCATAAAACAGGACAGTCACATGATTTTAGGATATTTTGGGAGCAGTCATTAAGTAAACCAATGGTTCAGTATGGGCATGGTTTTGCCAAAACTGCAACAGCCTATTTTTTTGCAAAACCATCATAAAATGTTGTCATGTGACTGCCAGGTGCTGCAAACCGATAAAAAGGAAGCCGTGTTGCCAAGCACCTGAAGTTCTGTACGCCAAGGGGCCCGACTGTCGGAATTTCAAATCCAGGTCATGAATCGCCTTTTTCAGGTCGGTTGTAACATCGAATAATCACTAAGCAAGCAGTCATAAGTTAAGAACTACAGTGGAACCTCAGGTTGTGACTGTAATCTGTTCCAGGACTAAGGCCACAACCCAATTTGGTCGTGACTGGAAGCACAACCGACTGCACGTGCATGGACAAAAAATTGTGTGGACTGCATGTGCGCGGAAGGGGAAATCTGCCCCGAAAGGGAATCTGCCATGGCCGGGATTGTTCACCACCCCATTTTTGAATCGTGACCCGATTCAAAAATCAGGTGGATATCAACTCATAAAATATTTCGTATACACGTTTTATGGTTGTCAACAGAAAGAAGGGGGGCAGTTTCAAAGAGCAGGCAGCAGTGTGGAATCGAAAGTACATTCCATTCATATTTTCTTCAGAGACTGATTAGATAACTGAAGCTTTTGCCACGCAAAAATCTAATTGAAGAGCATGATTGATGCCTCTTGGCTATGGACGTGTTTCTTTGGATGATACATCGGGGGGGGGGGGGAAGCTGGGTCAAGGGTGACAGTGAATTACGTATCTCAGAGTCAGCTACGCCCAGGCTAATGCCGGCATGTTAACTTCTAATAAATCCTCTGAAGTTTGGGGTGTGTGACTCGAGGCTCATGATTTAATTGGAGTAACTGCCAGAGTCCTGACAGTGGATTTTTTTGGTCAGAACCCAATTTGGGTTCTGACCAGGTCGCGAACAGAACGCTTCTCTTTGCGACCTGAGGTTCCACTGTACCTGTAAAACCTTATGAGGTTGCTTCCCTTGTTCTTATCTCCCAAATGCGAAATTGTGCTGGGGTGCCTTGGGCGTGGCTCCTGAAGGGCCTTTAAGCCTGACTCTGTGCGGGATCCTGGCTTGCTCAAGGGCTGGAGGGACCTTTTGTTTATATATAAGATTTTTCAAAAATTTTAATAGTTACAATAATTCCATCTTTCATTCATACAGTGTGTCGACTGGGTATATATATCTTATGCTAACAATCATAATTAATATTTTTAACCAATATAACTTTAATCACATTTAACCTGTAAATCGTAAGCCATTTCCTCTTATATTTCTTGTCTTTATAACCATCTTAACTACTTTCTTTATATATTTATCTATACAATTTTAACTCATTTTATTTTCCAACCATTGATAAAATAAATCCCATATCATATAATATTCAGTTTCTACTCTTTCTTTAATTTCCAGCGTTAATCTATTCATCTTTGCACATTCGAATGTTTTTCTCAATCACTTTTCCCTCTGCTGGTCTAGGCTGGAAGGCTTCTGACCGCCTGTTTGCAACCATGGCCAAAGTCACCCACCCACTCCTTTTCCAAGCCTGCCAGCCCATCAGCCATGGGTGCTCAGCTGAGTTAAGAGTGCTGGTGTGTGTGTGTGTGTGTGCTCTGAGCACCACAACCAGCCAAGTGCAAAAGAGGATGGATGTCAAGGCCCTGAACTCCAGTGTCAGCTCACCCAGGGGAAGAAAGGTTGGGGTGGGGGGCAGTTGCCTCCCCCCACGGACCACCACAGAGGGTCCCTTGCCTGGTCGTCCCTCTTCCTCTGCTGTTGACCCACATCTGTGCTGTTAAAAGTTAAGCCACAGAGAAGAAATGCACAAAACTCCCCAAGTAGACAGCCCCCTCCCAAGGATGCCTTGGACAGGTAAGCTCTCCTGGGGGAGCAGCCCAGACAAGGCGCCTCTGTGAGGTGCAAACAGCCCCCGCTTCCCAAAGGAGAGGCCACAGGCAGCTTTTAAATTAAGCTCTCCTGGATGTTGCCTTTCAACCTGCAAGAAAGGCTGGTCTGGGGCTTTTGAAAAACAGAACATAAGACTATCAGAGCTGGAAGGGACCTTGGAGGTCTTCTAGTCCAACCCCTGCTCAGGCAGGAAAGCCTAGACCATTTTAGACAAGCGACTGTCCATACAAAGAACGGTTGCAGGAACTGGGCTTGGCTGGTCTAGGGAAGAGAAGGACCAAGGGAGGAAGGAGAGCAGTGCTCCAATACTTGAGGGGCTGCCCCAGAGAGGAGGAGGAGGGGGTCAAGCTATTCTCCAAAGCCCCCGAAGGCCAGACAAGGAAAAATGGATGAAAGCTGATCAAGGAGAGATGCAACCTGGAAATAAGGAGGGATTTCCTGACTGGGAGAACCATCAACCCATGGAATGGAAGTTGCCTTCAGAAGTTGTGGGAGCTTCATCCCTGGAGGCTTTCAAGAAGAGACTGGACTCCCATCTGTCAGAAATGGTGTAGGTCTCCTGCTTGGGATGGGGTTGGACTAGATGACCCACAAGGTCCCTTCTAACTCTGATTATCTGTATCGCCCTGTCTCTTCCTAAAAGCCTGCAGTGATGGAGCACCCACAACTTCTGAAAGCCATTTGTTCCACTGGTTAATTGATCTCCCTGTCAGGAAATTTCGCCTTAGTTCTAGGTTGGATCTAGAAGAACCTGGGGATTCTCAGCTCCGCCTTCCCATTTAGACCAAACACGCAAGTTATTTGAAAACAAAAGGAACTTAGACCATTTTTAAGATACGCAACACTGGAGGCTGTTGGGCAAGAATAAAAGTCATCCGAAGGAGGGGAATCTTTGCTGGCTGGTGGGCAGGAGACTCACCTGCTTCCCAGAGGGAAGACAGGCCCAGTGCAGCCCCTCGGCCAGGAGGAGATGGACCCCCGGAAAGCCCAAGGAGCAACGGAAGAACACGACTCACCTGCTCTGCGCTTGGCTGAACACACTCAGTGGCACAAAGTGAAGCTGCACGCATGTGTGCCCCATGTGTGAACTCACCCCTTGAGCACATCCCTGCAACGTGTAAGTTAGCGTGATCAGAACAAATGTAACAGGAAAATTGGTTCGCGAGGTCAAATTGTAGAGAAAGGGGAGCCGCACAGCAGCTGTGCACAAAACCCTCACGCAACCCAGCAGCAGATTTAGGAGGGGCTGAGCGTGCCCTTTCAACCCCCCAGAAATCAATGGAAGAGGCTGAAAGAGGACAAGGGGCCTTTGGGCAGAGACTTTTCTTTGCCCATTTCGTGGGGCACCAACTGCTCATCTGAAGGAACTCTGCCCACCATCAAATGTCAGCCGGTGCCCATCAAACAGGCCATTCCAGAGGTTAATTGGGGAAGGGGACACAGGAGCTGCCCAGCTGCTTATTCATCTCCCTATCATTTCACTGCCCCCCCCCCAAGAAATAGGATTTCCCCCTCTTGCTCCAACTGTTGCAGCAGGATGAGAATGGACATTGGTCCTTACCTGACACGCCATTTCTCTTCGAGCTGCGAGGATCATCCAGAGAGTGGGAGGTGCTTCAGGCTGCGTCGTTGAAGGCTGAGCTTAATTACTGAGGAATGCTCCACCCTCCATCACGTGACTCCCTCGTGGCGTTCCCCAGTTTATGCGAAGTCGAGAAGGAGGAGAAAGTCGTACTCTCATCTTACTAGACTTAAGGGTTCATTGGCCGAAACAAGATCCCACCAGACGGTTAAAAAATAAGGGTGGGGCTGGATGATCCTCGTAGCTCGAAGAGAAATGGCGTGTCAGGTAAGAACCAACGCCCATTATCCTTAGAGCTGCTCGGATCATCCAGAGAGTGGGACATACCAAAGCTTGGCTGTCCTATGGGAGGGACTCCGTCTGGTGCGGAGGCCTCTGCGGGTCCTTGAGGACTCGCTGAAGGACTCATCTGCCAAACGAAGCCTCCACCGAGGCAAAAACGTCTATCTTATAATGTCTAATGAAGGGCGACAGGGAGGCCCAGGTGGCAGCCCGGCAAATATCAAGGATTGGAGCTTGGGTGGCCCAAGTGCCGAGGTAGCTGCACTTCTGGTGGAACGTGCTGTTATTCCGCTGGGTACTGGCAGAGCCTGAGACAAATAAGCCTTGGAAATAGTAGCTCTGATCCAGCGGCCGATGGTTGAAGGGGACACTTTGTGGCTCAACGTCTTGGGTTGAAAGGAAAGGAATAGGGATTCGGACTTCCTAAAGGGCTGGGTACGCTTAATGTAAATGCGGAGGGCCCGTCTCACGTCCAGGGTTTGCCAAAGCTTCTCCCTCTCCCGCGAGGGATTGGGGCAGAAGTTCGGGAGCGTGAGTTCCTGTGCCCTGTGGAAGGCCGAGTTGACCTTGGGCAAGAAGGTAGGATGAGGCCGGAGGACCACTCGGTCGGCATGGAAGATGCAAAGGTCCTTTCTCACCGACAAGGCTGCGATCTCCGAGATTCAGCGAGCCGAAGTAATGGCCACCAGGAACACGACTTTGAATATTAAAAACTGGAGGGTGGATTCCCTGAGAGGCTCAAAGGGGTGTTTAGTAAGGGACACAAGGACCTTATTGAGGTCCCAGGTAGGATATCGGTGAACGGTTGGGGGGCATAAGTTAGTGGCTCCTCTGAGGAATGCCCTAATGTAAGGGTGGTGGGAAAGGGAACCAAGGTTGTCACAAGCGATGACAGTTGAGAGGGCTGCGACCTGATGCCTCAAGGTGTTAGGGGAAAGCCCTTTCCTCAGACCTTCTTGGAGGTAGTCCAAAACTTGAGCGATGGAGGGCGAAAGCAGGTTGACCTGGAAATTATGGCACCACTTGCAGAAACTATTCCAAGTGGCATTGTATGTTCGGGTAGTTGAGGGCCGCCTGGCAGCTAAAATGGTATCAATAACCTGGTCAGAGAGCTTCTCGTTTCTTAGACATTCCCGCTCAACCTCCAAACGGCTAACTGGAGCTGGAGGGGCCCCTGGGAAAAGGAGATCCTGTTCGGGGGGATTTTCCAGGGAGAGGCCACCGATAGGTTGCAGAGGTCCGCAAACCATGGGCGACTGGGCCAGTGGGGGGCCACCAGAAGCAGTTCTCCCTTCTCGTGGATGTTTCTGGATGACTCTGGGGACAAGGGCTAATGGGGGGAATGCGTATAGAAGTTCTGGGGGCCAGGGGCAGCGGAGGGCGTTGTAATTCTCGGGCCCATGGGAAGAGTACCTCGAGAAAAACCTTGGGAGTTGTGTGTTGAGGGGGGATGCAAAGAGATCCACTATCGGGAGGCCAAAGATCATGGTCGCCTCCTTGAACAGAGATGGGTGGATGCGCCACTCGGACTGGTCCACCGTGGCCCTGCTCAGCCAGTCTGTTTGGGTGTTTGAGACCCCTGAGATATGCTTTGCTTTGAGAGAGAGGAGATTGCGCTCCGCCCAACGGCAGAGGCGCTCGGCCTCTCTCATCAACTGAATGGACTGGGTACCCCCCTACATGTTGACATGAGCCTTGGCGGTGACGTTGTCCGTGAGTATAAGGACATGCCGTCCGCGTACGTGGGGAAAGAAGTTGCACAGGGCCAGGTGGATGGGGTGAAGCTCCAACCAGTTTATACTGCATGCCCGTTCTGTCTGCAGCCATCTGCCCTGTGTCAAGAGCGAGTGGATGTGAGCGCCCCATCCGGACAGGCTGGCATCTGTGGTGATGATGAGGCGTTGGGGCTCCTTGAAGTGATGACCCTTGTTGATGGCGGAACTGGTCCACCAGAGGAGAGACGTGAGGACCCTTGAGGGCACCTTGACCGTGGCCTTTGAATTGCTTCTGCCAGTCCTTTGGAACAGGAGCAGGAACCACTGTAGGGACCTGGTGTGTAAATGGGCCCAGGGAACAATGGAAATGCATGAGACCATTTTACCTAATAATTTAGACAATTCTAAGAGAGTTACCTTTTTTGATCGTCAGATATGTTTGGCAGATTCCTGGATGCTAAGGAATCTTTCTGAGGAAAGGAAGACCTTCCCTTTAACTGTATCAATGACAGACCCCAAGTGGGTTATCCGGATAAATGGTGACAATTGGCTCTTTTGCCAGTTTACTAGGAACCCATGGTCTTGGAGGGCAGAGAGAGTAGCTCTGGTGTCCCTCTCTGCTTGGCATCTGGAGTGGGACAGGATGAGGATATTATCCAGGTAGCAGTGGAGACGCACAGGAAGGTTCCTGAGGTGAGCCGCTAGAGCCGCGAGGACCTTAGTGAAGGTTCTAGGGGCAGAAGCCAACCCAAAGGGGAGGGCCGCATATTGGAAGTGGCGGTTATTGTAACAGAACCTGAGGAATTTAGAATGGGAGGGTCGGATTGGGATGTATAGATACGCTTCTGAAAGATCTATAGAAGAGAGCCAGTCCCCCTGCCTGGTGCCCAGTAGAATGGACTGTAGGGTGTGCATCTTAAACCTGCGGTGGATCAGGTAACAATTAAGGCATTTCAGGTCTAGAATCGCTCTCCATCCACCTGAGGATTTGGGGACCACGAAGAGGTGGGAGTAGAAACCCTTCCCTCATTGGGAGGGTGGGACAGGTTGGATAGCCTGTATGTTGAGGAGATGATGAATAGCGGAGTCCATCAAGCTGTGTTTGGTGGGATCCCTGGAGGGGGGGATGCCATGAAAAAGTCAGGGGGGGCGCCCTGAAATTCCAGGGCGAGACCAAACCTGATGGTGTCCTGGACCCAGGCATCGGAAGTAGAGGAGTCCCATCGGTTGGCGAAGTGCCTGAGACGTCCGCCGATGGGAAGAGAGGGACGGGATCTATCTGGGGCGCCGGAAGGGCTTCCCCCCTGAAGGGACGCTTGTAGCTGCTGCCCCTTCTGTTCCTGTCGCCCGGATCGGCTCAATCCTGGGGTTGGAATGGCCGAAAGGAGGGGGGTCTCAGGTACCTGGGCGGGAAGGGAGACTGGTAGAAAGGTCGGGAGGATCCTCTCCGAAATGGCTGAGGGGCTCTTGGCTCTGACCTCCGAAAAAGAGAAGGAATTTTTTCTTGCTTCAGGTTTCAGCTAGCAGAGGCTCCAGAGCCATGCCGAACAGTTTGTCCCCCTTGATGGGTGCGGTAGCCAACTTAACTTTATTTTTTACATCCGCCTCCCAGTGTTTGAGCCAGAGCAGGCGGCAGGCTGTAACATGAGAGGTTATTGCTCGGGTGGAGAACTTAACCGCGTGGTAGGTGGCATCGGCCAAGAATTCTGCCACGGCCGTCAGTTTGGCTATGTCCTGATGCACCCTTGTATTAGAGGGGGAGACATGCTGTTTTAGTTGGTGGAGCCACCGGATCGAAGACCTGGTGAAGAAGGAGGCGGCCATGGCTGATCTAATGGCCCAAGCATCGGCTTGGTGAGCCCGGCGTAAGGCTAGTTCGGACCTCTTGTCCTCGGGTTTCAGGGCCTCCAGAGGGTCACTAGGGGAGGAGGAGGATGCTAAGCAACGATGGGCTCATCAACCTCAAGAGTATTGAGCAGGTTGCAGAAGCTTGAGTCAAGGTTGAAAAACCTCTTGTCTTGGCTGGATGGGGCAGGAGGGGCCCCTGTGGAAGCCAACTGATTTGAGACTAGGTCATGAAAGCTAGGTGGAGCCAGAATGACTTCCGCTTCCACAACGGCTGCCTGAAAATGGCGTCCTCTGGGCCCGCCGCCGGTGAAGGGTGAGCAGAGGGAGACTGTGTGGACAGGCCAGAAATGTTTTTGGCCTTAAAGAGGAGCGATTTAAACATGTGTGCTTGAACAAACCCACAAAGGTGGGTTGATCGGGGATGAGACATCTCCCCCTCCATAGGGTCTATCTCCGATAGGGGCTCACCGTGGTGTGTAGACCCCAATTCAAACTCTTCCTCCTCCCTGAACTGATCCAGGCCCTCTATCTCCTCCTCCAGTTCCCCTTCTGGGAGAGGGCTGTCCCTCTGTAAAGGTACCTGACCATGGGGAGGGTCCGATCTAGGCGAGGACCTGACTGATAGAGACTCGTGTTCGGGAGCCATCGGGAGGAGGCCGGGCCTGGACATCTGTTGGAGACCTTCTTCAATCCCCTGGCGGATAGCCATCTTCATCCATGCCCTCATTTGTTCAGGGATCTCGACTGTGGCGGGCTCCTCTTGGCACAGACCAGCGGCCGTGGGAGTAAATGTAGCCTCAGGTGTCCGTCTGGTCATTGGTCCAGGGACCTGATGCCCCTGGGATGAGCTGCGCCTGGAGAGGGAAGAGCAATCTGTGGAGGGGGGGTGTAGAGAGGTAGAAGGAATGGAGGGTGGGAGGGCTGGAGGCACCGTTTGTGACTCCCTGGATCGCCTGTCAAATTCTTTCTCCAGTGCCTTATGGCATCTTAAAGTGTCTCTTTGAGAGGCCTTAGAAGTTTCCTTAGCCTGTCTGCGCAAGTGGTAGAACTTAGATCTGGCCTTCAAAGAAGGGCCTTTAGCGGAATTGTCATCTGCCATTTTAAGAAGTAAGAATTGTATATAAGAATACAATAGGCGGTTGGCTCGCCAAAGGTTCGGCCTACAAAAAAGGCCGGGTGTCCTTTCAGCTGGCCTGCGCCCCCTTTTGGAATTTAAATGTATATAATCTATAATATTATTAATATTATTATTATTATCGATATGTATCTATTAGTTTCAATTAATACATAGATGTATACATATATAAATGTATAAATATTATTATTATTACTATTATTATTATTATATATAGAAATGTTTATATGGATCTTTGGTTATTCGGGTTTTCTCCTGCGTAAGATTGGAAGTATCTAGGCAACGTTTCGATGAAGTCTCATTCATCATCTTCAGGCTTGGTCTTCAGCTCTGTGCTTCTCAGAGTGATGTGAGCTTGCAGCTGCTTCTTCCTTTTAACTGCTAGTGGGGGTGTGACTTGATTGGGTGGGGGCTTGGCTGTGTTCTGATTGGGTGTGGGTGTGTTCTCATTGGTTGGGGCTTTGGCTGTGTTCTCACATCACTCTGAGAAGCACAGAGCTGAAGACCAAGCTTGAAGATGATGAATGAGACTTCATCGAAACGTTGCCTAGATACTTCCAATCTTACGCGGGAGAAAACCCGAATAACCAAAGATCCACATACAAATACCCGCGAGAACCTCAGAAAACAAATATTTATATATATATATATATATATATATATATACATACATATTTCATGTATATGAAAATATATAAACTGATTAACTACGTTCGAGTTAAGGAGTAGTAACCCAGGAGCTTCTTATCCAATTGGTCAAATGAATGCCTGAGGCCGATGCACAGGTTTGGAAATAAGGCCTCAGCCTAACTCCCAGACAACAACCGGGAGGAGGTGACTGCTGTTACTTCGCCCTGAGTGTTGCTGCGGAAAGCCAACAGAAATAACACTACAGAAATAATAATAGTAGCTCTACACAGGCTGGGAGGCCTGTTTAAGCGAGCAGGGTACCTTCACAGCCGAGAATGAGGCCTTTTAAAATGGCGCCCAAGCACAAGCGGCGCCCAAAATGGCGGCTGCCTACGGATCTCCCTGTCGGGGCCGCTCAGGACGGAAACTAGGTCCCTCCTGCAAGCTTAGAAATGACGAGAGGGGCAGTGAAGAGAGATTTGGCGTTCGTGGTGGTGGGAAAACCAGCAGCGCCTGCAGCGCGATCGTTCAAGCTGCTAACGAGGGCAGCGTGGAAAAGCAGCAAGAAAAAAGTCAAATCGAGGGGGGGTTAGCGCAGGAGCGCTGTTAAACTGCCCGCTTTTTTTCCCCCTTGGAGGCAAGGAACGCGCTCCCCTTACTCTAGAGACACACCCAAATGCGCAGAGGCTAAAGGAAAATTAACATTAAAGCAAACCTTAGGTAAAATTGGAAGAGTCCTGAATCGGCCAAGGAGTGATATCAAACACAGCCTAACTCTGACTAGGCTGAGCATAAACTGGGGAACGCAAGGGAGCCACGTGATGGGGGGCGGAGTGTTCCTCAGTAATTAAGCTCAGCCTACAACGACGCAGACTGAAGCATCTCCCACTCTCTGGATGATCCGAGCGGCTCTAAGGAGAATACGGCACTGAGAGGCAGGAAAATTAGGATGAAGTTAGGAAAAGCCAAATACGGCATCTTGCACTTGCTGAGAACAGATTTCTGGTGTTTTAAACAAGGCTCCCAAGTTCAAGCCAAGATCTTCTGCTGGTGTGTCATGCCCCGCCAGAGTCTGAATCTTAGGAGGAAGACAAACAGCTGACAGGAAGTGGGAGTGTGGCTCCATTGGCCGTGGAGGAAACTAGGGAAGGGCACAGTCCGGTTGGGCAGAGCAGGAGAGAGGGAATTCAGAGGAAGACCCAGGCCCATCCCCTCTTCATCCTCGAGCATGCAGGGAGGAATGGAGAAGGGAGCAATATAGTTTACAGGGAAGGAAAGGGGCCTGATTCCCTTCATTAGCCACAGCTGGGAAGAGAGTTTAAAAGAGATACAAGCTGAGTGTGGCAGCTGCTGAATGTTGCAGCGGCAACATGAGTTTATCTTGTGTTGACTTTGGTTTTCTGTGTTCTTGGCATCCTCCCAACCTTGTTGAGTTATTGCCATTCCTTCACATCTGGAATTCCTTCTCCTGCCCTGCTGGATCAATTACCTCATCTTGCCTTGCTTGGACTTATAGTTACACTTTTTGTTGACCATGTTTTGGACTTGAATCTCTGCAGCAAAGGCTGTTCCTGGGAGAGATTTTCTCCAGCCAGAAGGTAATCAGGACATTGGAGGCAAAGTTGGAGCTAATAAAGGGATTCCTACTGATTACCTGACTGTGTTGCCTTTGTGCCACACCCCGGGTCATCACACGGTGTGATACACAACCAAGTGCAGGACCCAGCTACCACCTCCTTAAGCAGCCCTACCAGGAGACACCAGCAACAGAGAGACTCCTCTGGAGGCGTTACAGCTGCCAGCAAATGCCTTAGGACCAACTTGGCATGGAAACATCTGGCGGGGGCCACATTGCCTGGTGTTGGCCATTTCTTCTGCCAGAGTCCCTCTTGCACAGCAACCTCCTCGCCACAAAACTCTGTGCCTTCAAGGCCCCATGGGGTGTCTGGAGAAGAGGCTGGGCTGCTTACCCGGGCCCCAAACGTGGCTCTTTCCTGCTGCCAGGCCTCCCATGGAACCAGAGGGACGCTGATGAGAAGTAAAGCAAAGTGGAGACATGAAGCACTCTGAGCATCAGAAAGATGCCCCACCCATAATCCACTCCCCCATTCAGAAAATCATGACTAGAGAATCCAGAGTTCCTTCTGGTGAATCTGCCTGAAAAAACAGTGGCAGAAGAGTGAGACGCAAACAGCACCCAACACTGAGGTCCCAGTTGCTAACGAGGCCTTCCAGCACCCCAAGGCCCTTCTCACCATGCCACCTTCCCTTCAGCTTCATCCACACATGGCAGGAAAGCTGTGAGGACAAAGCCACAACTGCCTGCAACCAGGAAGTCCACTGCAATTCTGAATCGTCTTCAAAGAGCTGCCAACGAATCCAGAGTTTGGATCGGATCAGATCGGATCCTTCAGATTGGCTGAAAGATCTGGTGCAAATATCGTTCCATTTGAAGCAGCAGAGATCCAACGGAATCGCCTTTAGATAAAAGGGAAGTCCACGCAGGCCTCCTGGCTTGTAATGGACATCTGCCGATGCTGGCATTTTTAAACATGGTTAGAGAGTTGGGGCTTTCTTGACTGCTGCTCTCCAAATGGGGCATCTCTGGAGTAATAACAGTGCTGTCATTTGGAGTGATTCGGTGGAAGGTGAAAGGGGAGGTTATTATGGGAAAGAGAAAGGCCCTGGTGGCCCCAATCTGAGCAGCCAGAGAAGGCGAGACCTTGAAACTGAGAGAAAGAGAAATCCACCTTTTTCTTTTGAAAACAAACCATCTTTTCCATCCTTTGTCCGCTGAGTAGAGCAACCAGTCAGTTACGGATTTTGAACCAGGTCTCACCTTATCTGTACTTGTACCTTTGGTTTTTCCTGCCCAGGTGTCAAACCTTGCTTTCTGGAAATTTGATGAGTTCCCCTTCTATTCCCTCATCTAAGCCATTTATGAAGATACTGAAGAGTCCTGGACCCCGGATCCACTGTAGAAGTGCTTTTCTTAACTGTTTTCTTAAGCATTAAGTCCACTAGACCAGGAGTCTCCAACCTTGGCTGCTTTAAGACTTGTGGACTTCAACTCTACAAGTTTTGCTGCTTGAGGAATTCTGGGAGTTGAAGCCCACAAGTCTTAAAGCGGCCAAGGTTGGAGACTCCTGCACTAGGCTGAGATTGTCCGGGCCTTCTCTCCCCATGGTGGCTGGAGAGAGGCAGCACACACACCCTACCGGATGCAAAGGGGTTTTCTAGGGACACAAAGGCTGAGAAAGCTCCCATCCTCGATGAAGGTCTGGCTGCGTCTGCTCCAGGCTCCCAAAACCCTCCCACAGCAGCCTTCCTTCCGCACTGAGCTGCCGCATCAGGATAAATATAACCCGCCTGGTTATGAACCAGGCAGCACTTGATTTTCAAAGGGAGAAGCTGTTGACACGCCAGTCTAAACAAGGTCAGAACCTGTTAGAATATCCAGAACCATTTTTTAAGTTATGGAAACAAAACGCTCTTCTCAAGCACTGAAGAGCTTTTCTTTAGCAAGCATTGATGATGGTCATAATGGCTGGCTTTGGCCCAGAAAGGCCTTTCAGCCGGGGGGGGGGAGGGTTTGAGGAGGGAGGATGAAGGCTTAAGAGGAGGATGCAAGGCATGGTCTCTCCCCACCCCATTCATGCTCCTCTCTCTCATGTTGGTTCCCCACTTTCTACCGAGCCTTTTTCCAAGAGCTCCCAGGAAACCCTCATGGACTCACTGTGGGAGGAATGGCTGAAAGACCTCAGACCCAAAGACCCCGAGGGGACATTTTACAAGACCTTAAAATGAACAGGCACAGAAGGGGAGGCTAAGAAGATAAGTGCCACTCTGCTGCTACCCAAAGCCACAGATTTGCGTTTAATAAGCAGAACAAAAACACACAACATATGCTGCTACTACTTGGAGAGCAATGTCATAGTGCCCCCCTGCATTTTAACAACTATATAAGTAACCTTTGGGGTTGGCACTTGGCACACAAACAGTATTGTCAGAACTTACAATGTTCTCAGGCCAGGAAAGGGATGCAAATGTCCCACCAGAGCCAGACTGTCCTGCCTAGTTCAGAGCATCACAGAATCATAGAGTTGGGAGAGATTGTGAGATATTGTGGGAATCATCCATGCCAACCCTCTACCCACTGCAAGAACCCACCGCCACCACACATATTATACGATGGACACATGGGCACCAAGTCCATCCTTCCAGCCAAGAGAGTCCACCATTTCCTTGGGCAGCCCTGGTGGCGCAGTGGTTTGAATGCAGTATTGCAGGCTGACTCTGCTCACTGTCAGCAGTTCGATCCTCAACAGTTCAAGGTGGACTCCCATCCTTCTGAGGTGGGTAAAATGAGGACCCAGATTGTTGGGAGAAGAGGCTGACTCTGTAAACCACTTAAAGAGGGCTGTAAAGCATTGTGGAATGATATATGTCTTATTGCTATTGCCACCATGGAACAGGCCTTATGTGTGGATTCAGATTTTATGTCCAACCAAATCCATGTCCTTGCAATTTAGACCACCATTTCATGCCCCACCTTCTAAAGCATCTCTGAACAACTCTACGTCCTTTTGGAAGCAGCTACTGTGTCACCCTAAAATATTATCTTCTGATTAAACCCAAAATCATTCCCCAACGGTTCCTCATTGGTTTTTCTCCTTCCAGACCTCTTACCAGTTTGCTCCAGTTTGTCAGGGTCCTTCCCAAGAGCTGAATTCCGTGTGTGAATTCTGATTAATGCAGGATGGAGAGGAACAAAGGCTCCTCTTAATTTTGGCATTAGATTGTTCTGTTGTTGTGGCCTAGGGTTTTGGGGTGGGTGGGGCTGTTTGTTTTGTTTTTCTTGTTTGTTTTGCAGCTGCAAACCCCCCCCCCCTTGGTTCATGTTCGCCCCGAATTCCTTTCTGCATCTACTGCCACTCATGTTGGGTTCCCCCCCCGCCCCGCCCCTTGCCTTTCATCTCCCCCACTCAAAGGCAAGACACCCGTCTCTGATAGAATTCGTCTTGCTGCTTTCTGCCCATTGTTCCAGCTTGACAAGATCCCCCTGAAACTTGATTCTGCCCTCTGAGAAGTTGCCCATTAGCTTCCCCAATCTTTGTATCACCACAAATCAAAAAGCTGTATTTTCTAACCCCTCAGACAGGTCATTTCCAACGTATGCAGAACGGAGCCTGCAATACCTCACATTTCTCTTTAACCTGATGCCACCAGCCTACCTTTGCCAAGTGCCCACTTGATGGCAGCCCAGGGTGGCCGTTTTCTCCATCAGAATCTCAGGGGAAACAAGTCCCTTGCCGATCGTGGCCTTTTTCCCTGGTCAACTAAAATGATCCCCCGTCATAAATGTAGATTAGGTCAGTTTGACATGGCTTAATTCTGCCAAGCCATGTCTTTAGCATTTAGCATGGCTAAATTTATTTATTTATTTGCCACATTTCTATACTGTTCATCACACTTCCATATCTCTGGACATTTTACAGGCAGAACAGTAAAATGATATAAAAGCTATAGTTAAAAACAAAGCTAAAAACCAGGTAACAACCTAGTTAAAAGGAACAACTGCAAAGTTTAAAAGGCCTAGGGAACACCTTCAGAGAAAGGCTGCCAAGACTGATGACTTAATTATCTGTTCCAGCTTCTGCCCCAAACAAGCACCTAGGATAGGAGTCTGCAATTACCCAGATCGGCTGGTCTTCTGGGGGGACAGGAACAGCTTTCCTTCCAAAAAGGGGCCCTTCCTCCCTCCATCTCTCCTTCTATCAGTATAGCCAAAAAGATCTCTTGTTGCGTTTCGTTTTTCTTGCAAGCTAAGTTTGTTTTCTACTTTAGCCTTCCTGACTTCCTTCTTCCAGCTCTTATGTTCCTAGGCTTCCTTGGAGATTTCACCCATGTTCATTTCCTAGGCGTGCCCTTTTCAACTCTCAGCTCAGGGGAATACTTGCTTCCTAGGTACTGTGGACTGTACCCAGGTTGCACCCAGGCCAAGGCCTTCTTCTCCATCCTTCCCTACATGCTAAGATGCAACACCAGAGCCAGGGATTTGCAAGGTGCAATGGGGGACGTGGGAGAGCCAGAGACCTACAGTTACTGCTAAATCTTGTGCTGCCTTCAGAAAACACTTCCAGCAAACAAAATACCTAACACCACCACCTCTTCCTCCTCCACTCTCTTTTTTACAGTTTCTGAGTGTTGGTTTATATCTTGTGACAGCAGCCAACAGCTCCCTGCCCTGCTGCTGAAGAGTGGCAAACTGACAGAAACTCCTTCCCTCTCAAGGACGGGAAGAAAGGAGGTCAACGTAGATGTGAAGATAAGGCCCCGGAGGCCTCCAAGGTCTGGGCTGTGTTACATTTCATTGAATTTTCAGTTTACAACAACTGAGAACGTGGACAAAGTGTGCCGCAAATGTACATTTATCCACTTAAGCTTTGATTCACCGGTGGGAACTTCAAGATGGATTGAATTTCTGAAAGAGCAGCGATTTAGCTACTGTAATTGGCTTGAGGGGACAGAACAACTGTGTTCTTCTCTCAAACAGTTTCCTCTTCATGCTGCTTAAGGTCTCTTCCAAAGGATCACATGCAGTCCCTTCCTAGAGAATCTGCTCAAACAAGGACACAGGGAGAAGATCAGTATCTGACACTCTATGATGGACACTTAACTTCTTCTTCCTAGCGCCGAGATGGCGAACCTATGGCACACATGCCACAAGCGTCACGCAGAGCCATTTGTGCTGGCACGCAAGCCACAAGCAAACTTGCCTCACTGCACATGTGCGCGCCTCACAGCTGATTTTTTTCAGTTGGTTTGAGGCCTTTTTCAGCCTTCCAGAGGTAAGGCTTTTCAGGATGAATGATAGGCCCATTTCATCACTTCCTGTAATACTGGAAGTGATGAAACAGACCTATAATTCAGCCTGAAAGACCTTGCAGAGGCTTTTTCCAACCCTCTGGAAGGCTGAAAGAGGCCTCAAACCATCCAAAAAAATCAGCTGTGAGGTGCAGGGCAGGTAAGGGGGTGACAGGGGGGATTGCATGACCATTGCAGGGGATGTGGGGAGGGGGCACTCATTGCATTCTGGGTGCTGGCATGCAAGTGTGTGGGCGCTGACGCGCATGCAATTTTTGGCACAGGAGCCCAAAAAGGTTAGCCACCACTATCCTAGAGTATTCCCACAGGTGCAGGATCCACTTTTTGGATCATTGAATGCCCACTTTGCAACAGTCAACTATATCTCTGGGGCTTAGGCCCACGGTTTGCATGTCTTTGTTGATGGTGTCTTGCCATCTCTGTCTTGGACACCCATGAGATTGCTGGCCATTGACTTCTAGTTGGTAGGCTGCCTTGGCCACGGTGGAAGGTGCTGCTCTCTGGACGTGTCCATCCCAGCGGATTCAGCCTTCTCTCATCTTCTCTGTAAGAGGTGCCACACAAATGGATACTTAACAACTTTCGAAAAAACCCTGCTCTCTTTTCTACAATTGTACCCCAAGGCTGTATAATGACACACAATACCATAGAGGCATTGCAGATGAACTAAAAATAAAACCAACCAGACCGATGCGCATCATGCTTGTTCAACTTGTTAGGAAGGAGGTTCCTGCCAAACAAGTCCACTCACAGAAACACGTCCAATGCATCCCTGGTGCTGGATGGATGCACAGAGTCTCTCCTGAGGATATCGGTGGTCACTAGACCAAACCACCCTAGTGCCATTTAGGCCATCATGTCTAAATAACCCCAGAAATATCTTCCGGAATTAACTTTTCCAAGAAGGATCGGAGCCACTGCCCAAAACTAAGTTCCACTCCTTGTCCAGTCATTTCGCAAAGATATCATACCTGACTGACATCAACAGCTTTTGAGAGTCCCAGTTCTCAACTATTGGAGCAGAAAAACAAACTGGGGAGAAACATTCATCTTCCTACTATCCCGTTTCACCCAGCTAACCGCCAGTTTCATACACCAGTTCAGCATTGGGGTTGGTACGGTAGCCTAGAGGTGGAGGTTTTGCCTCACAATCAGGAGGCTGTGAGTTCAATCCTAGATAGAGGCAGATATTTCTCTCTGGGCACAATGAGTATATCTGCTGAACAAAACTCAGCACTGGCGACAGGAAGGGCATCTGGCCAGTTAACACTCTGATAACTCTAATCAGTTGTCCAGACTCCACCCCACAAGGGATTATAGGGTCATTAAAAGATGATGATGATGATACACTAGTTCAGCCTTATCTGACTTAAATGCAAAGTATTTGTGCCAGCTAAAAATCTCTTGCGACTGGAGTCAGACTGTCCCAGAGAGGGAACTGCTTCTCTGCGAAACCCATCAGTTGAGGATCCTTCTAGATCCAGTTTGGTCAATGGCACGCAAAGCGACCTCTGTATCAGGAAGCATTTTTCATCAGATCACGTTGACTTCTTTCTTGTGGCTTCTCCTAGATACAGAAACGGAGATAACACTAGTTCTTCAGAACCAACTTTGTAAAGTTGTATACAATTTTTATATATTTGGGAAATATTTTTCTTCGTTCCACTTTAAATTGCTTGTCATGTCTGGTCAAGCCACATACATGGGTTGTTTTTTTTTAACTTCTTTGGGTGATACATTACACAAAATCATGAGATATGGAGAAAGTGGCAGACTGAGCAATCGTGACATTTCCATTTTCAGGGCAAGGATGACAACCTGAGACTAATGCACCTTGAAGCTGCCAACCTGAATTTTCTTGATTCTTCCCAGATCTTCCTCCCACTTCTGTCGTATCTTTAATTTATTTATATTTCCGGTTTCTAAGCCATCCATTTCCCTCAGGGAGGAGTTCCTGCTTGAATAGTTCTAGACAGATCAAAATGATGCTTCGACTTTAAGTGTATTGCTGTGACTTCTCCTCATCATCATTACAGCGTTTTCTCCTTTATTCTCCTTTAGTTTTACAGCCACCACTAAGCAATGACACATGGGGAAGAAATAGGACAGCACGTACCATAGCATAGGAGCATGACGATGACTAATAAATGATTTTTAAAAGATTCATTTATTTCTATAAATCTCTATATTCCACCAATACTAGCCTATCACAACCTTAAAATTATTCTAAGCCTATTTCTTCAATAAGGACAGTTATTCCCAGGCCTATCCTTTCATTTGTACCCCCAGATCCCTCTCCACACTGACCTGGAAGGAAGGATCCAGTATAGGCAATCCTCAACTTACCAGAGTTTGCTTAGTGACTGGTCAAAGTTACAAAAAGCACTGAAAAAAAGTGACCATTTTTCACACTTGTGACCGTTGCAGCATCCTCATTGGTCACGTGATTTACATTTGGATGCTTGACGACCGATTCATATTTATGAAGGTTGCAGTGTCTCCCAGGGGAGCAGTGTCTATCTGTATCTATCTATAACTCTTGTTGACTTTGCTCATCTCCCCCCAGAGGAACTATGTTCCAATGGGCCTATGCAGAACAAGTAAGAAAGGGAAGCGCCCAAGAGAAGAGAAGGGGATGGTATCCCTGGCTACCACAAATGGAATGGGGGGGGGGCTCAGAGTTAATAGAGGATAGAAATGAGTAAAGTTCAGTTGGACATTAGCTGTTCATGGGAACTGCCTGCCTCAGTTTCTCTGCTGGAGGAGCTGACATTTCTTGGAGAGGAGGCAATGACGCCTCACCCCAGGTCTTTGGATGACCTTGCCCAGCACGTCGAAAGCAGATTGGGGTTGAAGACCATAAGTCTGGGGGACTCCAGTGCCCACCGAGGCAGCCCAGGAGACAGCCTAGGAGGTTGTTATACAGCATTGAGGCTGGGTCAATAAAATCAATGGGGATTGTTGACTCCTAACGCCCAGCCTATAAATAGTTTCTCACAACCCGTCACCCACAAAGCAGTGCCTGCAAATGTCCCCAAGTACAGCTGCTACACCCTGCCCATCCTTGGACCTCGATGCCATGTTCAAAACATTTCTGCCCAGGTCTTTGGTTGGTATCCCTTCAGCCTGGTAAGGGATACCAACCAAAGCCGTCCAAAGTCACCCAATCTGAAGGATCCCCAAATTCATTGCCCAACTATTCCACCTACAGACCCTCACAACACCCTAAAAAACCGCAGCCCACTCACCCACAGCCAAACTCAGCACCCAATGACACAAAAAGAAGTGACCAACCACTAACTGAACCAATGTGAACTGTGCAAAGATAAACCATTTTCAATGACTCTGTTAAGGATGGCCCTAAGACTCTTTTATGAAGCAAGCAAAATAGTACTGAATCCTTGCATAAGATCAGCCTCTACTTTTAACAGAATAAAAGAATAACAGAGCTGGAAGGGAACTTGGAGGTCTTCTAGTCCAACCCCCTGCAGGAGGCCCTGTACCACTGCAGACAAATGGCTGTCTAGTCTCTTCTTAAAAGCCTCCAGGGATGGAGCCCCCACAACCTCTGGAGACCAGCCTTTTCACCGATGAATTGTTCCCAGTGTCAAGAAATTTCTCCTTAATTCTAGGTTGGATTTCTCTTTGATAAGCTTCCATCCACTATTTCTTGCCCTGCCCTCAGGTGCTTTGGGGTGGCCAGGGACCACTGGTGGTCCACGAGAAAATTTTGGTGGTCCGCAGATAAATGTTATCCCCAAAGCAATTAATCCAGGCTGGCGGGAACACAAGGCTTGCGTCGCTTGCATTGCGAACAACACGAGGTAGTGAGGGGAGGGGGGAAAGAGCGGAGGGGGAACTTGCCTCACGCACCTGGCCTGGTCACCAGGCTGCTTCTCTCCGCTACTTTCCTCTTCTGCTTTTGGCTGCATGCAAGGAAAGCAGCAGAAGTCTTTCTTTCTCTCCCCCAAACTCCGCCAGAAATGAGTCTTTGGGACCCTGCAAGGCCTTCTGCTTCGAGAGGCTGTGCTGGCAAAGACTCATTTCTGGCGGAGTTTGGGGGAGAGAAAGAAAGACTTCTGCTGCTTCTGCTGCTTTCCTTGCATGAAGCCAAAAGTCTCTCTCTCTCTCTCTCCCCCCCGAGAACGGAGCTGGAGATGTTATCCTGCGATCCCAAATAAAGAACAATCGATCGGTAGGAAAACAGGATGGGGAATTTTCCTGCAGGCTTTGGGGGGATTTTTCCAGGGTCTCCGGTCCATGGGATTTAAAATTATGAGTTTGGTGGTCCCTGAGGTCCAAAAGGTTGGTAACCCCTGCTTTGGACAATTGGTGCACCCCATAACACCCCCACAAATATTGAGACACTTTTATTATGTCACCCCTAATCCTTCTCTTCATTAGATTAGGCATTCCCAGTTCCTGGAACTTTTCATCATATGGCTTAGCTTCCACCTAATAGTCTTTGTTGCTCTTCTCTGCACCCTTTCTAAAACCTGAACACCTTTTTGCTGTTGTGGTGACCAAAACTGGACATATTATTCCAAATGTGGTCTTACCAGTGTAGTACAAAGCAGCACTAACATTACTTCATGTGATCCTTATGCTACACCTCTGTTGATGCAGCCCAGGACTGCATTAGCCTTCATGGCAGCTGTAGCACACTGCTGGCTCACACTTAACTGACTGGCCACTAGGACTCCGAGATCCCTCTTGCAATTGCTAGTTGAGGCAGGTCCCACTTATTACGGAATATATATATACTGGTGCATTTGGTTTTTCTCCTGTAAATGCAAACCTTCTTTTATCACCACTGAATTTAATTTTGTTGTATAGGGCCCAGTGTTCAAGTTTGTCAAGATCTTGGGCCTATCTTCCAAAGTGCTAGCAGTTCCTCTCTTTTGAAACCAAAGGCCTCCAGCGAATGCCACAACATCTCACTCTCTTGCTCTGCTCCATGAGCTTAAGGGATCATGCTGACGACAATCTCTCCTTGGGACTCTTTCTGAAGATCAGGCAGGAGCTGCAGTGGGACCAAGGAAAACCACTACTCACAGGGAGACCCTTAACGGTAAAGCTCCACTATTTCACCATTGCTGCATGAATGCCTAAGCCCAATTCAGAGTGGCACTGGGATGTGTCAGGGGCTGTTTGACCTCACAGAACTCTCTCCATCCTATCCAGACCTCTAACATAAGGCCAATTCCATAAGGAATTTATATATATAAATATATATATATATATATGTATATATGGATCTTTGGTTATTCGGGTTTTCTCCCGCGTAAGATTGGAAGTATCTAGGCAACGTTTCGATGAAGTCTCATTCATCATCTTCAGGCTTGGTCTTCAGCTCTGTGCTTCTCAGAGTGATGTGAGCTTGCAGCTGCTTCTTCCTTTTAACTGCTAGTGGGGGTGTGACTTGATTGGGTGGGGGCTTGGCTGTGTTCTGATTGGGTGTGGGTGTGTTCTCATTGGTTGGGGCTTTGGCTGTGTTCTCACATCACTCTGAGAAGCACAGAGCTGAAGACCAAGCCTGAAGATGATGAATGAGACTTCATAGAAACGTTGCCTAGATACTTCCAATCTTACGCGGGAGAAAACCCGAATAACCAAAGATCCACATACAAATACCCGCGAGAACCTCAGAAAATATATATATGTATGTATGTATGTATATGTATAAATATATATATATATATATATATATATATATATATATACACATACACATATACATATATACACACATACATACATACACACACACACACATACATACATGGACCCCAACAGCAGGTCTGGCCCTAATCTTGTCATTGGCATAAGAAACCCAAGAAACCTGATATGTATTGTGTGAAACCATTATATGGAGGTCTGTGGACCTGCATTCATGTTCATTCCTGTCTGCATAGCCCATAATGCTCACTCAATGCACAGCTTGGCTCACTCAATGATCTTCTAAAATGCCCACCTTCTTCAACTAAACCACTTCAACTAAATCACTCAAAAGTGATCCAGGAATTAAATGACAAGTGTATTAGTGTACCAGAGTATACCAGAACAGATAATCAGAGTTGAAAGGGATCTTGTAGTTCATCTAGTCTAACCCCCCGCTCAAGTGGAAGACCCTACACCATTTCTGACAGATGGCAGTCCAGTCTCTTCTTGAAAGCCTTCAGTGATGAAGCTCCCACAACTTCCGAAGGAAATTTCTGTTCCCTGGGTTGATTGTTCTGTCAGAAAATTCCTCATTACAGTGTTCAGACATGGCTACACCCCTCTGTCAGGCAAGCTGGCCTGTTTCCACTTCTCCTCGGTTTGTACATCAGCCAGATGTGCTTGTTTTTCACTGGCTGCTGCCTGAAAACTCTCTTGCCAGCCAGGAAGGCACCTGCAATGCCCTACCGTTTTCCAAGCTTCAAACCTCACAGGACCTCCGGGGTCTCTTGGGAGCCTGACTGATCCCAGTAGCATCACAATCAATAGAAGCCTCATCCTTTTCTGCTTGTATTGTAACCTCACACCAGTGACACACCAAAGGGGCAGAATTTGTGGCACAATAAGATGGCACCCCTTCTGCCAGTTCGTTACACAAAAGACTGCTAAACCTTGTGAAATTTCAGGATGCATGCAGAAATCTCAGGGGCAAAAGACCAAAACCTGGTAAAAACTGAAGATTGCAGATGTGAAATTGGCTGAAATTTCTCAAAAAACATACTTATGCAAGAGCTGTCAGGAAGCTTTTTCTAAAGTTCTGTCAGAAAAATCTGAAACAGAGGGGATGGGGTGGGAGAGGCTCCCCTTATTTGGGCAGACATTCTTGGGATGGTTTTGCCTGCGATTCCCGCCCCAAAGAAGGGGTCCAACCCAGGGACCCGGATGGCCTCTCTCCATTCAAAGCCGCCCAGAGGACATCTGTCTTCTCATCTTTGCACAAAGGCAAAAAAAAACTTCACAAAAAGTCAGAGCACCAGAACCAGGCGGGGACCCCTTTCAGCCGATGGTGGGCTCCTCCATGAAAGAAACCACAGGAAGTGCAGGAACCCCCCTCGAAGGATGGAAGGAAGGCACAGAGCCAGGCTGTGCGAAGGACACAAGGGAAACACTTGGACCAATCCAGCCGCCACAGCGATAAGCAACACTTTGATGCTGCAATTCAGCAGAGACAATATACAAAACCTCAAAAGGCAACACCAAGACCAGGAGCCTCCTTGCCAGCTACCAACACGCAGAGAAGCCGGGATGAACCTCAGACAGACCACCCCGCAAAAGGCAACAGCCCCACGAAGGATGCAGCAAGGAGAGAAACACCCCGAGGGCGCCAAAGGCTTTTGTGGACACCGGAGACCAAGTCCTCCTCGTGGGTCCAATCGCACTGCCAGGCTTCCACCTGCACCCATCAAGCCCTCCGAGTCCGGCAGCGAAGCGTCTCCCGCAAGCCGCCCAGCTGCTCCACGCCCAGGCTCTTCTCGGCAGCCGCAAGCCAGAGCCGGACTTTCCACCCGCGGCGGCGGCGGCGGCGGGGGCGGCGGGGGCGCCTGGGAAGGGCGGGCGCGCCTGGGAAGGGCGGGCGCCGCTCTCCGCACTGCGGGGGCCGGGCAAGCGCCGGACGGGGCTCGGCGGGCTCACCTTGAACTCGCGGCTGTGCTGCGGCGTGTACTGGAGGGTCCAGAGGGCGCGCACCAGCTCCGCCAGCTGCTCCGTCACCTCCCCGGCGCGGGGCTCCGGCTCGGCCGGGGGCGGCGCGGGGCCGGCGGGAGCTCCGCGGAAATGCTCCAGCGCCAGGAACTCGGCCAGCGGCTCCGTGTTGCTCAGGCACTGCAGCACGGCGTTCATGAAGCACGTGTTCCCGTGGTTGCGCAGCCCCGACACGCCGGGCACCAGCGCCGCCACGGCCGAGGGGCAGCAGGGCGGGGGGCCGACGGGGGGCGCCGGCGACGACGGGGGGGGGCCCGGCTGCTCCTCCGGCGGGGCCGGCGGCGGCGGCGGCGGCGGCTGGGGGGCCGGCGGGGCGGCGGGGCTCCCGTGCTCGCCGCCCAGGTGCGAGAGCGTGGAGAGCGTCCGCAGCACGCGGCTCACCAGCCCGCCCAGCGAGGAGCCCCCCGCGCCGCGCCCGCGGAACAGCAGCCGCTTCCCCAGCGAACGCTTCTCTTTCTCCTTGCCCGCCGCCGCCGGCCCCGCGCCCGCCGCCCCGGACGCCGGTAGCCCCGGGGCCGGCGCGCCGCTCACCCGGCCCGCCATGGCGCCTCTCCCGGCGGGCGGAGCGGGGGAGGGGGGGCAGCGCCGCAACCGGGCCGGCGGGTCAGGCGGCGGAGGGCTCAGGCGGCGGCGGCGGCAGGGGCGGGGCGCGCATGGCGCACGGCGCGTCACGCACGAAGCCGGGTGCGCCATCTCGGGGCCGGGCGCCGCGTTCCCTCTGGGCCGGGGCCGGCCGCCATCTTAGAGCCGGGCAGGCCTTAAAGAGCCCGCGCTGCCGTTCTGCCCTACTCCCCCCCCATCCCTATGGCCTCGGAGGACCGTACAGCTCTCCCCGCTCTCCGGACCCGCGTCTGGCTGGGGAGGGGAGGGGGGGCGTTGCGCGGAAGGGCTCTTGGGCCCAGGGGGGACTCTCGGGAAGGAGCCAGGGGGAAGGCCGGCCAGGTACCCTCCTTGGTTGGATTCCACCCCGCCCAGCCGCCCCTCTCTGCCCTCCCAGAATCCCCCGGCCTGGACCTGAGAAAGAGATGGAGAGCCAGGCTGCCTCTCAGTGAACCCCTGAGAGGGTTTCCAGGCAAAGCAGCTCAGACACCGCTGGAGTTTCTGGAAAGAGGTTTATTGCTGGGGGTCGCGGGGAGAAAACTTCGAAAAAGCGTTGTTTGTTGACCAACCGTCCCTCCCCCCCTCCCCCCAGTGGTGGAAGGCAACCGGTCTTGAGGGTCATTGGGCTGCTTGAAGAAGGGCTGCCCCTTGTTCTTCACCTTTGCTTTGCTTTATTGTCATTGCACCTCGTACAACGAAATTAAATGCCATCCTCAGGGTACAAAAATTATGACTATGAAAATAAATACAAACACACATCCCTCACATTCTATACAATTGAATTGAAAACCCCTGATATCGCCTTAATATTGCATTATTATACAGTAGAATTCAACAGAGCTGCTGCCCTGTTTTTCAGCCTGTTTGTCCTTGTTTTTATTATTGTCCTGTAGGGTCTGCCAGATGGTAATAGTTAAAAAAAAGGGAGCCCAGGATGAGATGGATCTTTGAGAATGTTTTGAGCTTTCTTAAGGCAGCGGAAGCTCTAAAGCTCTTCCAAAGAAGGGAGAGGGCAACCCAGGATCCTCTGAGGGGCAATGACGTTCACCCTCTGGAGTGACATCCTATCTGTCACTGTGCAATTGGCAAACCATACAGAGGTGCAGTAAGTTAAGATACTCTCTCTGGTGCAGCGGTAGAAGGTCACCGGCAGTTTCTCATTCCATTGTTGTTTCCTCAGAAGTCTCAGGTTGTATAATCTCTGTTGGGCCCTTTTGACCAGGGTTGCAATGTGATCACCCCAGGTCAGGTCCTCTTTTATGGTAACACCCAGAAAACTGGCCACTTGCTCCACTCGGTCTCTATTGATAAGCAATGGCTGGATGTCTGATCTGTTCCTTCTATAGTCCATTATAAGCTCCTTGGTTTTATTGGTGTTGAGGACCAAGTTATTGTCTCCATATCACGAAAGCAACTTCTCAAGGATAAACATTTCCAATTCCCTCCGTCTCTTGTCATCAGAGTTTCTCATCTCTGGTTTTCTTCTTTGCCCTTTCTTGGACCTCTTCCATGAAATTCATCCCTTTGGGGCCAGATCCTGGCCAGCAGGGCAGGGCAGCTGTTATTTTCTCTGGTCTGGAGACTAAGCTTCCACTATGCACCTTTAAATTCCATTAGCCTCTTCTGTACAAACATTTCCTTATTTAAATGTATTATGCCACCCAACTCATTCTATAAAACAAACATGGCTGACTCACACTCAGTTTGCAAACAATAATGATGAGAGAGAGAGAGCTCTGATTTAATACCATTTCTTAAAAGGAAGAACACTAGTGAAATGATAACATATACATACCTACACATATACCAGAGGTGGTATTCAGCAGGTTCTGACCAGTTCTGGAGAATTGCTAGCGGAAATTTTGAGTGGTTCAGAGAACTGGCAAATCCCACCTCTGACTGGAGATTTTACAGTCTCCTTCTCCTGCCACCCTCACCAAGCCACATCCACAGAACCGGCAGTAAAAAAAATTGAATCCCACCACTGGCATATACACAATTTAGGGTGCTCCTTGTATGCAGCAGGCTGGAACTTGGCATCTTTTTAAAGAAAGGACAGTCTGCATCTGTTTGCTCTCTATTTTGGTTATCATTCCAATCAGTATAAAATGTTATTCTCACATTGTCTTTTCAATTGATTCTATATTGATTTCCACCTGCCAAGACCTTTCGCAAAGATGGAAATAACTTTTGCACCTCCCCGGTAGCTAATAAGTGCATGTACTCAAGGCCTTAGATAGGCACATGAAATAGCAGGATTGAACACCTGCAGTCTACAAGGAAATGGATATTTTGGTCTGGCTTCTTCACCAAAATTACTGTAGGAGTGAAGTCCTCACCACTTTTACTCCCCTTCTCTTATAAGCCATTGTTCTGCCACTGGCCTTCTTTGGCTGAGATCTGAGGAACGCATCCTTTCTTGTATTAATTATGCCCCTGAACAAATCAACCCTCCCTCTCTTGTTGTCAAACTACTTCCAGAAATCATCCCTTGTTGAAACATGTCTTTGCCCTTTGGAGCTGATTAATTCCTCCTTTTTCTTTTGTTGACATCCTCCATTCAGGACTTCAAAACCTGCTGCAAATTACACTAGTATTAAAGTATCCACCATTCAGTCTTCAACAAAGAACACATTTCACTTTTTCCATTAGAGTTTTTTTAATGAAGTCAGCACGCAAGTCACCACATAACATGAAAGCGGCATTCAGTCATTTATAGAAGAATTGCCATAATCTCAATTCAAAACTATTTTATCATTCCTGAGTTGTTGGGGTTTTTTTTTTTTAATCTACCTGAAGGCAGTTCAGAATTTGCTCAACTAATTTTACTTTTCTTTTGAGTTTTTATGCATGCTGTATTAAAGCTACTTTTTCCTCAGAGATTTGTTCCTCAATTCTCTTTTACTGAAGAAGAAAGCAGTTGCATTATTTTCGTCCACAGATGTGACTGAAATGGGAACAATTTGTGTGCCTCTCCCAAGTGGGCATGCCGGCCTCACTGTCCTTCTCCATCCCGGTTCTTGGGATTCTCAGTCATCCACTTTATGTTTCTATCATGGTAGCCTGCAGCCTTCTGGATGAACCACCTGGAGAAGCCACAGAGTTTCCCTAAAGTCTGCATACCTTCTTCCATTTAGGCCAGGGATTTCAAACTCAAAGTCTGTGGGGTGCTTAGATCTGGCCCACAGAGCCACCCTGGAAAAGCAAAGGATTATCCAGCGGTGCTTCTGCCAGTGGTTTGCAGGAGGCCGTTGTAGCCGAAAAAGGAGCTTGAGAGCCCGTTTTTGCTGGCAAAGCACTTGGGCCACCACAGCTGCCCAAGACCCCCATGCCCCACCCAGAGGTCAAACACAACTGTGATGCATCCCTCAATAAACCAAGTTTGACACCCCGATCTAGGCTATAGGAATAGCAATAGCCCTTAGACTTATAGACCGCTTCACAGTGCTTTCCAGCCCTCTCTAAACGGTTTACAGAGTCAGCCTCTTGCCTCCAACAATCTGGGTCCTCATTTTACCCACCTCAGAAGGAGGGAAGGCTGAGTTAACCTTGAGCCAGTGAGGTTCGAACTGCCTAATTGCTGGCAGTGGGTAGTCAGCAGAAGCAACTTGCAGTACTGGAC
This sequence comes from Hydrophis major, assembly GCA_033807585.1. NCBI lineage: Eukaryota > Metazoa > Chordata > Lepidosauria > Squamata > Elapidae > Hydrophis > Hydrophis major. The sequence continues at coordinate 1,892,229 of CM066340.1, forward strand.
TTGAACCACTGCACCACCGTGGCCCATTAGGAAAAACACCAAGGCAAAAACGTGGTCCTTCTCCAGATTCCAGAGGAGACGGAGCCATTGGTTGTGCATCTCCGGTTGTGCAATCAATCACTGCTAGACTACATTTTCCTCTTCAAAAAGGTTCAGTCCGGTCTGCTTGTTCGGGAAGGTTGTTTTAATGGTGCAGGCAGTGCTCGACTGACAGCCACAATTGAGCCCAGAATTTCCGTTGCTAAGCGAGACATTTGTTAAATGGATTTTGCCCCATTTTATGACCTTTCTTGCCACAGTTGTTAAGCGAAGCACTGCAGTGGTCGTAAGTGAAAAACGGTCATGTCACTTTTTCAGAGCCCTTGTAAATTTGAATGATCACCAAATGAACTGTTGTTAAGCTGAAGATTATCTTGTAGTGCTTTTTCGTTTTGTTCACTTGGAAAATCCTGGCATCTTTACCAATAACTCTTCACATCTTACAGAGGCATCCGCAAGATACATGTCACACATGAAAACAGACAAAAAGTTTTTTTACCAAAACTTGCAAACATTACTGGCATCTTAAGAAATTCCTGGATTGGACTAAAATACATACATGGCTTGAAAAAAATGACAAAACAGCATACAGATTTGAAACCAGAAATATTTTTATTGGGTATCTTGCCTGAAGGATACAGTAGAGAATTGACATATATGATTATAAATGTGTTAACAGCGGCTAGAATTGCATTTCCTAGAAATTGGAAAAGTGAAAAAATTCCAATAGAGGAAGAGGTGATTAAGAAAATGATGGAATGTGCAGAAATGAGTAAATTGACATTAGCAATCAGAGAGCAAGAGGATAAAGAATATTTTAAAATGTGGCATTTATTTATCAATGATTAGACAAGAAAATAGAGAAATTATGTTATAAAAAGGAATAGTATAATATGCAAGATAATGTGATGTAATGATATTATATAATTGAACATAATGAAATGAATTCTCAGATTTGTTAAAACTCAGACTTGCTAGATAAGAACCATGTGAATTTTTAGCTGAGACTAATAATGATATAATGATAATACAATGCAATATAATATAATATAATATAATATGTATAGTTGACTTATGTAATCTAAATATATGTTTGGAAGGAGAAGATTGTTGATATTATGACATTGCACGAAAGAAATGTACCAACCGACATGCTGTATTTTGGAAGATGGTTTTATGTTGATGTTTGTGTTTGTAAGTGTTTGTCTTTAAAAAATAAAAACTTAAAGAAAAAAGAAACTCCTCTGCCTTATATTGCTTTGCCTTAATGTCCAATATTATATAATGCATTATTTAATTTACACAACGAGCTGAATATTTTTCTATGTTTATTAAATATGATTCATTCTTTCACTGATCATTTTTCTTTTAGGTATTCATCGGTTTAAGGTATAATTTTTCCAGTAAAGTTCTCTTGAGGCTTCTACTGCCTCAGACTTTTGTCCTGTTATAATTTCTCTGATTTTTCCCAGAGAGAAATCCCTTTTTATCCCCCTTTTAAATGCAGATATCTCGTACAGCTGAGGAACTGTTGAAGCATTTCAAACTGAGAGAAGGATTTTTTTTTATCCCTACTCTTGGGTGAAGCTTATTGACCTCTATCACTCCCCCACTTATAATTTTATGAATCTAAAATGAATAGAGTAAAATGAATGAGCTGGAAGGGTCCTTGGAGGTCTTCTAGTCCAGCCCCCTGCTCAAGCAGGAGAACCTGTGCTATTTTAGATGAGTGACCGTCTAGACTCTTCTAGGCAAGATCCAGTTAAATTCTGTATGTTCTGCCTACTTCCACGGAGGCTGACGTAACTGGGTGCCAAATATTGACTTTCTTTAATCCGTGTTTTAAATCTTTCCCTGAAGAAATCAGATCCCATTTGAAAACAACCTCTTTGAATCTGTCTCAGCCGCCACCGGATCAGTCCTCAGACAGTCCCCAGGGCTTCATGCACTTTCTATCTTGAGCTCCTCCAGCCTCCAGCTCTCCCCTTTTCTGCATTTGTGACTCACACTTGCCCCTCCCCTGGTGTTGCTCTTGTTTCTCTCCTTGGAGCGCTCCATTTGCATTCCCTCTTTTTTTAATAATTTTTATTTTATTTTATAAATTTATAAATATTTGCATTCTCAAGCCACCTCTGAGCTTCCCCATGTGGTCTTCCTTCCTCCATCCTGGCACCTTCTCCTCTGGCTACCGTGGACCTTTTTCAGGACACCTTATGGCCAGGAGGTCTTTCTGGAGCTGCCATCTCATGCCCTGAGGCTTCTGCCAACCTTCAGCCCTGTCGCTCCCAGTACAAGCCATATCTGGCCTTTTATTCACTTTTCCTCCTTTTCAAAAGGTTTAACATGACCATCCCTGCCCAGAGCCCTTCCTTGAAGGAGCTGGGCAGTTTAGAAACATCATACATACATACATACATACATACATACATACATACATACATTATTTTTCAGCTGTTAAAAATTTCCACCACAGCATATAAGGAGAATTTATTTAAAAGGTTTTACCGATGGCATCTCCCACCAGCTAGGCTGGCCAAGATGTATAAAAATCAATCCCCCAAATGTTGGAAATGTTTAATGGAATGAGGCATATACTATCATGCATGGTGGAGCTGTAAAAAAGCACAAGAGTTTTGGCACAGGATTGGGAAATGATGGGAAGAAATGGGATTTAAAATAGACCATAGACCAGAATGTTTCCTATTGGGAATTATACCAAAACATATAAAAAGGAAGAGTTATATTTGATCATACATGTCATCACTGCAGAAAGAATGGTATTTGACCAGAAGTGGAAAGAGAAAGAAATTCCTAGTGAACATGAAGTAATAAATAAAATTTTGTCTTGCACTGAAATGGATAGGCTAACACTAGAGATGAAAAATAAGGATGAATCAGAATATTATATAATTTGGAATAGATTCTACTATTCGTGGGGACAGAAAGGGAGGGTTTAAGATTAAAAAGAGTTGTTAAGAGGACATCTGTGATCATGAGACTTAAATAATACCAAGAATGTTGGAAGATGTAAGTAAGGATGAATAAATGTATATATGTGTACAAATGTATATAAGATCTACATTCTATTTTATTTCATTAGAACGATGACCAAAAGTTATATCAAAACTGCCACACCATGTTCAATGTTTTTTAAAAGTTATGTTTAATAAAAAATTAAAAAAAAATTCCCCCACTCAATTTTTAAATCAGGTGTATACTGTATATTTTCTCCCTGAATAAGCTGTGTTCCCTTGAAGCATTCTGATTGCACCATGAAAGTCCAAATTTTTAGTAAATAAAACAAGAATAATAGATATTTATGAATAACCTCTTTTTCTATTACTTTCTATTGTATCTTTAGAGAATTGTCCTTTTTTTTTCACTTGGGTCCCATTGAATCAGCAGGGTAACTTTGCCCTTCAACGTTTTCTTTCAGCCCCACACAAGTTTTCCTCCCAAGAACAAGCTGTGAGGCTCCTGAGTCACGGCAGGTAAGGCCACCAGGTGCTGGTGGCAAGAAAAGACACACCGAAGAGAAACGCAGGAGGGGAAGGGGAGAAGAAGCCTCGTTCTCAGGCCTCTCCCCACACACAGGCTGCTGATGCCCAACCGTTGTTATCAGATGAGGCTGGCCGGTCCCCGCAGGAAACTCTCAAGGCCCGTGGATCAAGGGGGCACTCGGCCTTGGCTAGGCACCCAAGGGTTTCAGTGGATGGAGGGAGGGAGGCTGCCGTTGTTATAAAGGGGGTAATCCATGTTAGTAGCAAGGGAAGGTCCCCTGGAAGTAGGGCACAAGAGAGCCTTGGGGGCTTGGGACACAACATCCCCGTCTGGAATTGGAAGTGTTTCATCACGTGTGCATAACACAAGTAGCACACCATACATTACACTACTAGTGTCTAATATTAAAGAATCTTTGAAGGTCACTGCACATTATTAAGAGGTGCAGAACTTGTTAAGGAAATGACAGGCCTTGAAAACCTGGTTTTGCCAACGGGCCTGTGGGAACCCAGAGTGGGATGGAGCCCATCCAGTGGCTTCTTGGACTGATGGTTGTTATTCGTGGTGGGGAGGTGTCACCTTTTATATGAGATTTTTTTATCTTGATTAGCTGCCCAAAGTCATTGAGAGGGAATTAGGCAGCCGTATACGTTTTCTTTCTTTTATTCATTCATTCATAAATGCCATACACAACCTTTTCTGCTGGGCTGTGAGAAACATCCTAAACAGTGTTTCAAACTTGATTTAACTTTTTGAGCAGTGTTCCCTCTTTGTGGAGTCCAGTGCTCCCTGAGCATGGATGTTTTCTTGCAGACATTTCATTACCTGATTAGGTAACATCTTCAGTACTTGAAGAAAATGAGGTTTGTTTTCTGTTTAACTTGCCCTGCCAGTGTTGGTGCAGATGTGGCTTTCTCCTTGGTAATTCCTTGATTAAGCTGTTGTTTATTGTTCAATTGTTTCTCTGGTGTTAATCCCTGCTTACCTGGGTGTTGGCTTCTGGAGAGAGTATGTTCTGGTCTTTTTATTTCCTTTTTCAGATTGTTTATTACCTCTTGAATAGTGTGTAAATATTGTTTATATCTGGGTGCCTTTTAATGGCTGATTTGTCTGAGTATGAAGCTTTCAGGAATTCCCTAAGCATTTTGGACTTAGCTTGGTCTAGGGTGCTCATGGTTTCCCTGTTAAAACTAGAGTTTAGTCTGCCCTTGTGTTATGAAATTCCATGTTCTGACTGCTAGCTAATGTTCGTGGATGTGCTCTGCTACTCTTCCACTAATAATGGCTGCTACAGTCCTTACACTACATGTTGTAGATGACTACTGGTCCTTCTTCATGGAATATTGTGTCGTTTGGTTTATTTAAGTTGTTTTGAAGGGCTCCAGTCAGATTTAAAATGTATAAAGATTATATGTATATATGTATATAAGTGTACACAATTTTTACAGTATTTAACATAATATGTAACGACAACAATGTGTGTCAAAGAAGTCCACCATGTTCCATGTTTTTAAAGATTACATCTAATAAAATTTATTAAAAGAAGGGGAAAAAAGAGAAACATCCTTCCTTTCCTTGGCATGCTTGATCTCCACAAAATACACATTTCAGCCTCCAACACAGGCAGGGGGTGTCTGGAAGGAAGCACAGAGCCTTCTAAATGGCACCCTCTGCTGTTAGGTGTCTTGGAACAAACTGGATCAGGCCCAAAGGCAGAGTTTGCTGGGTTTGGTGCATAAAATTGGGGTCCTTTGGATAGCAAGAGAAACTGATTTAGTCATCTGCAGAGTGAAGGGTGGCAATTAAATCCACCTATTTATCCCCTGAAACCCTTGTCTGTTTAAGAGGAATGCCAAAAGACCACCACGGGCTGGCTTTGCAGAATCACAGAATTGTGGAGTTGGAAGGGAGCCGGTGGATCCTTCAGTCCAATCCTGGATCATGGGTGGGAAAGCCACCCAGGAGAGGGGGTTGCCCAGCATCTGAACATCTTCAAGGGATGGAGAACCAACCCATAACCTCCATAGGTAGGCCATTCCATGGTCATACAGACCTCACCTTTAAGAACGTTTATGTTTAGACAAGAGTTAAGTCGCTGCAATTTATGCCCATTATTATGGCCTGGAAAGGGGGCTCTCGGCCAGCTTCCCCTTGTGCACCCGGCCCCAAGTGCCTTCTTTCCCCACCTCTCTTCCGTCCCTCTCCAGCCAGCCCTTCCTGGGGCTCCACTCAGCTGGGCTTCTTGCCAAGGTGCCCCCGCTTCCAAGCTCCCCTCCGCCTGGAGGTGACCATCTTGGACCTCTCAGCCAAGTCTTCCAACCTCTCCTGCCGTCCCTTCGTCTCCCGGCCTTGGCCTGGCCGCCACTTTTGTGTCCCTGCGCCGAGCCTGGAATCGGCGCAGGGACACAAGCGATTGCAGCTCTGTGCCGATGCAAGACGCCTCCCCCGGCGCCCCACAGCCTCGTCGGGCACAGCTCGGGCGGCCGGGAGCGGCTGCCGCGCCACCCGCCGCCGACAGGGGCCGCCTCAGGACCGCCGGTGCCCGAGAAGCAGCCTGGCCGGCGGGGCAGTCAGCTGGCAGGGCGGGGGCGCCGCCCGACTCGAGAGAGACGGGGCACGGCGGCGGCGGCGGGCACAGCGCGGAGAGTCCCGGCGGTTCAGGCGCGGCGCCTGGCAGGTGAGACGCGGGGCCGGCGGAGCCCCCACTGTCGCCGTCGACGCGCGGGTGCCCTGCTGGGTGGGGGGAGAGGCAGCTCGTCCGGCCGTTCCTGTCTGCGAGCGGGCTCTGCCGCGGGACGGGGAACCGCGACTGCCGGCCGCCCCTTCCTGCCCGGGCCAGCGAGGCGGGCTGAACTGGGGCTTCCGCGAAACCTCCGTGGCCGCCGCCGCCGCCGCCGCTTCGCCTGCCTGCTCCGCGCAAGAAGCCGGCAGCCGGCACCGTCGGGGCGCGTTCAGCTGCGTAGTCCCGGGCGGCGGGAGAGCAGCCCTTTTCCGGGCCGGAGCGCGGCGGCTTGTTGGAGGAGTCGTCCGGCGCAACTTCGCTCTGGCTCGGCGCCCCGCTCGTTTCGCTGGCCGGCCCTTGGCGGAAGCCTGGGAGAGCTGCGCGACGGGCTCTTGCGGGAGAGGGAGGGCCGGAGAGGGGAGACCGTTTCCTCTCCCGCTTTGTCCCCCTCAGGACAGGCACCCAGGCAACATGGCTCCGGCGGAGAAGATCAAGGCCAAGATCAAGAAGACGCTGCCCGTGACGGGCCCCCAGGCCCCCAGCCTGAAGGAACTGATGCACTGGTACTGCATGAACACCAACACCCACGGCTGCCGGCGCATCGTGGTCTCCCGGGGACGCCTGCGCCGCGTCCTCTGGATCCTCCTGACCTTGACAGCGGTGGGGCTGATCCTGTGGTACTGCGCCCAGTTGGTCATCAACTACTACACGGCCTCCGTCTCCGTCACTGTACAGTTCCAGAAGCTGCGCTTCCCAGCCGTGACCATCTGCAACATCAACCCTTACAAGTAGGTGCTGGCGGTGGGCAGGAATCCGCAGCAGGGGACGGACAGAGGAAGACTATGGGGGGGGGGGGAAGGCTTCTTCCTTTCCCTCCAAGTCCAAACCTTTCCTGGGCTCCTCCTCTTGTGCAGATACAGTGCCATAAAGGAGCACCTCGCAGACCTGGACAAGGAGACCCTGTCAGTGCTGGAGTCCTTGTATAACTTCTCGGGAGCAGGAAGCCAGCCCCGGGAACGCCGCGATGCGGGCAGGCAGCCCCCCGAGGAAAGCAAGTTTCTCAGGCAGTTTCCCCTGATGAAACTGGGTGACCTCCGCGCCAAGCCCACCATCAACGTCTCCGCCGGGTACAAGCGGCGGATGAATGCTGGAATCATCTCGGGCAGCTCCAGCATCGTCAACGTTAGGAGCCCCCGGGACGTTGTGGGCTTCCAGCTGGTGAGGGCTTCTTCTTCCGGGAGAGCTGGGGGGTCTTTCCTGGGATTGAAATGAGTGGCAGGGCTTGTGGCAGAGGGGGAGGCCCACCCCTTGGCTCTGGCATGAGCCATGTGCCCACAGAGGGCCGAGAGGGAGGGGGCCTCCCAGGCGCAAAGTGGGGATGCCCACAGTTCAGAGGCCATCCGGGCTGCCTTCCTTCCCCAGCCTGTGGCATTTCTTGCAGTGTGACACCAGCAACAAGAGTGACTGCACCGTGTACACCTTCAGCTCGGGCGTCAGTGCCATCCAGGAGTGGTACAAGCTGCACTACATGAACATCATGGCTCAGATCAGTGCGGAGGAGAAAGAGCAGATGAGCTACTCGGCAGAGGAGCTGATGCTGAGCTGCCTGTTTGATGGGGACTCCTGTGATGCCAGGTTGGCTCTGGGCAAAGGGAAGGCAAGAGCAGCCACCTGGGCAGCTCCTGCTTCACCCAAGAAAGAGAGAGGGAGAGAGAGAGGGTGGGGAGGGCATGCCAGTTTCTGGCCAGCTCAGAAGGGCAGGCCATTTCACCCAAGGGCTACGTTCTCACTGCCAGCTTAGCCTGCGAGCTGCACTGAATAGCCACCAGATTCACTCCACCAATTAAGGGGCAGAAAAACTCCGGCCAGAATTGGTCCATGTTTGTAACTGACCCAGTTAAGCTCTCTGCTTTTCAACCTCAGCTCTCCATTTGGAAGATAAGGAAGAAGGAGAGCAACCCTGTCACAAAGCCAGATTCCTGTTCTTGTCCCTCCAGGCCGGAGGTCTCCAAACTTGGCAATTTTAAGACTTGTGGACTTCCTCAAGTCTGAAAGTTGCCAAGTTTGAGGACCCCTGATCCAGGCAGTAGAAACACATTTTTCACACCTGTTTTTAGTTTGGGGAAGTGCATGCATAATATTCTTAGTAAAATGCTTCCTCTGTGGCCTCTCTCAGGAACTTCACTTCCTTCCACCATCCTCTCCACGGAAATTGCTACACCTTCAACAGTGGTCAAGGGGGGAAGATCCTGACCACGTCCACAGGAGGCAGTGAGAATGGTGAGAGCCACAGGGGCTGCGGAGAGCTTGGGGCTGGAGCAAAGGAGAAGAGAGCGAGCCGGGCTCTTTGCCAGCAGCCACTGGCGTCGTTTCTGACTCGCTTATCTGCGATTTCATTTTGCTGCTCTTGTTCCCAGGATCCTTTCCACCTCAGGCTGTCATCTCCTCAATCAGATTGCCCACCTGGCCGAGGCCTCATCCATCCAAGGCTTCCTGGGGACCCTTGTTTGCCTGGCTGTTGGCCAGCCTGTTTCTTAGCCATGTTAATCATGTCTCACCATTATCATGGCCGCAGCTTATTAACCTAATCCCCGATTCTTGATGCCTAGTAGTCGCTACTCACTTGGCATTGTTGTTTATAGAAGCCTATGTAACAACCACCCTTCTGAAGGAGAATGCTGAGAAACAGAATTGTGGTCCAGGATCACCTCAGTTGCTGTCTCGGAGTGGCCCTTGAAGCTTCTTGGGATTTCTGGTCCTCCACACCCGCCTCCTGCTCTGCTGCTGCCTCCTGCACTTACCTGGCCTATTTTTCATCTGGCATCTTTCATTCCAAGCTGCCTCCCACTTCCACCTCTGGGCCACCCGAGGCGCCATGGAGATGCTCCGTTTAGTTTAGGAAACGTCCAGGTGCACCTCCAGTCTTTGATGCCCAGGTGCCCAGCAGCTCTTTCTCCTCCTTCCCCTGGTCCTTTTCTTCAGGAACTGACATTCAGGTTCCCGGTCTTAAGTCCTTTAACTTTTCCTTCTTCTCCACCTCCTCTTCCTCCTCTCTTCCTTTTATTTCCTGATGTTAGCATTGATGCGAGCAAAGTCCAGGGTCTCCGGTAGAATATGTCAAGGGCTCCATTAGCCTGACTCCCAAATGAGTGAGTGGGGACTGGAGGTACAAAACCTTGAAATGACTGCTTAGGATTTCAGAGTTGATTTAGTAGCTAGAGATTCCTCCCGTGTAAAACATCTTTGCTATGCATGATAGTAACTAGCCAGGTTTCTGTAGCTTTTGACTCCTCTTTTGTGGTTGGGAGACAAAAGCCTTCGTTTCAACCTGGATCCAATTCTTTGTGCAGAACAACAGAGCACCAAGCCCTTCCCTCGTTTGATCGACAGCATCTCAGCGTCCAGCAGTTCCCATCAGTGGAAGGGCTTGTTGAGGGAAGCCCAAGAGAACTATTGGTGGGAGAAAAGCAGTGGATACTGGCTCAGTAGATGGGAAGCACAGTCATGGACTGTCAAGGCTGAACTGGGCTCCTTGCCTGGGCTCTCGTTTAGGGATTCCTCAACAGGTGGCAGAATGTGATGGTTTCTGATCAGGAGATGCCTGTTGTGGCCTGGTCTTGTTTGGAGATAAAGCCAGTGTCCCTTTCTCTGGAAAGGATTGTTACCACCCAACCCATCCCTTGTAGAGGAGTGATTTGCAGGATGAGTGTCATAGTTGGGGCACCAGGCTAGACACCAGGAGAAGGTGAGATCTTCCCCTGCCTTTCTGCAGCTGGGTCAGCAGGAAATCGCTTCGGGAAAACCTGGCCAAGAAAACTGCAGGAACTTTTCCAGGCAGCCCCTGAGAGTAGAGTAGAGTAGAGTAGAGTAGAGTAGAGTAGAGTAGAGTAGAGTAGAGTAGAGTAGAGTAGAGTAGAGTAGAGTAGAGTAGAGTAGAGTAGAGTAGAGTAGGAACAGAACAGGAACAGGAACAGAACAGAACAGAATTCTTTATTGGCCAAGTGTGGTTGGACATACAAGGAATTTGTCTTTGGTGCAAATGCTCTCAGTGTCCATAAAAGAAAAGATACATTCATCAAGAATCAAGAATCATCAGGTGCAACACTTAATGATAGTCATAGGGTACAATAAGCCATCAAATCATACTAGGAAACATTCCATATAAATCGTAAGGATACAAGCGACAAAGTTACAGTCATACAGTCACAAGTGGGAGGGGATGGGTGATAAGTAATGATGAGAAGAGTAATAGTAATAGTAGTGCAGATTTTGTAAATAGTTGGAGAGTGTTGAGGGAATTATTTGTTTAGCAGAGGGATGGCGTTTGGGAAAAACTGTCCTTGTGTCTAGTTGTTCTGGTGTGCGGTGCTCTATAGCATCGTTTTGAGGGAAAGAGTTGAAACAGTTTCTGTCCAGGATGTGAGAGGTCTGTAAATATTTTCTCAGCCCTCTTTTTGACTCGTGCAGCATGCAGGTTCTCCATGGAAGGCAGGTTGGTAGCCATTGTTTTTTCTGCAGTCCTGATTACTCTCTGACAGGATTGACATAATCAGACAGGATTGAACAGAAAAGGGGAAAAACCTCCCAGCACCCAATTATACACAAGACGGATATTACCACTGGCCTAGAAGCATGTTCCCAACCTGCCCCCGCCCGCTTGGGTCCTGCTCATTCTACCTGCAGGGCCTCAGGTGGCTCCTGCTTCTCTGCCCAGGGCTGCAGGTGATCCTGTACATAGAAGAAGCCGACTACAACCCCTTCCTGGTGACCTCCACGGGGGCAAAGATTGTGATCCATGACCAGGACGAGTACCCCTTCATTGAGGACATCGGCACTGAGATAGAGACGGCCACGGCCACCTCCATCGGGATGCATTATGTGAGTGACCCAGGGAGCAGGACAGGCTGGGGGGCTCTTTGGGAAATGGACTTTCGTGTGTTCTTTGCCCTGCCCTGGTCAAAGCTGCATCTCCTGGGCAGGTTGGAGAGAGGCCCCCTTGGAGCCATTGGCGGAAGGGTGTTCCCCTGGTGGTCCCAAGCCCCCTCCCCTGGGTTCCCCCAGGCATCTCCCCAACAGAGCTCTTCTTTGGCCCACTGCAGACCACGTCCCAACGTCTCAGCCAGCCATACAGCAACTGCACGGAGGATGGAGCGGATGTTCCTGTACAGAACCTCTACAACAAAAGCTACTCATTGCAGGTGAGTCCACCTTGACCGCCGCTGGCCGTGGCCTTCCCTGCAGCTTCCCTTGAAGAGGGACCCCTTAGATCTCGCCCCATTCAGTGAGGGCCCTGGGCCTTCCCTTCCCAGCTGTTCAGCGAATCGAGGCTGCCTTCTTTGGCCAGCCCAGGGTGACCTCCTTCGGTGGCCCTCCAAGCCCTGTGGCCCCTCCCTCCTTCCCTCCCTCCCACGGCTGCTAGGGGTTACAAGGAGGAAGACCATGGTGCCATCTCACCAGATCTCAACATCACTTGATTCCTCCTCCCCCCCCCCCCCCGTGCAGATCTGCCTGCATTCCTGCTTCCAGAATTCGATGGTGAAAACCTGTGGATGTGCCCAGTATGCTCAGCCGCTGCCGGCCGGAGCCGAATTCTGCAACTATAAGAAATACCCCAATTGGAGTAAGTGTCCCCGAGAGGTTAGAGGTAGACTGTGCCCCCCTAACTTTGGAGCCCAGTTCTTGAAGCCCCCCTCTCTTCAAGTGGCTGAGGGGGCACAGGGTGGCTTTGGGGGCTCCTGAGGCCCCTTGAAAGTGGCAGCCAAGCCAAGCTCCCTTCATTTCCTGGGGCTGCCTTGGGCCTGCCCCCCTTGGCTTCTCCTTCCCTGCCCCAGCGCTGCCCTTTCTCAGGCTCCCCCCAAGATGCTTCCTCCCTGGGCCCCTCCCCCCCTCCATCACGCTCCTTCCTCTTCCCCTGCAGTGTACTGCTACTACAAGCTGCACGAACAATTTGTGAAAGAGCAGCTGGGCTGCCAGCGAATCTGCACAGAAGCTTGCAAGTAAGTCCTGGCCGGAAGCCCCCCCCCCCATTCAGGCCCAGTGGAGCCCCCAGGGGTCTATGTCCCAGCAGGGCCTGCTCCAGCACTTAGAAACCCTCCCCCCATCACGCCAGGCTGGGAACAATAAGAGTCCCTTCTAGTGCTGCTGCTGGGAGCTCTTCCAAACTCCTGTGCCTTGAAGCCCTGAACCAGGTGGGTGTGCTCAGCAGGGAGGGAGCTGGGAGGCATTGCCCAGCATTGGAGCCCCCCTTGCTCCCAGCTACTCAGCCGCTGCCTCTCTCCGCAGATTGAAAGAGTGGACACTGACCACCAGTCTGGCCCAGTGGCCATCCAGCATGTCCGAGGCAAGTAAGGCAGGCCTGCCGGGCGCTGCCCTTCTGTACTCGGCAACAGCTGGAGAGGCATTTGGGAGCCCCCAGCCCAGTTGGCTTCTAACCGGGCTCCAACGGGTACCAGAAGCACACAGGGCGCCATCTTGCCAGCCTCCTTCTTCAGAGGGGAAGTGACCAGCGGAAATTGGGTTGGGGCCTGTGGGGACAGACACTCCATTGCCCGCCCCAGGCTGGGAGTGACCGTTCTGAGGAGGCCAACGGGGGGGGGGGGGGGGGGGCAGGCACACCAGTAGTGGGATTCAAAAATTTTTACTACCAGTTCTGTGGGTGTGGTGTGGTGGGCGTGGCTTGGCAGGGGAAGGATATACTGCAAAATCCCCCTTCCCTCCCCACCCCACTAACCTGCTTTCCAGCTCCGTTCTCCTGAGCAGGGCAACCAAAAGAGACCCAGCCAATCAGCTGGGACTCAATGGGAGGCAGAGAAGAGATGGGCCAAGCCAATCAGAGGTGCCATTTGCCGATTTTCCAAACCGCTCATAATTTCTGCTCCCGGTTCTCCAGAACCAGCTAAATACCGCTTGTGCTGCCTCTGGCTAGGAAGGTTAAGTGGGCCTTGAGAGGAGCCGGGGGGGGGGGGAACCACGCAAAGACATTCCCGTAACTTTCTTGCTCTCTCTTCCTCCCCCTTGGAAGGAGTGGATCCTACGCGTTCTCTCTTGGGACAAAGGCCTAAAGAGCCACAAGATGTTAAACAAGTAAGTTTCCTGCTGCCTCTTTAGCCGTCAGAACCCTTTGGCCCTCAAGGCCATTCCTGCCCCTGGGCCCCACGTTGGCTGTCCCTCTTACTGGCTTCCCAGAACTCCTCATCTGCCCTTCCCACCCTCCTTCCCAGGACAGACCTGGCAAATCTAGTGGTGTTCTACAAAGACCTGAACGAGAGGTTCATCACCGAAAAAGCAGCCAACAATGTAAGTTTTTTCCCGTTGACTAAGTTCCAGGCTGGTCTGCTTTGTGGGACCCAATTGCCCCCCACAGAACCTGAATCCTTTGCTGGCCGGATGTCCAGAACCCACCTCTCCCTGCTGGCCCTTCTTGAGAGAGGCAAGACAGGCAGTGCTGTCTTTTTTACCATTGGTTCAGTGGGGGTGGTATGGTGGGCACAGAGGCATTTTGAGTCACCTCCTGCAATCCTGCACTTTCCCGGTCGCTTCAGCAGCTGGCGCGTGGCACTCTTTTCTGCCACGCAAAGGAGCTGCAGCTCAAGAGCTGAAGAGAAAGGTGAGTAGGGCAGCCCGAGCCGAATGCCACCACTGAGGGCAGGGCATCCAATCCATCTGGCCTCCGAGCAACTGGCATCTCCCAGGGGTGGCAGTGGGACCTGGGAGGGCCTTGGCAACCCCTGGATCTGGCTCAGGAGTTGGGCACGTCTGTCCACCTTCTCAGCCAGGATCTGGGCGGTCATCCTCTGGAGACCACGGGAGTCACACTCGCATCTCTCCCCCCAGATTGTCCTGCTCCTGTCCAACTTCGGCGGCCAGCTGGGGCTGTGGATGAGCTGCTCCGTGGTCTGTGTCATTGAGATTGTGGAGGTCTTCTTCCTGGACACGTTCTGCATTGTCCTGCGCCACCAGTGGCAGAAAGTCAAGCGGTGGTGGAGGGGCCACTCAAGCGCGCAGGACCAAAAAGAGACCGATGGGGGCCCCCCAACCAGTGCAGAGCAGGGGTATCACAACGCGGCCTGCGCCCAGGACGACGACAACCCCCCCACCTTCAACACGGCCATGCGGCTGTCCCCGCCCCAAACGCCCCCACCCAATTATAACACTCTGCAACACATCAGCCCCTTTTCGGAGCAGCTGGAGGACACCCTGGAGGTCAGGGCCCAGTGAGGCCCAGCGGTCTCCACAGAAAGCCTCGGGGGACTTGGAGTGCTGCCACTGGAGGCCGGAAGCCAGCAATACAGCGACTCCCTGTGCGAGGCTCAATTGGGGGCATGCATTGCTCCCCCCTTCATCTCTGCCCTTGTGGGTAGGGGACTGCTGTTACCATGCATGAGGATGGCAGGCAGGGCACTCAGGCGAAGTGGCATCTATTCCATGGCCTTGAACTCTGGACAGGAGTGGCCTTCTCTCTCACTTGGGAAGCCTCTCTGGTGGCCAAATGGCCCCTTCCTGGAGTCTAGGGCGTGGCCCAGGAGAGCTCCAGGCACCTCTGGGGGGCAGCCACAGTGTGAGCATCTAAGGCTGGCTCATTGGCTGGGTGGGGGGCAGGAGGCCAGTTCCTGAGGTGGGGAGCAGTTGCTGACCTTAAGGCCTCTGCCTGACTGGCTCTATTTCAGCTAGTCCTGGAAAGTCCAAAACATCCTTAAAAATCCATCTCAACCTGGGAACCCTTTTTTTTTTTTTTTGAACTATTACTATCTGGCGAGACGGTACAGGACAAAAATAAAAACAAGGACAAATGGGCCGAAAAACAGCCTCTATCCCAGGGCAGTAGCTCTTTTGAATTTCACTGTATAGTGCAATGTTGTTGCGGTGTCGGGAGTTTTTGGTTCAATGTGTGGAGTGTGAGGGATGTGTGTTTGTGTTTGTTTTCATGGCCATGATGTGCACTGAAGATGGTGTTTTGATTTCGTTGTATGAGGTGCAATGGAAATAAAGGAAATGAAACGAAACCCTGCTCAGGCCAGCTGGAGTCAGAAGGAGAATGTGCTGCCCCTCCTGGGATGGCACCTCTTGCAGCAGCCCCCAAGTCCTGCGAGAAGACGTGGAGGACAAGCCGGAGGGGCATAGGGGGCTGGTGCCTGCACAACCAACAGCCTTTGAGTGCCTCAAGAGTGGCCACTGCACAGGGGGACAACTGAGGCTGAAGACTAATCAAATGGTCTTAGATGGAGCAGTGCGTGTGGCTCTCTGGCCCTTCTGCAGGGAATTGGGGGGGAATTTCTGGGGGGAAGGATTTCACCACCCCCTCCTGATCCAGCAGGGCCCTCCCCTCTGTTAGAGCTGCTGTGGTGTTCAGCCTTCCATGGGGAGGGGGGGCATCGCAGGCAAATGGGAACCTCACCCCAAAGGGCTTCTCCTTTTGCAGAGCAATGGGGGGGCTGTTGCTTTGGCCCCGCTTTATGGACATGGAGACAAGCAACAATGTCCAGGCTGGGAGAGGAGGAGCCAGGCAAGTGGGGGGGCTGCCGCCCCCAGTCTCAGCAGTTCCCTGGCCAGCTGCTTTACTGGACCACGGGGGCCCCTGGTGTGGACCATCTATTTCTGCCTCCCCCCCCCCCGGCATCGAAGGTAGGTGCTTCAGGGTGTTCAGTGTTTCCATTCCTGTCAAAAGGGCTGAACCTCACATGAGGAATCGCTTCTCCCATGCAGACCCACAGCAGCCCCCCCTTGGCAAGCCACAAAGACAACTCAAGGACAACAGTTGCACAATGTTGCAATTCCACAGAAACCACAGTGATGCATTTACATCAGGACATGATGGAAGCTCAGAGGTCATGACCATTGCAAGATCCGCCATGGCACCGTCTCTCTCTCTCACACACACACACACTGAATTGTAGCTTTGTGCAAGGGCTTTCCTGCACACGATGCCGGGGTGGCCATCGTGCAAGGTCCTTAGTATTGCTGGTCGCAACCGCTCTGGGACAACAACTCTGTCACCCCAGATAATGCAGCCCTTCTGGGAAAATAGTTCCGTTTGTCGATTCTTGAATGGGGCATAGTCGTCAGGTATCTGGTCCAACGGTCATCCCCGCTCAACCCAACTGAGGACTCGTGCTAAAATGGGGTCGTGTTTCGTTTCCATCGCAATATCTCGGGCTGTTAATGGCAGTGTTCGAAGTGTCTCGATCTGCAGTGTTGTAACCGTCAGAGTGGGGACATCAATGGTCTCTGGAAGTGGTGCACGGCTCAATTTGTCAGTGTGGGGAATGGCCTTCCCCGGGCAATGTTGCAACTTGTAATTATAAGCCACCAAAAATTCTGACCAGCAAGTCATTCTGGGAGATAATATATACGGTGTTGGCCTATCTCCCGCTATTATTCCCAGCAAAGGTTTGTGGTCAGTCACTATGGTAAAGGCTCGGCCATACACATATTCATGAAATCTCTTAACTGCGGACACAATAGCAAGGGCCTCCTTATCAATTTGACTGTAATTGCATTCTGCTTTTGATAACGTCTTTGAGAAATAGGCAACAGGGGCTTCACTATCGTTTGGTAAAACGTGGCTTAAAATGGCGCCCACTCCGAATGGAGATGCATCACACGTGATCGTTAAAGGCAAAGTCTTGTTATACTGCATCAAAACAGCATCAGAAGTCAATAAATTTTTCACATGTCGAAATGCCTGTTCTTCTCTGTGTCCCCATAACCAGGTTGCTTTTTTGTCCAATAAACGATGTAGGAGTTCAGCTACAGTTGCTTTGTGAGGCAGGAAAATGTTATAAAAATTGATAAGGCCCAGAAAAGCCTGGAGGTCGGCCTTGTTCCGGGGTTTTGGGGCATTCTTGATTGCCCTAAGTTTGTTATCAGTGGGGTGAATGCCTTGACTATCAATTAAATATCCCAAAAATTCTACACGATCCGTACATAATTGACATTTGTTTTTTTTAACTTTGAGACCTGAGTCTTTAAATCTCTGGAGAACCAACCTCAGGCGTTCCTTTAGTATTTTCCAAGTTGGGGCAGCGATTAACACATCATCAAAATATGGGACAACACCTTTTACCCCTTGTAATAGCCTTTCCATCAAGCTTTGGAAGATTCCCAGGGCTATGCTCACTCCGAACTGGAGTCGGTTACATTTAAACGCACCTCGGTGCGTAACGATCGTTTGGGCCTCTGCCGTTTTTTTGTCAACAGGTAGTTGTTGGTATGCCTGGGCTAAGTCTAGTTTAGCGAAGACTTCTGCCCCCCAGGGAATGGAGGAGGTGTTGCACCACCGGTACCGGGTAAGCGTTTTGTTGAAGGGTGTGGTTCAGGGTGGCTCGGTAGTCCCCACAAATTCTTATCGATCCATCTGGCTTGATGGGTGTTATGATTGGGGGTTCCCAGGGAGGGTGATCGGTTGGTTCTAACACACCCTGGGCTATTAATTTATCAAGTTGCTTGTCAATCTGGTTTAAGGGCAAATGGAACTCGACAAGGCTTAAGGTGGATGGGAGCTATTTCGGGATTGAGGTTAAATGATATCGTACTTGCCTAATTTTTCTGCAAAGACATCCTGGAATTCGTGGACGAGGTCTTCTTCCCAATCGCTGCTGCAGGTTCGGTGAATGCCAGCTACTTCAATTCCAAGTGGAGCAAACCTTTGGAGGCCTAACAAACTAGGCCGATCCCTGTCGATTACAGTCAGGGGTAGGAATGCTGTACGGTTCTTAAATGATACCTGGACTCGGCTGGATCCAACGACCGGGATTCGATTTCCTTGATAGTCCTTGAGTATGAGTCTTTGGAATCTGAGGTCTTGCCTCCGGATAGTGGGGATGAGCTGCTTGAGGGAAACCATCGAGAGGACGATCAACCAGGAAACCATCGAGAGGGACGATCCTGAATCGACTTCCATCAGGCAGGGCTGGTTTTCGATGGCCACTTTCACTTGGATCTTTTTGGCGTCAAGAGATGAGGCGTGACTGATCGTGATCGTTTGGTGAGCCTCTTCTTGCTTCGTTGGGTGGTTTAGGGTTTTGTTTCTGTAGGAGTGGTTGTTCCATTGGTGGTTCACGGGTTCTCACTTCAGGGGACAACTTCCCGTCGGTTGGCGATAGTTAGCCCCCCTTGAGGGCTGGCTGGGTTCTAGCTTGCTTCTACAGACTCGTCCAATATGGCCTCTTTTCCCGCACACATGGCAGAGCACGTCGAGGAATTTGCATTCTGACCGGGGGTGGCTTGCTCCACACCCAGCGCATTGGTACTGTAATTTCTGGCGTTGGTCTCGTTCGGACCAAAGTCGATGGACCTCTTCTTCATCGCTTTCTAATGACGATTCGAGGTCATCGTGGTGGGCTGTTTCAAGCTGTCCCTCTGAAATTTTGCAGGCTCATTGGCGAAACGGTGCGTGGGTGCGGCGCATTTGGGCAGCTGACTTCCTGGTTGCTTCTGCTGCAGTAGCTTCAGCTATGGCATCTTTAAGGCTAATGTCACCCTTAGCCATTAGTTTACTCTGAGTGCCTGGTGCATCTAATCCCAGAACTATTCGGTCTCTTAGGGCTTCTTCTAAGTCGGCAAAGGCCTCCCAGATTCCAGAGATCCGCTATGAAATCAGCAACACTTTCGCCCTTCCGCTGACTTCTCTGATAAAATTCATGCCTTCTAATGAGCGTTGGCACGGTCGGTGCGTAGTGAGCCCTCAGCAGGGGTTCGAGGACGTCCCAGTCCATAGACTTTACTTCTGCCGGTTTTGCTAGTGCCTTGGCCATCTTGAATACGGTCGGCCCGCAATGAGTTAGGAATACCGCTCATTTCTTTCCAGTAGTGGCATCCTTCAAATTGTTGGTCTCCAGAAACATCTGGAAGCGGTCCATATATGAGTCCCAGTCTTCTTGTGCCGGGTCGAATGGAGCGGGTGGTATGACGCTGCCAGACATGGTTCCGCTATTGGTGCATTTCAGCTACATGCTCGGTTATAGTTCTTCGTCGTTCAGTAAGCTCTAACGTCTCCACATCCCACCCTCGTCATCAGTGTTAAGTTCTGTGCATGGGCGCGAAGGATGGAGACAAGCCGGTGAACAGTGAACTTCAAACTCTTTATTTACATGTGAAAACAGTTCAGCTCAATGGCCGCAATGGGCCCCTTTATATAGGCAAACTCTTAACTTATTTAACCAATGAAACACGGGGAGCGCTAGCTCCATTAACCAACGGGAGAGGCTCGTTAATAGCCAATCAGATTCTCCTGAACGGACCAATCCGATGTCGCTATTATCGGCCAATCAGAAGTGCAGGGCCAGAACCCTGCACTTTGCTTCAAGCTCTTAATAATCTTATTTAAGTATTTATTGATTCACAACACCTTCCTCCCCCCAAATAGGGACCCAGCATTTGTTGCTGAGAGAGAGAGAGAGAGAGAGAGAAAGAGAGAGAGAGAGAGACTGACTGCAGTTCCTGCTTGTGACTCCACTCGTGTTTGTGCAACTCCCTTTGCTTGGGCAGGCTTTGCAGGAGAGGCGCGCATCAGCCTCCCTGTCCTGGAGAGTCCGCAATGAGCTGGGAAAATGGAGGAGGAGGTTTGTCAAACAGCTCAACTTGAGTAAAAACACAGCTGCCTGTCACTCCACCATTGTATTTGATGCAATTAAAACTTGTGTTATGGAAACATTCCTATTATATCTCTCTGAGCTGATTCAGACATTGTTGATCAGTTTTACTGATAGCATTTAAAAGGTGTCCAGCAGTTTGTTCTTCACATGAGTAATTCTAAAATGCAATACAAAATTTGGACCTCTTGATGGGGAAGGGGAAGGGGGCAATCAGACATGTCTCCAAACAAGCTGCAGCCTTTTTTTCCCAAGATTGTCTCAGACTGGAAATAATGTCTAACATCCAAAATGTGATCAAAAAAGCACAACAAAGAATGTTCTTTCTGCACCAACTCAGAAAGCTCAAACTGCCCAAGGAGCTGCTGATACAGTTGTGCAGAGGAACTATTGAGTCTGTCATCTGCACTTTTATAACTGTCTGGTTCTGCAACCCAACAGGACATACACAGACTCCAGAGGGTAATTAGGACTGCAGAAAAAAAACAATTACTACCCACCTGCCTTCAGTTGAGGACCTGTATACTGCACGAGTCAAAAAGAGGGCTGTGAAAATATCTACAGACCCCTCACATCCCGGACAAAAACTGTTTCAACTCCTTCCCTCAAAGAGCACTGCACACCAGAACAACTAGACAGTTTTTTCCTGAACGCCATCACTCTGCTAAACAAATAATTCCCTCAACACTGTCCAACTATTTACAAAGTCTGCATTACTCTTACTACTAACCTTTCCATCCCTCCTTATCACTCATCCCCTCCCACTTATGATTGTATGATTGTAACCTTGTTGCTTGTATTGTAATGATTTTTATTGACTGTTTCCTGGTATGATTTGATTGCTTATTGTATCCTATGACTATGATTAAGTGTTGTACCTTATGATTCTCGACTCTTGACAAATGTATCTTTTCTTTTATGTACACTGAGAGCTTATTCACCAAAGACAAATTCCTTGTATGTCCAATAACACTTGGCCATCAAAGAATTCTATTCTATTCCATATTCTATTCTATTTTCTATTCTATTCTATTCCATATTCTATTCTATTCTATATTGTATTCTATTCTATTCCATATTCTATTCTATTCTATTCCATATTCTATTCTATTCCATATTTTATTCTATTCCATATTCCTATTCTATTCCATATTCCTATTCTATTCTATTCCATATTCCTATTCTATTCTATTCTATTCCATATTCTATTCTATTCTATTCCATATTCTATTCTATTCCATATTCTATTCTATTCTATCCCATATTCTATTCTATTCTATTCTATTCTATATTGTATTCTATTCTATTCTATTCCATTCCATTCTATTCTAAATAAAAGCAACTCTGAAATCAACAGTGTTAACGGCTTTCCTCTTATTTTTTAATTCCAGGTATCTGACACCCTCTATTCTCTGCCTCCCATTGAGTCCCAGCTGGGTCTCCTTTGGTTGCCCTGCACAGGAGAACAGGGCTGGAAAGCAGGTTAGTGAGGTGGGGAGGGAAGGGGGATTTTGTAGTATATCCTTCCCCTGCCACGCCCACCAAGCCACACCCACAGAACCGGTAGTAAAAAACTTGAATCCCACCACTGAAGCACCAGCTGTTTGTCCTCCTGAAACTACTGAAAGAAGCAGAGACAAAGCTTTCCAATGAAGTCGTGAAGAGCCTGGAGCTTTGGGTCTCTTCCTTGATGATGCTCCTGACCTCCTGAATGTTCCTGGTCTTCTCAGGAAGCAGGAGGCCAAAAGGCCTGTGTCTTACAAGGAGGCTTGCCTGAATGCATAACAACAGAAGACGGGCTCTGCAGCTAATCCCATTCCTCACAGCAAGGAAAGCCCAGCTCCCTGCTTACTTCAGGAATACCGACCTCATGAAATACCTGTAGGGGTTTCCATGACGTTGCTATTCCTCCAGAATAAGGTGCACAACCTTTCTGAGGACACTATCTCAAGAAACCAGAAGTGGGCGGCCCTAAGACCAGGCTGCTGCACGGGAGAGGGAGGGCCCCAAATTTCACACGTCACATGTAGCGTTCTGAGCTGGACATGTGGCCAAGGGGTTGCTCAGGGAGGTGGGTATGCTTGGCTCAAAGGTTCAAACACTGGATATCAGCTGGCAATGCCACCTCTTGTACTCTCTCCTGTTCCAGAAAGCTACTCTTCCAGTCCCTTCAAAGGGGAGCTTCCCCCTACACCAAACTGCCCCCTGTGGCACCCTCTGCCCTTTCCTGCAGGGATCAGCATGTCTCCAGAAGAGCTGAGGGCGTGATGCCCCCTCACCAAATCCCTCAGGAAACAACAATGGAATGAAAAGCTGCCGGTGACCTTCTACCGCTGCACCATAGAGAGTATCTTAACTTACTGCACCTCTGTATGGTTTGCCAATTGCACGGTGACAAAGAAGGAAAGCACTCCAGAGGGTGAACGTCATTGCCCCTCAGAGGATCCTGGGTTGCCCTCTCCCCTCTTTGGAAGAGCTTTAGAGCTCCTGCTGCCTTAAGAAAGCTCAAAACATTCTCAAAGATCCATCTCATCCTGGGAACCCTTTGTTTTGAACTATTACCATCTGGCAGACGGTACAGAATAATAAAAACAAGGACCAATAGGCTGAAAAACAGCTTCTATCCCAGGGCAGGAGCTCTGTTGAATTCTATCGTGCAATATTAATGCAACAGCAGGGGTTTTCAATTCAATGCGTGGAGTGTGAAGGATGTGTGTTTGCGTTTATTTTCATAGTTATAACGTGCACTGAAGATGGTGTTTGATTTCATTGTAGGAGGTGCAATGACAATAAACTAAACTAAACTGCCCCAGAACCACACTGGATTACTGCTGCCACAATTGGACTAATAGTTTTCCAGTACTAGAAAAAAACAGATCTAGAAGAGCTCCTCCTTATTTATCCTCCTTTGAGAAAAAGCCCTGTCAGACTTACACCATCCCTGGCCTGGTTTTTGGAGAAGGAAGAAGGCACAGGAGACAAAGTCTATGACGAAGGACAGCAGCTGAGCAGAAAAGTGATGCCAAGGAGAGAAGCTGTGACTGAACTCCCCAAATTAGCTTGAAAGCTGATGGGCTGGGAAGCTCCCCAAGAGCCTCCACCCCCCCTGAAAAAACAGCCCCACCCTTCCTCCAAACCTGCTCAACCTGAGGCGCAGGCAGTCCCAGGAAGGGAGTTGGCAGAAGAGGAAGTGAAGCTCAGCTGAAGCCACAGACAAGGGTGGGGTCTCCTCTGGAGCCTCCTTGGTGACCTGATCTGTGGCTGAAATGGTTCAAAGGTGCTGCGACGTGGGGAAGAGGCCAGGATCACGCTCTGCAGGGCTGGCCCTCAACGGCAGGGCCAGCCCTTTGCCAGACACCGCATGGCTGATCCAAGTTGTGCTCTTTGATCCGGCCAGCCGAGTCTCCTGACTTCAGTTCACAACAAACCCTGGTTTCCAAGCTCTGCTTCTGCACTGCTGGAAAGGCATTATGGAGACCACCTGAGCTGGTGCAGTGGTTAGAGTGCAGCATTGCAGGCTAACTCTGCCCACTGCCAGGAGTTCGATCCTGGCCAGCTCAAGGTTGACTCAGCCTTCCACCCTTCCGAGGCAAGTAAAATGAGGACCTAGATCAGGGGTCTTCAAACTTGACAGCTTTAAGACATGTGGACTTCAACTCCCAGAATTCCTCCTCCAGTCATGTTAGCTCAGGAATTCTGGGAGTTGAGGTCCACAAGTCTTAAACTTGCCATGTTTGAAGACCCTTGACCTAGACTCTGGGGGGCAATAGGCTGACATTTGTAAATGCTTTAAAAAGTTCTATAATAAAACACTATGGAGAAGAATGTAAGTCTAAGTGTTATTGCAATTCCTCCTCCAACCAGGCCTACTGCTATTTGCCCTGAGGGCCCCCACTGTGAAAGACCCCTCCCCACTAGCTGATTGGCAGGGTGGGCAGTGAGGCAGTGAGGCTGGGGCAGGGACGGACAGGAGCCTCCCACCAGGACTTCCAGAAAGGGGAGGGCAGGAGACATCAGGAAAGCAGGAGGGGGGTGTTGTGTCCGCGAAATGATGCCAGGAGTCGGTGACTTTCGTGCAAGCTCTTTATTCGTAAGATGGAACCGAACTGGCGAAAGGAAAAAAGCCCGCGGCTTTTATTTCTTTCACCGTGGCAGCCGCGGCCAATGACACCGCTTTGAATCTCCCGCGATCCGAATGGACCAATCGCGGGAGATTCCTAGCGAGCCAATCGGCGCCGCTCGCCTGACCAATCGGAGAGCCCCGCGCTTTGTCAATCAAAGCGCAGGGATCTCGAGTATGTTAATTAAGGACAGAACACCCCTCCCCTCTTGGTTCAGTCCTTACGTTGCGTAGTCACGTAGGTAGGCGGGGCTCCGTCTGGGCCTACTTGACCTGCGCAACTCAGTTGTAGGCTGGATCCCGGCCGGTTTGGTCGGGATCTCTGCTGCTCCTGCTGCCGTCGTGGGAACCGACTGGTCGATCGGGCCGGTCCTTTCTCCATAGCTCCCTCCTGGGCCTTCTGGGTTGGTTGAGCTGCGGGTTTCGCCGCTCCTGCTCGGTCTTTCTGGGTCGGTCGAGCTGGCCTGGCTGTTTCTTCCTGGCGAGGGGTCGTGATGGCTGCTTTCCGGTGAGTACTGCTGGTTTATTCTTCTTTGGTTTTGGTCCCCTGGGTATTCCCTCCCCCCTTGGTTTGTGTTGTGGGGGTTGGTTTTGCCTGTTTGTGCGTCGGTGGTTTGTTGGTTGGTAGTCCTCGACCTTAGTTGGTCGATGTGGCGTTTCCACGCTCATCCGTCTGCTGTTTGTAGCCGGTACGAGTGTGGGCCTGTTGCTTGTGTGATGACGGCTGAAATCCATAGTGGGTCTCCCGTCAGGTTTTTTGCATATACGGGGTCGCCGGGTGCGAAGGTTCGGTGTTTGCTGTTTGAGTCTGGGGGCCTCTCCGGGTTATATGTGGGGTGTAACCTGTCGAGTGGGGACCTTAGTTTTCTGCCCATTAATAGTTCGGCTGGGCTTTTATTGGTTGTGGTATTTGGGGTTATGTGTTGGGTGAAGAGTAGTTTGTTTATTTTCTCCTGGATCTCCCCGTGGTCTATTTTCCGGATGGTCTTTTTAGTGAATTGGACCATCCGTTCCACCCTACCGTTCGCTGCCGGATGCGCCGGTGCTGTCAGCGCGTGGCGGATGCCCCTTTCCGCTAGGAATTTTTCGAATTCCAGCGAGGTGAACTGGGGCCCGTTGTTGGAGACGACGACGTCTGGGAGGCCGTGTGTTGCAAAGAGTTTGCAGAGTTCCTTGATCACGGCCTCCGTGGTTGTCGTCTTCATGTTGCTTACCTCCAGCCAGTTGGAGTAAGCGTCAACTGTTATGAGGAAGGTGTGTCCTTTTGTGGGCCCGGCGAAGTCTATATGGATCCTAGACCAAGGTCCCCTTGGGGTTTCCCACTCTAGGACGGGTGCTGTGGGTGGGCTTGGCCTAGTTTCCTGGCATCGTTGGCACCTAGCTACCCAGGCCTCTATTTGTTTGTTCATCCCTGGCCACCAAGCATAACTTCTGGCCAGGGCTTTAGTCCTAACGATGCCAGGATGCCCCTCATGAAGCAGTTCCAGAACCTTCCCCTGTAGCTTCTCTGGAATGACCACCCTATCCCCCCATAGTATGCACCCTTTTAATAAGGAGAGTTCCGTTTGGCGGTTCCAGAACATTTTGACGGACTCGTCGTTGTCCCTTTCCGGCCACCCTTTCTCCACCCAATGCAACACCCGCGCCAGATGTTTGTCTTTATTAGTCTCTCGGGCAATGTCTGACGCGGTTATGGGCAGGTTGGGTAGAGTCTCTATGCTGAGGGTGGTCGTCGTGGGTGCTGGGTCGGTGTCGGGTTCAGGTAGCGGCGAGTGGCTTAAGGCGTCTGCATGGGAGATCGTCTTACCCGGTCTGTGTATGAGTTCGTAGTTGTAGGCTGCCAGGAACTCGGATCACCTTGTCATTCAGGGAGACAGAATGTTCGGGGTGGCCCGGTTTCCTGCAAGGATTCCCAGCAGCGGCTTGTGATCCGTTATGATGGTGAAAGTCCGGCCGTAGAGATACTCGTGGAATCGTTTTACGGCGGCAACGATAGCCAGAGCCTCTTTGTCCAGTTGGCTATAGTTCCGCTCCGGTTTGGTGAGGGTCCTTGAAAAGAATGCGATGGGCGCTTCTTTTCCGTCGGGAAGGGTATGGCTGAGGACAGCGCCGACGCCGAAGGGTGATGCGTCGCATGTGACAGCCAGAGGTAGGGTCTCGTTGAATTGTATAAGGAAGGCGTCTGAGGTGAGGAGGTCCTTCGTTCTTTGGAAGGCGGCTTGCTCACGTTTCCCCCAAGTCCAGGTCGCCGCCTTGTCCAGGAGCCTATGCAAGGGCTCCGCCGCCGTTGCCTTTTGGGGTAGGAAAACATTGTAAAAGTTCAGTAACCCCAAGAACGCCTGTAGTTCCGTCTTTGACTTGGGTGTGGGGGCTTCTTTGATGGCCTTGATTTTTTTGTTTGTGGGGTGAATGCCGTGACGGTCTAGGAGGTAGCCTAGGAATTCTACTCGTTCCGTGCATAGCTGGCATTTCTCCCTCTTGACTTTTAGTCCGGTCTCTTTAAATTTGGTTAGGACCTCCCTTAGTCGACCCTCTAGTTCGGCTTGGTTGGCTGCCGACACTAGGACGTCGTCGAAGTAAGGTACCACCCCCTTGATGCCTTGCAATAGTCTCTCCATTAGGCTTTGGAATATGCCCGGTGCCACGCTGACTCTGAATTGGAGTCGGTTGCATTTGAATGCCCCCCGGTGGGTGACTATGGTCTGCGCTTCTGCCGTTTGCTCGTCGACCGGCAACTGTTGGTATGCCTGGGCGAGGTCGAGCTTGGTGAAAACCTTGCCCCCTCCCAGTGAGTGCAGTAGGTGTTGCACTACTGGGACGGGGTAGGCGCTTTGTTGCAGCGCGCCATTTAGGGTGGCCTTATAGTCCCCACAGATCCTCACTGACCCATCGGGCTTGATCGGGGTGACTATGGGGGTCTCCCACCGGGCGTGGTCTATGGGCTGTAGAACCCCTTGTTTGACGAGCTTGTCAATTTGCTCGTCTATCTTGGGTTTCAGTGCGAATGGCACCCGCCTTGGTTTCAGGCGTTTTGGGGGGACGTTAGGGTCTAGGTCGAAAGATATAAGGGGCCCTCGGTACTTGCCTAGGTTTCCGTCGAAGACCTCTTGGAACTCCAGGGCCAGTTGCTGCTCCCAGCTGTCGTCGGTGACGTGGTCGACTCCCGTGAGTGCGATGTCGAGCGGGGCGAACCATTGTAGTCCCAGTAGGCTTGGGTGGTCGCGGTCAACGATTGTCAGGGGAAGTCGTTCGGTGTGCCCCTTATAAGTGATGTTGAAGTGTTTGGTTCCAACTACCGGGATGCAGTTTCCCTGGTAGTCTTTTACAATGAGTCTCTGGCTGTCTAGGTTCCTCCTTTGGAGGGTAGGCACCAAGCGCTTTATTTCATGCCATGCAATCATGGAGAGGTAGGACCTGGAGTCCACCTCCATTTTGCATGGCTGGCCCTCGATGCCTACCTCCACGTGGACCTTCCGGGCGTCATTGGTGATGGCGTGGCCGATGGTGACCGTCTGATGGGTCTCCTCTCTTCGCCGGTTATCGCCGCCTCGCAGGGATCGTCCGTTCCGGTCCCATCTGTTGTCCGAGGGGCGATCTCTGGTCCGGGGTGGTGTGCTTTCTCTCCTCCGGTCATTCTGGTCCCATCGTGCCAGGCTGCGATTTTTCTTCAGGCGGCAGACATGAGTGATGTGTCCCTTCTTGTTGCAATGCCGGCAGATCGATTCAAAAAACCGGCATTCCGACCTGGGATGGTCGCCGCCGCAACCGGCACAGTTGGTCCTCGACTTACGACCTCACCGGCTTCATGGGTCGCGGCCTGTCTGGAGGCAATGGATGTCCTCGTCATCGGAAGTGCCCGATGTCGAATGGAACTCGCCCTGGTGGGTGGTCGTCTCGGGTTGGGGCTCGGTCGACCTCGCCGGGTTGTTGTTTCCGCTGCAGTCCCAGTGTTCGGTCTGCACATGCGGTCGGCGGAAGTTCGGGTTGCTTCGGCGGCTGCGGCTGTGGTGAGGGTGTCTGCTAGGCTGATGTTGCCCTTGGCCATCAGCCGGCTCTGGAGGACGGGGTCCCACAAACCGAGCACGATCCGGTCTCGCAGGGCGTCGTTTAGGTTGTCGAATTCGCAAAGCCCCCCTAGACGCCACAGTTCGGCGACGAAGTCGCTGAAACTCTCCCCCGACCTCTGGTCCCGCTTGTAGAACTCGTTGCGCCGGATCAGGATGGGTACCTCTGGAGCGTAGTGCCGCCGAAGTATGGGTTCGAGGACATCCCAGTCCATCGCGGTCGCATCGGCGGGTTTGGCGAGCGCCTTGGCCATCTTGAAGACCTTGGTCCCGCAGTTGGTCAGGAAGACGGCGCGCTTCATGGGGCCGGTGGCGTCCTTCAAGCCGCTGCACTCGAGATACATGCGGAATCGGTCGGAGAACGATTCCCAGTCCTCGGTGGCGGGGTTGAAGGGTGCGGGTGGTGCGATTTTCGCCATCGCGGTGGTTCGTCTGGCTTCCGTCGGACACGTGGTTCGGTTCAGGGTCTGGATCCCACCCTCGTCGCCAGTGTTGTGTCCGCGAAATGATGCCAGGAGTCGGTGACTTTCATGCAAGCTCTTTATTCGTAAGATGGAACCGAACTGGCGAAAGGAAAAAAGCCCGCGGCTTTTATTCCTTTCGCTGCGGCGGCCGCGGCCAATGGCACCGTTTTGAATCTCCCACGATCCGAATGGACCAATTGCGGGAGATTCCTAGCGAGCCAATCGGCGCGGCTCGCCTGACCCATCGGAGAGCCCCGCGCTTTGGCCAATCAAAGCGCGGGGATCTCGAGTATGTTAATTAAGGACAGAACAGGGGGGGCACTCAGGTTGATAGCTGCTGCCAATTCAGAGACTGAAGCTCCGTCTTGCCCCGTTGCCTGTAGGGAGAGCATCAGCCAGGGAAGCCCAACTACGGCCCCAAAGGCTGGTGGGGCCCTGGGCTTCTCCACCATCACACAGCAGGAAGGACGGAAGGGAGAACCACAGAAACTCAGCCGTCTTCTCCGCTTATGGAAGCCAAGCCTGCCAATGTGTCAGGCACTGGCAGGGGGGGGGCTCAGTCAGGGGCCTGTGCGTGGAAGGCCCCGCCCTTTCGGTGGGATGCCCGGAGCCCCGCGGTGCTCGCTCTCCTTTCCCTGAGACGGCTAGAAGCGCCCGCAGCCGCCACCGCCCAGCCGCCCTCCAGCTGCCCGGCCTGGGCTTCTCCGGCCGTCCGGGAGCGCGGCGAGGCCCTCGGAAGACTCCTGGACTGGAGGATCCCTCGCCTCTGGCCCGCTGGGACGGCGCGAGGCAAAGAACCGCCCCGGGAGCAGCGGGCCGGGAGCCCCTCCAGGGCCGGGCAAAGGAGGCTGAGCAGGGGCGGGAGCGCCCGAACAGCCGCGCCTTCCCGACGGGGGTGGCTGGCGCGCCTCCTCCGCCGACCGCGCTGGGCAATTGCCCGGGCGGCAGAAGCGCCCGGCCCAGAGCGGCGCAGCGGGCGGAGGCAGCAGCAGCAGAGGAGGGCGGCCGTCTCCGCCGTTTCCCGGACCAGGAGAGCCGCCGCCCGCCCGCCCCGTCGAAGAGAGCGAGGCGCCCAGGAAGAGAAGCGCGCGGCGCCGACAGGTGAGGGCGGCGGCGGCGCCCCAGCCGCGCTCGTCCTCCGGCTCTACCCTGCGAGCGGCGGCCCTGGCGAGCGCGGCCCGAGTCTGGCGGGCGAGAGCGGGAGGAAACTCCTCAGCCGGACGGGAGGCGGAGCCGGCCGGCTTTGCGGGGCTCCCGGGCAGGTGCCGTTCCCACTGCGGGGCTCTCCGTGGCGGGCAAGGCGGGCCTTTTCCTGCCCCTCAACCGGCCTTCCTGGAGCTTAAACCCCGGCTTGTTTTGCGGCCGGAGTGAGCCCCAGCAGCCGCCACCTGCCCTTGACGGCGGTCTCTTCGGCGTCGGCACCGCTGCCCAGCAGCTTCAGCCCCGCTTGCTCGGATCCGCCTTCCCGGGGCAGCTTCCCTGGGCGCCGCTTTAAAGCGGAGAGGCGAAGCGGCCGAAGCCCAGCCTCGAGGAGTTCTCCGGGCGTCGGTGGCGACGGGTCTCATCTCTCGGCCTCCCCCCCCCTCAGTTGGCGACCCCACCCGAGCCCCTCCCTGCCCCTGACCGAAGGAACCGCGGCTTCCCAAACGCTTTGGAGAGCGAGGGCTGCTGCTCGGCGCCTTCTGAGTTTTGCTCCAACCAAATTATCCTGTTTCCAAAACACGCCTTGGATCAATGGGACAAGTCTTGGAGAAATCCGTGCTGAGGTTTCCTCATTGCTGCCAGTTGAAGGTTCCGGCAGAGAGTTTAAGCTGGGACCTGTTGTCAAACAAAACTAGAATTCTCTGCATCTTCCTGGTCCCTGTTTTGTTATTGGGATGGATTGCCGTTGAGTTTTTAGCCTTTGAAGAACTCCCACCCGATTCCCAACGCGACCTTTTTCCGTTTTATTTATCTCGAGCGTTATTGTTTCTTCAAATGCAATAAAATTGTTTTTCTTTTTTAAGTCTAAGGAACACGCTGGGGGAGACTTAGCTTTAGTTTCTCCTACAATCAGAAAGTCCCCCCCTCTTCCACTCGCACTTCTTCCACTAAATCTTGCACTGTTGGTGAGAGAGTTTTGAAGAGGGAGTTGTTAGCAATGGAAGTCAGGAATTTTCTGGAGGGGTTGCAGGTAGCAGAGTTTGATCTCTCAACAGGGACAATCAAAATCCTCTACCAGGACTATTTCATATCTCTTTGACAGATCAACTCTTTCCTTTGGGAAGGTTTCATCCCAGGACTGAAAATGTGGACTGAAGGGCAATAGAAGACACCAACAGCAGAAATGCTTTGATCCATTTTTGTCTCTTTCTTGAATCAGAGACTCTCAATAGCACAACAAAGTGCAGACATAGCGTATAGAATAGAACTTTTTTTTGACCAAGTGTGGTTGGACACACAAGGAATTCGTCTTGGTGCAAATGCTCACAGTGTACCTCAAAGATACATTTGTCAAGAGTCAAGAATAATTAGCACAACACTTGATGATAGTCATAGGGTACAATAAGCCATCAAATCATACTAGGAAACAGACTATATAAATAGTTAGGATACAAAGAACAAGGTTACAGTCATACAGTCACAAGGGGGAGGGGATGGGGGATGAGAAGATGAACAGTGATAGTAGTATAAATAGTTGGACAGCATTGAGGGAATTATTTGTTTAGTAGAGTGATAGTCCAATTCATCCCCTCTCTCAGCTGCATTTTTTTCTCCTGGAATAAATCTGTTATATTCAAATATTAGCCATCCATTCCATCAAGCCTCAAGATTATGGTTACCATATTATTGGCAAGCTGGCTGAGGAATTCTGGGAGTTGAAGTCCACAAGCCTTAAAGTTGCCAAGGTTGGACACCCCTGACTTAGATGGCAGCAAAAATCCCAATGACTCTAGTGGTGGTTCTGATTTTTTCATGCTGATATGGCAAGCATAATACTGTATTGGGCTTGATGGGATGATGCTAATTTTTTGGCAGGATAGCCTGGTATAACTATGCTGTCATTTGCTCTTATCACATATCAGTTTGAAATTCTTACTCTAACATCCTGTCTCACAAGCT
Source organism: Hydrophis major (assembly GCA_033807585.1). Classification (NCBI taxonomy): domain Eukaryota; kingdom Metazoa; phylum Chordata; class Lepidosauria; order Squamata; family Elapidae; genus Hydrophis; species Hydrophis major. The sequence goes on from CM066340.1 coordinate 1,923,830, forward strand.
CACAGGATGGAGGTTCCCGCTTAAGTTGAGTTTGCTTCAACCTCCTTTCTTCCCAGCTCTTGGTGGTGCCACCAATCTTTCACCTCTTAAAGTGTCCTCAAACCGAAAACTCTTGATGTTTCATAGTTGGTCTTTCTCGGTTGCCTGGGAGAAGGCATGAGAACATCACCTGGGTCACAAATTTCTGCGTTTCCTCCTAGAACTTCGAAGTCTGAGATAACAATTATTGCTGTTTCACAGCAGTAGCACACAGTAGTTCCATTTTAGCCTGCATTGATCGTAGTCCATCTTGAATCAATTACGGTGTCCAGTTCTAGGTTGTACATTATAGCAAGAACTTGTACAAATTAAGACAAGTTCAGAGGAAGCAACGACAGGATAGAAGCTAATTCATGTGAAAAAGATTTAACCTTGCAAATGCAAGGCTGGATGTGTTCAAGCAGCCATTCGTCAGGGGAACCTCAATTGCTCTCAGCAGGGCATTGGACTGGTGGTTTAGTGCCATCATCATTTGTGCCCACATATTTCCCAATAGATAAGGGTGCTATCTCTCCTGCTCCCAGCATATTTCATCTTTCTGATTGTGTCAAATCTATGAGTTTTCCTCTATCTCATTTTCTTTCTTGTGAATTTTGTTTGAGCTATTGTACCTTCTGAGCGCCATCCAGTAAATTTTTATCTTTGGAAGCATTCAAGCATCAACAATCACTGTTGCCATTGTTTTATCTTTGTTCAAGCACCACTATAAACATGCAGTGGCTGCATGCGCATACAGTGCTGTTTTAAGGCCAGTTCCTAATTGCTGTGTCCCACTGGGCTACATTCTATTCCTTCTGATCCTACCTTATAATTACTAGCGGAACCACCTTTGCGTTCTCTTATTTTCTTTTCAACCTCACAGGTTAAGAAAGTATACCTACCCTATCCACTTGCGATAGAATATGTGTGCCAAAAAGGAAATTAGTTTGGAAAATCCTATTTAAACTCACCCACTGTGCTGTGTTTTCAGATACCTATTTACTTGCTCAGTGACTTCATTTTACTGGAAATTGGATGTCTTATGTACCTTCTAGAGCAGGGGTCTCCAACCTTGGCTCCTGGAAGCCTGGCGGACTTCAACTCCCAGAGTTCCACAGCCAGCTTTGCTGGCTGTGGAACTCTGGGAGTTGAAGTCCGCCAGGCTTCCAGGAGCCAAGGTTGGAGACCCCTGTTCTAGAGTATCTGAAGTAGCCTCTCCTTAACAGTTGGAAGGGCCCTTGGAGGTCTTCTAGTCCACCCCCTTGCTCAGGCAGGCAGCCTGATAGCATTACAAAACAAACAGTTGTCCAATCTGTTAAAAACTTCCAGTATAGGAGCACCCACAACGTCGAGTCATTCCACTGATTAATTGTTCTGTCAGGAAAATTCTCCTTAGTATCTCCATTGCTTCTCTCCTTGACTAGTTTCCCTCCATTGCTTCTTGTCAGGTGCTTTAGAGAATAGCTTGACCTCCCTCTTCTTTGCGGCAGCCCCTGAGATATTGGAAGACTGCTATCATGTCACCCCTAGTCCTTCTTCTCCTGAAATCAGACATATCCAATTCCAGCAGCTGTTCTTTATATGATGTAGCCTCCAGTCTCCTAATCATCTTGGTTGCTCTTCTCTTCACTCTTTCTAGAGTCTCAAGATCTTGTGTGCATCATAGTGACCAAAACTGGATGCAGGATTCCAAGGGTGATCTTTCCACATCTTACAAAGTGACACTAACCCTTCGCATGATCTTGATTCTATCCCTATATTTATGCAGCCTTGGACTGCATTGTCTTTTTGGGCAGCTGCAGCACCCAGCTGACTCATGTTTAAGTGACCATCAACTAGGACTCCAAGATCTTTGCTCATATGAAGCACATACTTAGCCACAGGATCTGGGCAGCCCACCAGGAAAACTCCTTTTGACACAGGGAGCTGTAATGGGTCGTGAGAATAAGCTTGGGAGACCCGAGGAAGAGCTGCAGGATCTTACTCCCGAGAAGGAATGGGGGTCGGGGAAGAAAGCAGAAGGGACCCTCCCTACTTCTGTGGCAAGGAAAGGCGAGGGAGGGGAGAAGGGCTTTCAGATTTGCGAGATTAATGTCAGTCTTCTATCCATCTGACAAGAAAAATCTCTGATCTCAATTGTATGTTAATCTTTAAGATCCTCAGAATCTATCCAAATATTTGAATCCAGAATTTTCTACACTTCCACCAAATGTGGTAAAATGTCCCTTTTTGTTCACATTTCCAACATGTTTGAAGTGGTTTTATATAGACTAGGTAATTTCTCTAATGACATATACCAATGGTATCCTTTTATGAACATTTTATCTTAAAATAATGTACATTTTAATCCTTTTAAGCTTCAAATTTCCCATTGTTCCATCGATAATATATTATAATCAAAAATTTAAGCCACTTTATCATACTTGTTCTTTCAAAGTTCAATAAATTTTTATATATTTTAACAATTACACACTCATCATTTGTAAGCAATTCTATTTCAAATTCAGTCTTACTTCAATTAAAACCCCAAATGCTGTTGTCTTCTTTAAATTATTCTAGTAATTGGAAATAAGAAACCCATTAAAAATTATATTCCTCTGCTACCAGTTCCTCTTTTTTTTTTTTTTTACATTTCCCTTGACAAATTTTAGTATCTCACAAATAAGTTAGCTACTTGTATTCTACCGGCTATTTCTCATTTAAAAATGCTTCTTGTAATGACCTTGATTCTATTGTACCACAAATATCCCTGCCACCCAGATCTTAAGCCCTGCTCTTCTAACTCCCAGAGGTTTCTCTGTCCTGTCTCTCAGCAACATTCGCTCTTTCATAGAAGCCAAAGAGCAACCTGCAAAATACGATCTCCAGTCAGGTAAACCTCCTTTTTCCTTTGCATCTTGTAACACCTTAGATTTAACTGGTGGTTTTTCCCTCTGCCACACAAATTTAGATATATCTCCCTGTCACTGTTTAAGTGGTACATCAGCTGTCAAAACAGTTACTGTCTTAAACAAACAAATAATAATAATAATTCTAGGTAGGACATTCATTTTATCACAGAAATTCTTCCCAGGATTGACAATTGTGCTTCTCCCATCTTAACATATTTTTTTTAACTTCGTTCATTCTTGTCTTAACATAGTTACAGTATTTTGGAATAACATGAAGTTAGTATTTTATCATAGTGATATCCAGATATTGTATCTTCTCAATCTTAAGACTTATTTTATTCATCAATTCTGTTCAATTTCTTAGTTTCATATTTTTGTTCATATTTTTATCTTCTGTTTTATTAATCTTAACATCTGCTTATGACCAAGTTCTTTGCAAAAACACATTAATATTTCAATTCCCTTTAAAAGATCTACAGGCAGCACCAAGTCCTCTGCAAAAACAGTCTTTCCTAATCTTTATTCCCACATACCCAGTTCATTTACAAACTCTTTTTTTTTTTTTTGCTTTACATAATTCAGTTTTATTTCAGTTTTTTTTACTGACAAAAATAGTTGCCATCGTAAAATCTTAAATTTATTGATCCACACATCTTCTTGGGAAATTTCTTCAGTTCTTCTTTCCTTAGTATTTTATCTAAAATGGTTTCTGTTGTCTCTTGACGCTTCTTCTTAAGTTTACTTTTATACTGCATAAAATTATTAGGATGTAAGTAAAGTTTTATAAAATTATAAAACTTTACTTACATCCTAAACTATTTTTATATCAGTGACTTTACCTATTTTATTTTCAAAAGTTTATTTTAATTTATTTTTACAATATTCCACTATTGCTTCTTTCTGGGTTGAGATATCTCTTGCTAACTGCTATCCCCATTGTAGCTCCTTCTTCCTGTTTCCCAAGGTTGTTCTCACGGCCCATTACAGGAAGTATAAAACAAATAATGTATTTATTTCTACAAATATGTATGTACTACCTACTCTGTAGATTCCAGATACCTTAAAAAACATATGAAAGTGTCAAACAGCTGCCCCCCTGGTATTGCCTTAGTAGGATTCTTCTGATCTTACAGATCTCATTTTTTTACTGCCCATCTGAAAATTAACACCTGTTAGGCAAGCAACATATACTTGCTCCCAGCACCATCTCCACTGTTCTTCCAGACTTTCTCCAAATTATTCAGAAAGACGGAACTGGGGACTAGAGTTTTCAGATCTGTGAACAGCAAATGCAGTTTCAAGTTTGCAGGAAAAAAAGGGGGTGCCTGCCAACTTCCCATATATCTGAGGCCACAGGCAGAGTTTGATCAGGGAAGGGACTGTGGCAAGTGAAAATATTGATGAACAATAGAAATTTCATTCTCGGGATCAATAGAGGACTAACTGAAAATAAACTAATATTGTGTATAATCTGAAATCATCCAATAAAGTGATCACTAAAAATATTAATGGAAGAAACCTTCTGTGGCTTTGATGATGGTGACTCTTCATAGGTTCTCAATGCCAGCTGGAGGGTGAAGTGGTCCGCCTGATTGCTGTTTCAACTTCCTCCAGCATTTGGTGGCTCCTCTGGCAATAGATGGGCCTCAAGTCTGTCTGGCTCCACACCACCCTTTGTGCTCTTTGGGTGCTACTTATGTGGGGGTATGGTGGTGACATGGGAATCAATGCATGGGAATCCTGCCTCTTCAGTGACCCTTTTCTGGGGGATCCATGTCACCTCAAACCGTACCCTGGGAAACAGCTTCCTTTAGCATCTTTAAACTGTCTGAAGTTGATGAAACTAACAGGAAAAGCAAAATAGCAAGAAAAAAGACACAGACGTCTCTCTCTCTCTTTCTCCCTCTGCTTCCTCCCAGGCATTTGTAGCTAGGAACAGTTTCATTTTTAAAGAAGATAGAAGATATTTAGAATTCTTTATTGGTCAAGTGTGTTTGGACACACAAGGAATTTGTCTTGGTGCAAATGCTCTCGGTGTCCATAAAAGAAAAGAGACATTCGTTAAGAGTCAAGAATCATCAGATGCAACACTTAATGATACTCATAGGGTACAATAAACCATCAAATCATACTAGGAAACAGTCCATATAAATCGTAAAGATACAAGCGACAAAGTTACAGTCATATCATAAGTGGGAGGAGATGGGTGAAAGGAAGGATGGGATCATGGGAGGATTAAAAGTAATAATAATAGTAGTGCAGACTTTGTAAATAGTTGGACAGTGTTGAGGGATTTACTTGTTTAGCAGAGTGATGGCGTTCGGGAAAAAACTGTCCTTGTGTCTAGTTGTTCTGGTGTGCAATGCTCTATAGCGTCGTTTTGAGGGAAGGAGTTGAAACAGTTTATGTCTGGGATGTGAGGGGTCTGTAAATATTTTCACAGCCCTCTTTTTAACTCGTGCAGCATGCAGGTCCTCGATAGAAGGCAGGTTGGTAGCAATTGTTTTTTCTGCAGTTCTAATTACCCTCTGAAGTCTGTGTCTGTCCTGTTGGGTTGCAGAACCAAATCAGATAGTTACAGAGGCGCAGATGACAGACTCAGTCATTCCTCTGTAGAACTGGATCAGCAGCTCCTTGGGCAATTTGAGCTTCCTGAGTTGGTGCAGAAAGAACATTCTTTGTTGTGCTTTTTTGACAATGTTTTTAATGAGAAAATTGTATTTTTTTCCACATTTACAAATAGAAATACCTACCACCCAGCATTGGCTGGAACATTTATGCTCTTCTTATTCACCAGTAACCCCAGACCTCGCCAGCACTTCCTTCTTCCCTGAGGTTTGTGCCTCAGCTCCACTGGAAACCAGCACATATCATACCGGACATAATTACGGCTGTACGATATTAGCATACTCTGAAACCCTCGCAACCGATTGGTCCGGACAGGCGGAGACCTGATTGGTCGAAGGCTCGGCCGTGATTGGAGCACTTAGGAATCTACTGCGATTGGCTGTGCCGAGCTGCGAGCCAGCCCTATATGAAGGGCTGCCGCGGCTCGCATTGTCAGAATATTCTCATTCCAAATAAAGAACTGAAATCACTAGAATAGTCTCGCGTCTCTGTCGAACCGATCCACCTCAGATCTAACACTGGAGATGAAGGTGGGATCGTGAGACAAGGAGACCATCCAGCATGTGGCGAGGCAGCACACAGCAGCAAGCAGAATGGCCGGAATCAACTCACCACCCGCTCCCTTCAACCCTGCTACTGAGGACTGGGAATCCTATACTGATAGGTTCCAGATGTTCCTCGAGAGTAGCAATCTTAAAGATGCCAACGGCCACAAGAAACGAGCCGTGTTTCTCACACACTGGGGGACTGCAGTGTTTAAAATGGCCAAAGCCCTGGCCAAACCAGAGCACGTCAAGACGATGGAGTGGGGCAATCTCGAGCCCCTGCTGTGGAACCACTACGCCCCCGTTGTGCCCATCCTCATCCAGCGGCACAAGTTCTACAGGCGGGATCAACGCGAGGGTGAGGGGCTCGGCGACTTCATAGTGGCACTATGGGACCTGGGCGGTCTGTGCGAGTTCACTAACCTGGACGAGGCACTGCGAGACCGCATCATCCTAGGACTCTGAGACCCCATCCTCCAGAGCCGCATCATGGCAAAGGGAAACATCTCCCTCGCCGATGCCCTCACCGAGGCCACAGCAGCTGAAGAGGCCAAGAAATCAGCGGCTCGGATGCAGCAATCAAGCATCATGCCACGACCGACGGTCGGAGAAACATCAACCCCCCAGAAGCGACCAGAAGCCAACCATTGAGACACAACCATGCATCACGGTGACATCGACTCCTTCTCAGAAACCAAGGACGAGGAGGAGGAAATCCACCGCCTCCAATCAGCGCGGGAACCACGGGGGCCCTGAGGTCGTAAGTCAAGGTTCCAGTGTGCCGGCTGCGGCGGCAATCACCCCCGGGCGGACTGCCGTTTTTTCGACGCCATTTGCCGGCATTGCAAGAAACGGGGGCACATCGCCAAGGTATGCCGGAACAAAAGACACTACAGCCCGTGACAACGAGAAGGCAGCCCTCGACGGAGAGAGAGCACCCCCACCAGAAACCGCGATCGCCAGACGGAGAATCGATGGAGCCAAGAAGGTCGGAACAGGCGACTCCAGGAGACAAGACAAAGGGAGGAGACACACCAAACCATCGTCATCGGCCGCTCCTCCACAAGCGACGCCAGGAAGGTATACGTGACGGTGGGACTAGAAGACCAACCATGCGAAATGGAGGTGAACTCCGGGTCCTACCTCTCAATAGTCTCCTGGCACACACTCAAGCATCTGGTTCCTGCCATCCGCCACAATGAACTGGAGGACCAAACACTAACCCTCAAAGACTACCAGGGGAACCGAATCCCTGTAGTCGGCAGGGGCCATTTTAAGGTCACCTTCAAGAGTCACACAGAAGTGCTACCCCTGACGATCGTTGACCGAGATCGCCTGAGCCTGTTGGGACTGCAGTGGTTCGCACCCCTGGGCATCGAAGTAACCGGCATACACCACATCGGAGAGGCGGACTGGGAAGCGGCACTCGTGAGAGACTTCCGGGAAGTCTTCAATGACAGCCTAGGCAAGTACCGGGGGTCCCCTATCTCCTTTAACATAGACCCGAGTATTACGCCAATCCGCCTTAAGCCCAGGTGAGTGCCATTTGCACTCAAGCCCAAGATCGAAGAGCAGCTTGACAAGCTCATCGCACAAGGGGTGCTGGAACTGATCGATCATGCCCGGTGGGAGACCCCAATTGTCATTCCCATCAAGCCAGATGAGTCAGTGAGAATTTGTGGTGACTACAAGGCCACCCTAAGCCATGCGCTCCAACAAAGCGCATACCCCATCCCAGTAGTCCAACATCTTCTGCACTCACTGGGGGGAGGCCGGATCTTTGCAAAGCTCAACCTGGCACAAGCCTACCAGCAACTGCCGGTCGACGTCACAACAGAAGAAGCCCAAACCATCGTAACGCACCGAGGGGCTTTCCGCTGCAACCGGCTCCAATTTGGAGTCAGCGTGGCACCCGGAGTCTTCCAAAGCCTCATGGAAAGACTCCTCCAGGGAATAGAAGGGGTTGTGCCCTACTTTGACGATGTCTTGGTGGCCGCGAAAAATGAAAAACAACTAGAAGCCAGGTTGAGGGAGGTACTGCAGAAATTCAGAGCTTCGGGACTTAAAGTCAAGAAAGGGAAGTGCCAACTATGGGCCGAAAGGGTCGAATTTCTAGGGTACCTCCTAGACAAACAAGGGATTCACCCCACAGAAAAGAAACTGAGAGCCATAAGGGAGGCACCGCGACCAAAAAACAAAATGGAATTTCAGGCTTTCTTGGGACTGTTAAACTTTTACAATGTCTTCCTACCTCAAAAGGCGACCGTGGCGGAACCGTTGCATAGGCTGTTAGATAAAACAGCCACCTGGACCTGGGGAGCATGGGAGGAGAGCGCCTTCAACAGCATAAAGAACCTGCTAACATCCGACACGGTACTAATCCAGTACAACGAGACCCTGCCATTGACAGTAACTTGCAACGCGTTGCCATTCGGGATCGGCGCCATCCTCAGCCACAGCTACCAGACGGGAGGGAAGCACCCATCGCTTTCTCATCAAGGGCACTTTCAAAGCCAGAGCGGAACTACAGCCAACTTGACAAAGAGGCCCTAGCAGTCGTCGCTGGCGTCAAGAAATTTCATGAATACCTTTACAGTAGGTCTTTTACAATCATCACGGATCACAAGCCGCTGCTAGGAATCCTGGCGGGAAACAGGGCCACACCAAACATTCTATCGCCAAGAATGACAAGGTGGTCCGAATTCCTAGCAGCATACAATTACCAGCTGATACATCGACCTGGCAAGGACATCGCCCATGCAGACACCCTGAGCCGGTCACCCCTACCGGACCGGGAAGATGACCTGGCACCCACAACAGAGGAACTCCAAATAGAGACAATATCCAACTCACTTGTGACCGCGCCAGACATTGCCAGAGAAACAAATAAAGACAAACGGCTGGCGCAAGTCTTGAGCTGGGTGGGAAAAGGGTGGCCGGAAGGGGACATAGACGAGTTATTCAGACCCTTCCGGAACAGACAAACTGAACTCTTTACCGAAAAGGGCTGCATACTTTGGGGGGACAGAGTGGTAATTCCAGAAAAATTACAGGAAAAGGTATTGGGAATGTTGCATGAGGGGCACCCGGGGATGGTTAAGATGAAAAGCCTGGCCAGAAGCTACGTATGGTGGCCAGGAATGGACAAACAGATCGAAACCTGGGTTGCCAAATGTAAACAATGCCAAGAATCCAGATCCAATCCTCCCGCCGCCCCAACCAAAGAATGGGAAAAACCAAGAGGTCCGTGGTCTAGGATACATATAGATTTCACGGGGCCAACCAAGGGACATATGTACCTTATCACAACTGGTTGGAGATAAGCACCATGAAGTCAACCACAATGGAGGCGGTGATAAAGAAACTGAGTAAACTTTTCGCTACGCACGGCCTGCCAGATGTAATAGTGTTGGACAACGGGCCCCAGTTCACCGCACTAGCATTTGAACAATTTCTGGCAGGCCAAGGGATACGCCATGCATTAACCGCACCGGCAAACTCGGTGGCGAACGGGCGGGCGGAACGCATGGTCCAATACACCAAGAAAGCCATCCAGAAAATAGAAACAGCCAATATACAGGACAAAATCAATAAAATGCTCCTCATTCAACACATTACACCTAGCGCAACCACAAATAAAAGCCCAGCAGAACTAATGATGGGCCGGAAACTAAGCTCTACACTAGACAGAATGCACCCAACATATAACCTAGACAAACCCCCAGGTTCCTCCAGCAAACACAGAACATTCAACATAGGGGACCCAGTATACGCCAAAAATCTCACAGGAGAACCACTCTGGGTGCCAGCAACAATCACCCAGATAACTGGGCCCCTATCATACCGACTGGAAACAAGCGACGGAAAAAACTGGAAACAGCACATAAACCAACTTAGGTCAAGAATAGCCGTCCCACCAGCCAGATACCCGAACAAGAAACTAGAAGGGGGCGTGAATTGGCAAGCGATAGAGAAAGAACCAAAGAGAACCAACTAACAGAACACCCCCCACCTAGAATAGACAAACCAATAAACCGATGCTACTCACCTGTAGACGCAGGACCAATGGAACACGAAACCCCAGAATCTTCACCTGGAAGGAGCAGCCAAACCAGCTCACCCGGCCAGGAAAAACCTGGCGGGAGCAGAAGCAGCAGCTCAACCAGCCCAGGTAGACCAGGAGGGAGCCACCAAGAAAGGCCCAGCTCAACGTTCCAGGCGGTTCCATCCCAAGGAACCGGAGCGACAGAGAAGGCATCCGAACCAGTCAGTGACCACACCAGAACTGAATCGCGCAAGTCAAGTAGGCAGGTGCGAAGCCCCGCCTACCTACGTGACTACATCACTACGCACCGACGGACGAAACCAAGAGGGGAGGGGTGTACGATATTAGCATACTCCGAAACCCTCGCAACCGATTGGTCCGGACAGGCGGAGACCAGATTGGTCGAAGGCTTGGCTGTGATTGGAGCACTAGGAATCTACCGCGATTGGCTGTGCCGATCGCGGGAGATTCAGAGTGCTGCCATTGGCCTCTGAGCTGCGAGCCAGCCCTATATGAAGGGCTGCCGTGGCTCGCATTGTCAGATTATTCTCATTCCAAGTAAAGAGCTGAAATCACTAGAATGGTCTCGTGTCTCTGTCGAACCGATCCACCTCAGATCTAACTATGGCTTTTGTGGTTTCCAAAACTGCTGCCATGTTGCATGTTGCCCAGAAGAGCCCCAGGTCTGGTGATAGAACTGCACTCGTCTCCACTTTGTGTGTTGCACTGGTTGCCTAAATGACCACAAGTGGGCAACCAGTGGCTTGGCAGGAGCCCAACTCCCATGGAAAACACAAAACTTGGGTGTGCGTATAAAAAGGAACAAAAGGGACCAGCGGAGCAAAACTTGCTGGGTTTGAGCAGAGAGTATTCTCTCCCTCCCTCTCTCCCTCCCTCTCTCCCCCTTCCCCCCTCCCTCTCTCTCTCCCCCCCCCGTCTCCGTCTCCCCTGCCCCTCCCCCTCTCCCCCTCCCTCCCTCCCTCCCTCCCTCTCTCTCTCTCTCTCTCTTAGCAGACCTTTGTTCCAAAGGACCCTCTGTGGGATGGGGGAACTCAAGATTAATTTAAGCAGAAGGTGACTGATGCTTATGAGATGAAAAAAAGGACGGATGGATGGATGGACGTTCTTGGGGGCCTTCCCTGCCTTCGCTCTGATAAGCCCCCAGCCAGGGCCCGGGAGCTCCCATGGGAACAGGCCTATTGCGGATCTCTGACAAGCACTCGGCCCTTTCCAATGGCGGTTAGACCAGTTTCTAAAGAAAGAGTCAAAGTTCAAGATGTTCAGCAGAAATCTCAAGTGGTTCAAACTATTTGCTCTTTTCAAATTGCAGATTTTGGGCGCTGCGCCACCAGGCCAGCTGCCAGCCAGGCTTCTTGTGCAAGAGAGGCAGGATCTTGGGCCCAAGTGTGCCAAGAGGACTGGGTTCCCTCACCCAGTTCCTCATTCAAGCAAATCTGTTTGCCACCCAATGAGACAATCTCCTCCCTTCGACTGACGTCCTTGGCGGTCCTTCCCTCCTCTGTCTCTCTCTCTCTCTCCCTGCCCCTTCTCTCATTCTCTCCCTCCCTCCCTCTCCCCGCTTCCAGTGTCCAGAGGTGTCCAGGGCCCTGAGCAAAACGGAGAGCTGCCTTTTATTTACCACATCTCATAGACCCCCTGCTCCTGCTGGTGAGTTTTTCTAGGTCTGCTTTGCTATGCCAAGGGAGTGTCCCTCTTTGTGGCACTGCTTATGCCCCTAGTGGCACCTGTGGTGTCCAGGCTGCTCCTCAGATCCTCAAAGGTTTTCAGGAGAAGTTCAGAGCTTGCCAGAGAAAGGAAGGGCGGGCTGGGCCTAAAAAAATTCAGGGAGTTCCCCTGAGTTTAGTGGACCAGCAGATGCTGTGCCAGTTCCTTGTGAAGATCTTGTGAAGGCCCCGGTCCTGGGGCCATTTCCAGCTGGTAACTAGGCCCTTGGAGCCTTGCTCGGTGAAGGGGGCTGGCGTAAGAAGGAAGGTACCTCAGCAAAAGTTCCCAATGTGGATCCTCTTTCTCCCCTCACCCCTGGACTTTCCTAACCTCTGGAGACCCAGGATTCAGAAAGGTATTTCTTTTTCCATAGCTGTCTCCTCCTGACACAGGAAACAGAGGGACAGTTGGGGGGTTGCTGGGGGGCTGGGGGGGAGGCTTGTTCTGGTGCCCAGGTAGAGTCAGCCAAGAGACCTTGACTCCTGTGGACAGCAGGGCATTTGTGGCAACCCTGAAAAGCCTCCTATGGTGCAGGCAGCGTGGACCAAGGATGAGGAACTTTTCTCTGTTGCTATCTGCCCGTTTCTTTGGTTTTTTAAATTCAACTTTCCCTTTTCTTTGCTTGGATCCAGCCCATTTTTTCTGCTCAAATTGCAGAATCAGACACCAAGTGCTACCATTCCAATGTCAGCTCTACAGATGTCTCTTGGAGGTGCCTGTTTTTAATCCAGACTACAAGTTGGCCAGTTTCAGGGCCAGACAAGCACACCATCACATCTGCTAAAAAAAAAAAATCCAATTTCTTTGTTCATTTCCAAAAGTTGCGCTTTTGCTTCCTGTATACCTTTTAAACATCATCGTAGCCCTTTTCCTTCCAGAATTGGGTCACATTTGTGCATGTTGTATCAGTTCTTCATTCTAATGTACAATAAACATTTTCAACTTATGCTCATTGCTAAATATTTGAAAATTCCAATGTTCAAAATCTAAAATGTTCTCATCTCTTTAGTTGTGGATTTGCAAAATGTTTCTGTCTTCCATGTTTCTTTATGGTTCAGAGCTGAGAGTTCTGTCTTTCAGGTTCACAGCATTATCAGAGAAAAATGTGTGCTGTGCTGTTTAATTTAGGCAGGTATGATTATTATTATCTTAATAGAGCATTTATAGCCAAGCCTGATGTCAGGTTTCCAAGTGTGTTTTTGCCCTTGCAACTACTAGACACCTCTATTCATTAAATCTGAGTGCCATAAATAAAGAAGCATCTTTAGTGCATCCAATGGCAAGTCAATAAATCACCTTGCATCCATAAAATATTTGGAGCTGATTCACATGTTTGAATTAATTTCCTAGCCAGGGTTCTCATCTGGGCTGAACCTTGATCTAAGCACAAGGGCCAGAATTGTACAACTTACCAACTCAAAAAACTCTGTGTTGACTGCTCTTTTTCAAATATGTGTCCAGTGTTAAGTTGTTGCAACTATCAGTTTGCTGCATATTCTATGTACCCTTTCCAAATTGGGGGGGGTGTTATTCCTTGATGTGCATAGATTGCAGCTCATGAACACAATATAGATGTGACCAGATGTGCATCTTCTTTGACTTTAGGTTTTGTTTTCCAGTCTTTTCTAACTTGCAAAACTGCAATTGCTTCTCCACACACTGCAGAGAAACTTTAAATGGACCCTAACAGGACCTATTTAAATTTCTATATATTTCACTTGCACCATCCACCCTCTCTATTCCCATCTGGTGCTATTCACTCTTCCAAAGCACAACAATATTTGTGAAAACACTTACCTTTTTTCCAGAGAAAAATTCTAATTGTTGAATTGTAGAATTCCTAAGTGATCTTATTCTCAGTCTTTCTGCATTAATATTCCTATCTTTTCTAACCAGGAAAGAAACTATGATTTGCCAAAAGGATAGCAGAATTCATAAAAAATGCTAAAGCAGATTAATAGGCAAAGGAATTTTGTCTAGGGACAAATTGCTCAGTAGAAATTTGTTCATAAATTACAGAAATGAAGGCTTTACTCTGCACGCTTATTTCCTTTCCCGACCACCAGCCCTGCCCAGCAACATTCAGGAACAGTTTTTGTAAAGAATGTAGATTACATTTCTACTGTGCGTAGATGGGAAGGATTCCTTCTCCTGCACTGCAAAAGTAAAAGGTGAAAGGCCAAAACTCTTGGGCATGGCTATGCAGGCACGCAGAAGGGCTGGATGCAGTTTGAGAATGACCAGAAGCCATTTTTCACTGATGTTCGAGATTGCCCCCCTCCCCCAATCCCTGCAGGCAGGGGGAGTCCCTGGGGGAAGGTGTCAAAAATCTCAACAGGTGGCTGAGATGGTGAGTTCCACTTATTTCTCATCTGCATTGGCAAATACTGAATTTATTTATTTGTTACTGCCACTTCTATACCCCTCAATTTTTAGAAGCCTCCATCCCACACCTGTGCATTTGATGCATTTCCTATGTAAATAACTGTATGTTAAAAAATTAGATAAACTTAATTCTCTTATATTCAGCTCATTTCTCTAACCTTTGGTGATCATTTTGAATTTTGAGCTTTTGATTTTAAGTTTTGTTTTAACTGTCCCACCCAATGCTGTGTCATCTGCAAATCGGATGAGGTTTATCTCAAAGTGATTAAAGAAAGCACAGGAAAGACACTCGCAGCCCCTGCTCAGGGCCCTCCTTTGCAGTGGTGGGATTCACATTTCTCTACTACCAGTTCTGTGGGCGTGGCTTGGTGGGCGTGGCAGGGGAAGGAGACTGTAAAATCTCCAGTCAGAGGTGGGATTGGCCAGTTCTCCGAACTATTCAACATTTCTGCTACTGGTTCTCCAGAACTGGTCAGAACCGGCTGAATACCACCTCTGCTTCCTTCCCTTCCTTCTTCTGTTCCTTCCCCTTTTGTTCCTCTATTCCTTCCTTTTTTGTTCCTCTCTTCCTTTTTCTTTCGTTCCTGTCTTCCTTCCAGTAGTGGGATTCCAATTTTTTTTACCACCAGTTCTGTTGGCGTGGCTTGGTGGGCATGGCCTGGTGGTTATGGTAGGGGAAGGATGCTATGAAATCTCCATTCCCTCCCCACTCTTGGGGGAAGGTTAATGCAAAACCCCATTCCTTCTCCACCCTGCTAACCTGCTTTCCAGCTCCGTTCTCCTGTGCAGGGCAACCAAAGGAGACCCAGCCAATCAGCTGGGACTCAATGGGAGGCAGAGAAGAGATGGGCTTGGCGGGGCCAGTCAGAGGCGGGATTTGCCGGTTCTCCGAACGACTCAAAGTTTCTGCTTCTTGGTCTCCAGAACCAGTCACCTCTGCTCCCTTGGATGAGGACAATGGCTTTTGAGTGGGCTGTGCATCCACTTCATTGTCCTTAATTCACAGCCCAGCATGCCAATCAGAACCTCAAGTGCTTTGCTGAAATCAAGGTATATTCTCTGTACAGTAGGAAATTGAGATAAGGCTAATCTAGCAAAGCTTGTTTGATAAATCCAAGATGGCTTCATAATCATAATAATGTTTTCAAAAGATTTACAGATCAGTTCTTTTATGAAATGCTCTAGAATCTTCTTTGGGGGCCCTCGGGCTACCTGTCTGTTGCCCCCCACCCACCCACTGACCCCCGGTCTTCCTTTCCTCCCTTTTTGAAGATAGGGCAGACTGTACAACCCTGATACTGGTGGTCCTCCACTTATGATCACAATTGAGCCCCACATTTCGGCTGCTAAGCAAAACAGCTCTTAAGTGAGTTTTGCTCCATTTTACAGCCTTTCTTGTCACATTTGTTAAGTGAAATCACTGCAGTTGTTATGTTAGGAACGGCATTGGTAAGTGAACCTGGCTTCCCCTCTGAATGTTTATTGGTAACCGTAGGGGTGCTGCAGTGCTCATAAGGGTGCAAAACCATTGTAAGTTGCTTTTTTCGGTGCCACTGTAAGTCTGCAACTTCAAACTGCCACTAAATGAAAGATTGTAAGCCAAGGACTACCTGTACTTAATTCTTTCTCAAAAACAGGAGACAAAGATTTGGCTGGGCCTTCAGGAATGGAAAAGGACAACTCACCATGGGACCAGAGGTGGCCTTCAGCAGGTTCTGACCAGTTCTGGAGAACCAGTAGTGGAAATCTTGAGTAGTTCGGAAAACTGGCAAATACCAATAATAATAAAATAAAGGAAGTGAATCCGGAAAGACAAGATTTATAATAATTTAGATGAAAACGTAGTCACCGATAACAAAAGTCACTGAATGAAATGATTAATACGGCCTTGAATTGTCCTGCGACAATTTTGTCCTCGACCCAGGAACCCAGTGGAGGCACCAGAAAAGGAGTTCCCCCCTTTTCTTTGTTACCTGCTAACCCTTTTCTCACCTTCCCAGAAAAGCTGGTATATCAATTCCTTTGTTGTCTTAAAATGTTTGTTACTCTCTTCTGCAGCCACATTGATCAGCATTCTTCTTTATTTAGTTTTCTCTTTGGAATTATTTGGGATTGTGCTATATTAATGCGTCCTAGTCAAGAAACTCTCCTTCTCCTGGGCTCCCTTCCTTGTCAGTGTTTCGTTGTTGCCCAGAGTTTGTTCAGATCAGCCTGGATGAAGCCAAGAAAGAAGTTCAGTTTTGCTTAAATGTTACAGGAAGTGACCTTTTCCTCCAAGGTTTCTGCTATTCCTATTTCCCCAAGTATGTTCTATGGCTAGGCTGTCTTTGTTGCCTAGTCAAGTCCGAGATAGAGGATTCTCTTGCATCTTCCATCTTCTGAAGGAGGAAATTTTCCCAAGAAAAGCCTGGAATTTCCTAGAGGGAGATGTGTCTCCTAATAAATATTGGGATCATGGAATCCTTCCGAGTTTCCCTTAGAAAGAGCAGCTGTGTGGCGTAGATGTCCTTCAAGGTATGCACCTTTCTCTGCTTTCCCAGTTTTGAGATCATGACTCTTCCTAACAGTCTCTGTTGACTTGTCTCCTCTGTCCCTTCTTGGAAGAAAGTGGCTTTAAAATGGAGAAGCTGCTGTTAGGAGCTTCATGGGAGACTGTTCTCAAGGGTGTATCTACCTGAGAGCGTTTGTGTCTACTCCACAAACCTCCAGCGGTGGGCCTGTGGAGAAGCCACAGGGGCCCCTCGAACGGTTTCAGGCAAGACACCAAGAGCTGGTTCTGCTTCTGAGAGCTCCAGGAGGCTTGGAAGAGCAGCCCTGCCTGTCCTGGCCCTCTTGAACTTTGCCTAGACTTCCTGCAGGCGACTCAGGCTGAGCTTTCTGCCCCACTTCAGAATGTGCCCCTGCGGGATTGACCTTTAGAGCTTATCTTTTTCAACAGGAATGTCGCTATGAGAGATGGCAATTGTTCTAGCATAATTGCTTCTTAGGCTTTTATTATAAATTGCCAGGAGATTTTTGGTAGACAGTGGAATAATCTCATAAATTTAAAAATGTGCATGTCATTTTATACCACATTAATAAATGTGTAGTGTAGACAGCACTGATGAAAGGAGCCACTGAAGCTGTTGCTGCTACTGCTGCTGCAAGTAAGTGCATCCCAGACAGGTGGCTGTCTGGCTTCTGCTAGGGCACCCCCTGCCTCAGGTGAGGAGATGCCCTGGAGGGGGCTTCTAAATTTATTGAACAGGATCAAAGTTGGAATGGGACCTTGGAGGTCTTCTAGTCCAGCCCCCTGCTCAAGCAGGAGAACCTATACTATTCTAGACCAATGGCCTGTCCGGTCTCTTCTTAAAAGCCTCCAGGGATGATACACCCACAACTTCTGAAAGCAGTTTGCTCCACCGATTAATTGTTCTCACTGTTAGGAATTTTCTCCTTCTTCTCTCCTTGGTTAGATTCCATCCATGGTTCCTTATCCTACCTTCAGGTGCCTTGGGAAATAAGTTGGCCCCCTCTTCCTTGTGGCAGCCCTTCAAGTTAAGATTGTCGGAAAGGCGTGAGATATAAGAGATAATAGCACGTAAAGAAAATGTGATCACTGCTATAACTGGTAAGAAAAGTATTAATTATAATTGTTAGCACAAGATATATGTACCCAGCCTGTTTAAATTAGAGCTTTGCTGGCTGGAGAATTCTGGGAGTTGAAGTCCACAAGTCTTAAAGTTGCTAAGTTTGGGGACCCCCGATTTAAATGAAAGGTGAGTTTATTGTAAATATAAAATTAAAAAAGCTTTAATTAAAAAAAAAAAAGAATTGGAAGACAGCTATCATGTCACCCCCCTCCCCCCCCGGTCCTTCTTTTCACTAGACTATACTTATACCCAGTTTCTGGAATCATTCTTTGTATGATTTAGCTTCTAGGCTCCCTAATTTTTCTTGCTCTTCTCTGAACTCTTTATTTATGACTCATTCAAAGGAATTCGGCTTCATGTAACTTAAATTCATTATTCCTTGCATTCAGTGCTGGGCTGCTGCCGGTTCGGGATGGTTCTACCAAACTGGTAGTTCCAACAATCAGCTGGCCCCTCCCACCCACCCCTGCCTATCCTGTCTTATATTTCCGTGCTTTTCAGCTCAGCTGGATTTCTCTGGGGAGGTTTCTGCTTCAGGGTTGACTCAGCCTGGAGTGAAGGGGCCAGGGAGTGGGGTGGAGAGAGAGCTGGAGTGTGGTAGCTTCAATAAAATTATTTCCCCTGGGAATCAAGGACGTTCGTGTAGGTGTTTGAGAGGTGGAAACTGAGGTCGCCTAGCAACCAGACTACATGCTGATTGGACCATGTGACTGGAGACTCTGATGGGAGTTTTACTTTTAATTGGGTGTAAAACCGGCGGGAACTTAGAGCCAGTTCTCCACCAAGACTATGCCAATTTGATATGCCCCGATAAGAGTCTTCTTTGAGGAAGAGGCCTGCCTCGGAGTTCTCATTGAAGGGGATGTATTCCCTGGAACCCCCTGCCTGCTGCTGGCTCCTCTGTTACTTCTTATTCTTGCGCTGCTCCTTATTCCACCAATGAGAAATTGGGCATTTTTTTTCTTATTCCATTTATGTCACAGACTTTTCCTGTTGTTTTGCAAAAGCTCCTGCAATGATGCTGAAGAAGTACTTTGTGAAGGCTCTCCATCGTCTCCAGAAGGGCCCTGGATACACCTACCAGGAGCTGCTGGTCTGGTACTGTGACAACACCAACACCCATGGGCCCAAGCGCATCATTTGCGAGGGTCCGAAGAAGAAGCTGATCTGGTTCTTCTTGACGCTGCTCTTCGCTTCGCTGGTGTTCTGGCAGTGGGGCATCCTCATCAACACCTACCTGTCCTACAGTGTCACAGCCTCTCTGGCCATCGGCTTCAAGACCATGACCTTCCCTGCTGTGACCATCTGCAATGCAAGTCCTTTCCGGTGAGTTCCTTCTGCAGGGATCCAGGCTGGAATCGGGAGGGCCTCTGCATTCATCAACAGGCCCTGGTACGGCTGTTCAAGTTGGATGGGACTCAGAGGTGGGATTCCAATTTTTTTACTACCGGTTCTGTGGGCAGGGCGTGGTGGGTGTGGCTTGGTGGGCATGGCAGGGGAAGGAGACTGCAAAATCCCTCTTCCCTCCCCACCCCACTAACCTGCTTTCCAGCCCCGTTCTCCTCTGCAGGGCAACCAAAGAAGACCCAGCCGATCAGCTGGGACTCGATTGGAGGCAGAAAATAGATGGGGTTGGTGGGGCCAGTCAGAAGTAGGATTGGCCGGTTTGCTGAACTACTCAAAATTTCTGCTACCGGTTCTCCAGAACTGGTCCAAACTTGCTCAATGCCACCTCTGCTTCCTTCCTTTTGTTCCCTTCTTCCTTCCACTGGCAGGATTCCAATTTGGCTTCCTACCTGGTCTAATGCCCAGTTGTTGTTTGGAGATGTGTGTATGGTTGTACAGGATCCTCTCTGCATTTTCCACTTGTGATGGCCAAACCTGGCCTGAACTTCCTTTGGCACATCTCTCAGGTATTCTAAGGTGAAGCCCTTCCTGAAAGACTTGGATGAGCTCATTGAGGCAGCCCTTGAAAGGATCTTGGAGCCCCTTCAGGGAAATGCATCGGCCACCCCTGCAGCAAATCTAAGCGAGAAGCTCAACTTGCAGCTCTGGAACCAGATCCCCCTGGTCTTGATTGACGAGAGCGACGCAGCTCACCCAGTCATCCTGGACATTCTTGGGAACGGCTCTCTGGGTCTTGGAGAGAACCAGAACTCCTCCACTTTTGGCAACCTGGAAGCGAGGAGATACAAGCTGGCTCTGAAACTGGTAAGCAGGGGAGGAGGAGGATTTCCCCCATGCCCCCCCCCAGGAGGAACTCATCCCCTGCTCCTAGGCATGCCAATGCCCCTCCCTCACAGCCCTGCCTGGTGGCACACCTTCCGGGCTCTCCCACAGGGTGGTCCTGGCAGCTCTGAGCTTTTGGCTAGGGGTCTAGTTCAGACAGTTCACGCTGACCAACTCGACGTGGCTATTTCACCACGTCCATCTTGCAATTGCCAACTCACCACGTCCATCTCACTGTGGACAACTCAGCCCAGGACAAGTTGCCATCGCCAACTTGCTTTGGGACAACTCGACTCAGAAAATTGATTCCATGTGGGATAACTCACCTTGATAAATGTTATCTGACACGGTTTCTTTGATGTTATTTCCATTGACAAAAATGGAAATTATGTCCAAGAAACAGTGGTGGATAACCATGGCAGATTATTTTGTTGAGTTATCCATGGTGAGCTGTCCTGTGGTGAGTTGGCTGCGTCAGAAGGGCCATGAGAGTTGGCCATGGTGAGTTCTGCCCAGCTAGACGTTTCCTTTGGCAGCTCTGCTGGTAAGTGGGCCAAATGGTGGGTCTATTTAGACGTTATTGAGGAAGCCCCATCAGGTCACTTGCTCAGTGGGAAAAAGCTCCTTATTTCTGGGCCAGCAAGGTGTCATGGACCTGAAAAGGCCAACGCCTCCTCACAGCTGCTAGGCTTTCCTTCCAAATGTGTTCTCCCTTCCCTCCTGGTTGCATCCTCAGTGCACACACCTCACCTCCCACTGCTTCTACCGGAAGTTCACCAGCGCGGCCCAGGCGGTGACCGAGTGGTATGTCCTGCAGTCTACCAGCATCTTGTCCAAAGTGCCATTGAGCAAAAGGATTGAAATGGGCTACCAGGCAGAGGACATGATCTTGGCATGTCTCTATGGAGCTGAGCCTTGCAACCACAGGTAGGTGCGCAGGAGAATTCACTTCACATTTGACTTAGTTCCTTCTTGAACCGCAAGGCCTTGTACGGCTCTTAGTGTTCAGTGTGAACCCACGTGCTGCGGCCTGCAGAGCCAACCAGGATATAAAAATCAGCCTGGGGTAAACCAAGGAAAAGGCAGAGATCCAGCGCCCGAGCTTCCCATAAAGGACTCTGCAAGCGAGTTCGTTGCTGCCCATTTGCAGACTCTGAACTGAGCCACGCAGAGGTCTCAGCCGCAGGAGAGGAATTGTAAGGAGACGATGGAGGGCTGAATGAAAGATGCATCAGGAAGTGAGCGAGCTTGGCGCTACCAAGCGGGATGACAACCACAAGCCACAAATGGGTGTGTGTGGTCTGCAGAGATGCTCCCTTCGGTGACGCAAGCTGTGCTCCCGGTGTAGGAGAGGAATGTCCAAGGAGGGAGGGTGGATGCTGCCTTCTCGGCCTTTGGGCTAAGAGCATCTTGTCTGCTCTTCTTCCACTTCCTGCTGCCTTAATTCCCTTTCTGGCCCAGTCCAGTTCAGTCACAGAGGGTGGATTACCCTCTGAGAAACAAGTTCCTGTATATTGAAATAAGATTTTGCAAAAGCTTCAGTCTCCGATCCGGAGAAGCTTAAACCAACCTGGCTAAAGCCAAAACCAACAAGGCAGAGAAGACTTCCCTCCTGTGGAGTGGGGGGGGGAGGGGGACGACTTCCACAGGCCAGACAAGGCCTTGGGCATTTCCCCCCAAGGAAAGATGGGGGGGAGGGTCCCTCAGTTGCCAGAGCGGATCCTGGCCAAGAGGCTGGTGCTTTGAGTACCCAGAAATCCTTGGGGTGAGCAGACATCCATCCCTTGGCAGGGCTCCCAGTGAAGGCACAGCCTGACGAAGCTCCAGCGAGGCTGAGCTGGACGTGCTTCTCTGTGACCCTTCCCTGGCTGCCTCCTGGACCCCTGCAGAACCTCTCTGGGTCTTAGCTGTGATTCTGTGACACTCTTGTCCACTGACTCGGCTTGGAGGGCAGCTGCCTCTCCCTCCAGCCATTGCCTTGCCAGGAGCAATCAATCAGCCGAAATTTGAACTCCTGTTTGAAGAGAGGCAGCCGACCCCCCTCTTCACCAAATTTTCTGTTGGTTTTTCTGTTGGAAGGCAGGTACCCTCCACATCATCTGCCACAGGCCTCTTATTTTGGTTTGTCCTCAGTCCAGAGTTAGCTGATCCCCAATGGCTGCTGTTCTGACCAAGGCTTCCTGGGACCATAGTTAAGCCAATGCATAGTTCAAACAACTTTTTTTTATTTCAATGCTGGGAATTATGTTCATTCCCAGCCCATAATGAGTCCCAAACAGTCCCTCAAGATAAGCACCCACCTTTCTCTCCTTTGAATAGCTGCCAACAACTAAAGTGCCAAATTAACGGTACAAAACCAAAGGGAGTTCAAAGTCCACACAGGGCTTCAAGGATTTATCCAAACAGAATGAATGACTTTGCTTCCTGCAAAGGTTTTGTCACCTTTGCCTGTCCTTTATCCCTTAGGAGAGGGGCAATCACCTCTCAGCCTTACTCCCAAGTTGCCTCTTTTGTCTCAGCTGCTCTTGCCTTCTGGCAGCTCTGCACACATGCCCTGGGAACAGGCTCCCCCTGTTCATCCACCTCGCTGCTGCCAGACTCTGGAGGCTCCGGAATCAGCACCCCATTTCCAGATGGCCCTGGCCCCGCCTCTGCATCGGATGCAGGACCTTTGTCTGAGTCCTCTCCAGACTCCCTGACTGGCCCCTGTTCTTCCCCACTGTCCGATTCTGCTGCCGTCTGCACAGGTTGCCAGCAGACCACAACAGCTGCTTCCTTAGGCTGCTCATCCCCACAAGTCGGCCCAGGACCCAGGACAGCGTAGTCCCTTTTCCCTTCCGGAACCTCATCAGCTGCTTGGAAGTTTTCTGACCAAAAAGGTTCATTTGCTCAGAGTCAGCTGGACCCATTTCCACCCCCCATTCCACCCCGAAAACAAGAATTGGTCAACAGGACCATATCATACATTTTATGGGTGAATTTATAGGAATTATATCCTCCCTCCCCTTTTCATCACAGCAACAACCCGGTGAGGTAGCCCGGACATTTTCAGAGAAACTGAACGTGTGAGAGGGGAGCCCCGGAGGTGCCCTTCCTTCTGGATGTCAAAGCCAGGGCTCCGTCAGTTAGCTCTGAGGCCTGGCTTCACACGGCCCCCACGCAAGGCTCCCTTAACTGCTGGCTCTGTCCTGGGTCTTTCATAGCTCAGAGGCTTCTCCAAAGGCTGGATGCTGGGGACTCCCCGTGGTTGGCAAGAGAAACCTCCAGCCAGTGATTTGCTGGCTGTCCGGTTTTGGGTGAAGCCAGGAGGAACCTTTGTGTCCATAGTTTAGGCCTCTTGGGTTGTGTGAATGTGGCCAGTGCATGGATGACCTTCCCTGGAAGTCAAATCAGAAGCACACACTGGGATTGATCTGGATTTTCTGATTTCTCAGTGCAGCTCAGGGTCTGGTGGAGGGTTTCCCTGGAAGACCCCCAGGCAGCACCAGAGAGATGATTTACTGCCCCCTCCCCTGAAGTGTGGGGAGGGCCAGTCCAGCCAGTCTGAGGTGGGCCAAGACCCCCACGAACCTCCCCACGAGAATAATCTCTTTGCTGCTTGGCTTCCTGCAGGAACTTCACCCACCTCTACCACCCGGACCACGGAAACTGCTACGTCTTCAACTGGGGGGTTGAGAAGGAGCCCCTCCTCTCCTCCAATCCAGGGGCAGAATTTGGTGGGTACACGGGGGGGTATGGATGGAAGACCCCCTGGAGGAGGGTCTCAAGGCCTGGCTGGGCTCCAAGTGGAGGTAGGGGGAGGGCTCGGTAGAGCTGGCAGGGGCCCCACACCTC
The DNA here is from genome assembly GCA_033807585.1 of Hydrophis major. Classification (NCBI taxonomy): domain Eukaryota; kingdom Metazoa; phylum Chordata; class Lepidosauria; order Squamata; family Elapidae; genus Hydrophis; species Hydrophis major. Next base: position 1,947,762 of record CM066340.1, read on the forward strand.
TCCCGCCATGTCGAAGTAGATTTGGTCCCAGGCAAGGGAGACAACTTTGGGGTCCTGCCCTGCAGCTGCGATGATCGGCACCATTTGTAGACCTGGAGACGGGGGGGGGGGGAACTAACCTTAGGCTGGCATTCCTCATCCAGGCTGAATTTGGGTGGGCGTTGATGCCAAGCCCCCTTCCAAAGGCCAGAAGCAGACTGGAGCAGGGAGACCCTGGCAGCAAAAGAAGCACTCTATTGCAGCTCAGAGGCACCAGCCAGACCCCAGACCCCAACTCGTGCCCTGCCGTTCTCCAGGGTGTGGCCAAGTGACTAGATGTCCAGCCCTTTGGGCAGAGGCACCTGGCTGCCAAGACAAGCCCCGCCCCCTGCCAACTGAGTGAAGACAGGCTGGTGCCCTGTTTCCGCACCCCATTTCTCTGCCAGGACCCCCCAGCCTCTGGCTGATCCCTGTGGGGCTTTGCCTCTGCAGGGCTGAAGGTGATCCTGGATATCAGCCAGAAGGACTACATCCCCTTCCTCACCACCACGGCCGGAGCCCGGCTGATGCTGCATGAGCAGGGCAACTTCCCTTTCTTGAAGGATCAGGGCATCTACGCCATGTCAGGGACCGAGACCTCCATCGGCGTCCTGGTGGTAGGTGGGCTGCTCTGAGCTGACTGCCTGAAGAGAAGTGGGAGCCAGCCAGAGGTGGGAAGGGAATCCGGGGGGGGGGTGTCTCCTGCCTCAGGGGAGCTGCTTTCCCCATCTGGCGGTGGGTTCAGAGGACTTCAAGCCCTGTGTGACTCCCCAGACATGTGAAGAGGGACAGGGGAGCCCAGTTTGGGGGACAGGGGGAGGCCCTCCTTGCCAGGAAGCCAGAAGCCACCGTTGCCTCCTCTCTGGGCCTCCCTTCCTTCCTAGGATGAACTGGAGAGGATGGGCGCTCCCTACAGCGACTGCACCGTCAATGGGTCCGACGTTCCCGTGAAGAACCTCTACGAGGACTACACTGCCTGGCAGGTGATGGGGTTTCCCGGTTGGGGTCCCTGCCCCCTTCCCTGTTGCTGGGGGCATCTGCAGTATGGCCAGAGGATGAGTCCTGTGGGATGTTGATCTGGCATGGGGCACAAAGGGAGGGTCCCAGTCAGCCCCCTTGGCTGGTCTTCGTAGCCAGAGCACCTGTGGCCTTGCAGGAGGCACCTGGGTCCTTAATGCCCTTTTCCCATTGACAGAAAAGGGGCAGCTGGTGGGGAGGGCTCACCTCCTGGCCTGGCTGCCTTCAGTGTCCGGCCATCGGGTAGGGCTTGATCTGGAGGTCCAGAAGAGGCCAGAGATTTACTCCCCTCAGAACCTGGAAACCTGAGCAGCCCCCCCCCCCGAGGATTGGTGCTTGATGAGAGCAGGAAGCTGATTGCGGGGAGTGGTCTCTGCAGCCTCAGCTGCATCTAAGTGGAAAACACACAATGGGGGGGACTCATGGGGTCCGTCTGCTGGACGTGACGTGGCGGCATCCCCAGCCCTGAGAAGGAGCTTCGTCCCCTGCTTGCTGCTTGGGCAGAGCCAGATGGTCTTTGGGAGGACCCGCCTTGGCTGCTCCTGATGGATCCTGGGCTTTCAGATGTTGTGGGGGGGGGGGAAGCAGGGAGACGTGGCTCAACCCTTGTGTCCCCTAGTTCCTGCAAGCCCTGGTGTGGTGAGCTGGGCTCCATCACAGGAGGTGAGCCGCCCGGGGACTGATGCTCAGCAGCTGAGCTCCAGGAACAGGGGGTGGACGATGCCTCTGCCAGACCAAGCCAGGTGGGGGGAATCCGGGGTGCCTATGCTTGGGGGGGCTTTGGGCTCCCCTTACAGGGCCATGCCTTCTCGCTCTGCTCTGTTCCGCTTTGCCCCAGCCCCACAGTCCTGCTCCGTGGGCAGAAGGGCCCTGTGAGCTCTCAGGTGCAGAGCAGCTACAGCCTCTTGAAAGCTGAGCCCCTTGAGCCACCTGGGCAAAGCAGGTGAGCCCAGGGAAGCCCTCCCAGGATGGGCTGCAGGGCTGCTCAGAAGGAATGGAGCTGCCCTGATCGTGGAGAAAGGAGGGCAGAGGAAGAGCCCCACCCAAAACGGGGAAGAGGGGAGCAAAAGGGCCGTCGGTTCCTGAATCTGCCCCAATCTCCTGAAACTGCGGAGGAAGTTTCCAAACTCCTCCAGGGCCGCCTTGTCCTTGAGAAGAGAGCAAGGGCGCTTCCTGGTCTCTGGGTGGCCCTCCTTTTCCCCCCCCCCCAGTTGCTGGGTGGTTCCAAGCACCCTCCTTTTATAATCCCTCGTTTCTGGGTGGTTCCAAGCACCCTCCTTTTATAATCCCTCGCGCATTTCCTGAGAAAAATCCCTCACGCAGAAACTCTTTGTGCTGGGCGGGGCCTTCTAGCCAGAGTCTCTTGAAAATGGGGATGGGGAATACAAGCTGGCACCCTGCTGTGGCCCTTGGCTGGAGGATTCCTGCAAGAGACCAGCTCAGACCTCTGGAGGGAGCTGCCCCTGGGGCACAGCAAGGCCTTTGTGGAAGAGGGGGTCTTCTCTGGGCGCCCCTCCTCTGCCCTGCCCCCAGGTGGAAAGGGCTGTTCTCCAGATCTAGGGAGAGCTACTCAGGTGGGTTCTCTAAAGGTTCCTCTTTGCAGGCCAAGGAGATGGGGGCCTGTGCCAACTGCTCCCACCCTGGCAGCAAGATGGCCCCCTTCCGAAGCCAGTACAAAACCATGTACTCCATCCAGGTGAGCAATGCTGCTGTTCCCTCCCCTACCCCCGTTCCCCAAGGAGCCCCTCTCGGTGCCAGTTTGGGGGGGGGGCTGAGATTCCCAAGAGCTCTTGTGGCCCCTCCGTGGGGGCCTCTTGGAGGAATTCAGCTGGGAACTGGCAAGGGTAGTGTCCAGGGGCTGGGGCTGGGCCCTGCTCTTGGGTAGCACCCGGCCAGCAGGACCCCGTCCTCTTCCAGGCCTGCCTGCGCTCCTGCCTCCAAGCCAAGATAGTGAAGACCTGCCAGTGTGCCCACTATTCCTATCCACTGCCCAAAGGAGCCCATTACTGCAACAACGAGGACTATCCCGCCTGGGGTGAGGAAATGGAGGGAACGACCCCATGGCTGTAGGGACCCAACAAGACAACGGGACCACCGGGGGGCGCCATGGGGTGGGAATCTGAAAGCCCAGTGAATGCCAACCCTTCCTAGACACCCAGGTGTGCTGCTCCCAACAGAAAGAGACAAGGACCTCTGAATCCTTAGCTAAAGCTTTGGTTCAAGGCGTCTCTCCTTCAGAATTAAAGGTAGCATTGAAGCTCAGATTCTACCTTGGGCCAAGACGCTGTTTCCTTCTCCACAGCCTACTGCTACTCCATCCTGCGCATGAGCCAGGAGCACCGGCAGGATTGCATCCAATCTTGCAAGGAGACCTGCAAGTAAGAGTGGTTGAGCAGAGCCAATTGGGGGGGGGGGGGGCTGGGGGGGGCAAGGGAAAAGTCTGGCCTTTCATCTCTTTCTCCAGCAACACCCAGTACAAGATGACCATTTCCATGGCAGAGTGGCCCTCCGAAGCTTCAGAGGTGAGTCCTACCTGAGGCCAGCTCCTCACCTGCCTCTCCAAGGGCCGGATAAGGGAGGCTGGGCAGCCATCTTCATATTTCTGGGGGCAGGGGCGCCTGAACAACCCTTCGTGGACCCCTGTTCAATAGTTTAAATCAGGGGTCTTCAAACTTGGCAAGTTTAAGACTTGTGGACTTCAACTCCCAGAATTCCTCCTCCAGTCATGTTAGCTCAGGAATTCTGGGAGTTGAAGTCCACAAGTCTTAAACTTGCCAAGTTTGAAGACCCTTGGTCTAGGGCCTCCTGCTTGAGCAGGGGGTTGGAACAGATGACTTCCAAGGTCCCTTCCAGCTCTATTCTGATTGATTGATTGAAATAGTCTAGGGTCTCCTGCTTGACTAGTGGGTTGGATTAGAAGACCTCTGAGGTCCCTTCCAGCTCTATTCTGATTGATTGATCCATTGAAATGGTCTAAGGGCAAGGGTCTTCAAACTTGACAGCTTGAAGACTTGTGGACTTCAACTCCCAGAATTCCTCCTCCAGTCATGTTAGCTCAGGAATTCTGGGAGTTGAAGTCCACAAGTCTTAAACTTGACAAGTTTGAAGACCCTTGGCTTAAATTCTAAAAGCCCATGGAAGTAAAAAGGGTATTTAAGCAGAAAAGTCCCACTTCTTGGTCCCCGAAAGACGATCTGTCATCTACCATGACCTGCTTGTGTCCTTTACTTTCCTCTTCTAGGACTGGATTTTCCATATTTTATCTTACGAAAGAGACACGTCAACCAAAGTGACTCTGGACAGGTGCGTCAGTGTTTCTATTCTTGGTTGAGGCTGATGTGGCAGGAAGCATCGGTTGCAGCTCCTGGGCAGAATGAAAAGCCCTCCCCACACGAGGACCACGGGCGGGGGGAAGAGAGGTTGGACCAGGGGGGAGGGACCCGCTTCATCCTGGGCTTTCTCCTGATGTTGACCAAGTGGCCCTGAGTCACCCCAATGGCTCAGCCAGTCCTGAGTGTAGGAAGGGAAATGTCCCTTGGAAGGCGAATAGGGGCTTCTGCCCTCTCTCCGTGGGTCAACCAGGAGGAGGAAGCCTGGCCAGTTCTGCTTCCTTGCCCATCACAAGTACCTGCAACTTGTGTCTCTGCACAAGGGCCCAATCCTTCAGCTGTTCCCAATCCCTGCAGTGAAACCAAACGCCTTTCCCTTCCTGTCCAAAATAACCTGCGTATGTATCTGTCCAAGCTTCCCTCTTCCCTTGAACTTCCCTCAAACCCGTTTTGTCACAGCTCTCGCCTTCTGGCTCAAAACATTGCACATGCCCCTGTGAAGTCCCGTCCAGTTTGCCATGGCTCCAGTTCTGTCCTCTCTGCTTTGAGGGTTGGGGTGCCTGGCAGGGGCAGAGGGAAGCCCACCAAAGCCCCTTTGGCTTCTGAGACTTCAGCAGCCCAGCCTGGCCTTTCAACCTGCTGGCTGGATGTGACTCAGCCCCCTGGAGTGGGAGAGAAGGAGACCAAGACCCTCCCTGGTGCACACACATGGGCACCTTCAGCAGAGTATCTGAGGATGGTCTCCTTGGGAAAGGGATGAAGTGGATGACGATGCTCCTAGATCTATTCCCACAATTGCCACATCCCAAGAGTCCACCAATCTGGAGGGAAGTATCTAGGGCTAGCCACAGGGCTCTTTGCCATTCAACGTTTTATCAAGATCTTGATTAAGGGAGTTGAGGAGACACTTCAAACATTTGCAGAAAACAAGCTGAGAGAGTGTTGAAGGAGAAGATTCAGAGATTGAAAGACCTGAAGAAGCAGGTCGGGGTAGATCACCTAGAGCAGAGGTCTCCAACCTTGGCAACTTTAAGACTTGTGAACTTCAACTCCCAGAATTCCTCAGCCAGCAAAGCTAGATAAAGTATCTGTATCAGTGGTCTCCAACCTTCCCACCTTGGCGGCCCAGCCCGGGCAGAGCGGGGGACATGTGAATGCAGCTTTGTGCGTCAGCACAAGCGCCCTCCACTCTAGCACTCTCTGCTCGTGTGAGTGGAGCTTCGCGCATGAGCATTTCCCCATCGCTCACACGGCCCAGTTTCAAACAGACTGCGGCCTGATAGTGGGCTGCAGCCTGGGGGTTGGGGACCCCTGATCTATATAGTCAAGACTGACTGGATGGGACATCATGTCAAGTTCTGTTTGGAAAAGTGTGAGTGTAGGATGGGAGAGAGCTGGTAATCTGCATGAAGGCATCGGGCTGTCATTTTCAACCACCTTCATCCGTGTGTTAGAGGTGCTAGAAGGGCAAAACACGATTTGCATGAACAGGATCATGGAGTCCAGATCATGGGAAGTAATGGGTCCACTCTGTGGGTCTTGATCAGGCTCTGTGGGTATGACACGACTGTGGTCATCCAGAGGGCAAGATATGAAAGCGCCCTTCAGAACCCAAAGCAGGCTCACATAGAGGAGGGAGGGGGCCTTCTCTGCATGACAGAACCAGAACCACATGGTTGGAGGCTCAGGCTGGGATATCAGGAGGATCCTGATTGTATGAGCTCTCCGCCAAGGGAGCAGGTCCGCATGCGAAGTGGCCAGTTCCTTGCTGAAGGGCCAGCTAGAGATTGGATGGTCCTCTGTGAGGGATGCTGGAATAGGCCTTGCCCTCAGCTCCTTGGAAGCACCTTCAAACTCTTATGAGTCTGTTGTTCTGCGAACCTTCCAAAAACCGCAAGCTGTTAGAAAAGGGGTGGAGAGACAGAAAGGAGGTCTTGTCTCACATGGTGAGGAGCCCTGAATGCGCCTTATTTTTCCGTCACAGAAATGGAATCATCAAGCTCAGCATCTACTTCCAGGAATACAACTACCGCACCATCTCAGAGTCTGCAGCAACCACGGTAAGTGGCACCGCTGAGATGGCAAGAGGTCCGGTCCTCGGTCCAGCCCCCTCCTTCCCCAGAGGTCCTGCAAGGCTTGTCCCCCCCCCAGAGGCAGCTGAGGTCATTGACAAGCAGGGATGGGCAATGCAACGGCAGGGCCTCCTCTGATGTGGAATGTCCCGTGGGAGGAGGGTGTGCACTCCACTCACGCTTAGCAGCAAGCCCTGCTTTGCATGTGGCGGGAACAATGTCGACATCTGGGAAAACCGGGAGGGGCTGACCTGAAGCAGTGGGGTGACTGGGTAGCTCTGCAAGCAAAAGGAGGAAACTCCAGGCAGTGACTCAAAGCTCCTTGCAACGAAGGAGAAACAGGCAATTTTCAGGATCTGAAATTTGAAATTTTGGACATCTGGCCTTGACTTCAGGAGCTGGATTGGTGAGCAAACCTCACCTCCATGTTGGCCTCGTGTGGGACCATAAGGGCGAGGAACAGACCAGCTCCAGACCCCCCCTGGCCAAGCTGCGAGGCCCCTCCCTGCATCTTTGCTTTGGGGACGCCTGAGCTGGCCAGCCCTCACCCCGGGCCTCTCTCTCTCTCTCTTCCCGCGGCAGATTGTCTGGCTCCTCTCCAGCCTCGGCGGGCAGTTCGGCTTCTGGATGGGGGGCTCCGTCTTGTGCCTCATCGAGTTCGGGGAGATCCTCATTGACTTTGTCTGGATCAGTGTCCTGAAGCTAATCTCCTGGGGCAAGGGGCTGAAGTGGAAGCCAGCCCGCAGGCCCCCAGATGCCCTCCCATCCATCTGCGAGAAAGTGGAGGCCTACACCAACCTGGGCTTCTGTGGGGAGGAGGAGAAGGCGGCAGCAGTTGAGGGCCCGGGGGGTGGAGCTCCAGATGCTCAAGGGGCTGGTTCTGAGCCGGGCACTCCGCCCCCCAAGTACGACTCTCTTCGTGTGCTCCCTGTAGATCTGGTGGGGCCAGACAGCGATGAGGAAGACGCTCCTGGAGTGGACCCAAAGAGCGAGTGAGGCCAGGAAGGCAGGTTTCCTCCCTGCTCCCCAGGCCCCTGCAGGGCATCTTTCCCCTCCCTCTTTTCTGGACGGCACAGCCATCCTCCAGTTCCACTCAGCCCAGCAGAAACTTGGGGAGCAGCTGGAGAGGCCAGATCTGCCCAAAGGCGTTTCCTTCCGGATGTAAATCTGGCAAGTCCAGAGGTTGCCATGAACGTTCTGAAAGGGGGCTTGCAGCCAGCCATGGGAAATGCTCGGTGCATATCTTAAAGTGAACAGGAGGCCTGGGGGGTGGAAGCGGGGAGCCAGGGCCAGGCCTTCTGGGTCCTGCCTGCGCCTGCTGCTGCTTTTATGGGAGAGGCACCTGGCGGGCAGGCAGCTTCGCGGAGGGGCCGATGTCCCATGACAGACTTCATTGGAGCCGATCAAAAGGCTGATATGGGAGAGGAAGGGAGTCACTGGGAAGAAACGGGCCCTTATAACAGTCACAAAGCTTCGTCACAAAATAAACCCAGTTTGGGTGAGTATCATGTTCCCTTAGTCACCTTCCCGCCTCTCCTCTGTCCTCACTTTCCTCGTTTTGCGGGCACAAAACTCTTCTCCTCGCAGGACAAGGCATCACATGGGTTTGAGGAGAAAGATGCCAGCTGCTTTTTAGAGAGAGTGTGCAACGCTTGTGGGCAGGAGGCAGCGTGAAAAGCTGTGGCGGCAGGTTGTTGCTTGCCGGCTTGGTGCCCATCAGCCTAGGCGGAATCCGAGTCAGAAGGGGGAGATTAGAATTCGGACCAAGTGAATTCTCTCAAAGGCAGTGCCAGCATCTTCACCCTTGCCAACATGAGGCAGAAGACAGGTACCCAAACCAAGATGTCCCAGAGTGGGCAAAAAAGGCAGTCAAAGGACCCAGCCCCAAGCAGCACCCAGAGGGGGAGAAGGGTCCCTGGTTGCAGGTGGAGAGCCAGAGAGGGGAAAGGAGCAGAGCATCGTGCACGGCTTGCTCTCTCCCAAAGTATGGTGGCCCTGCAGGGTCCTCCAGGAGCACCTTAGGAAGCAGGCTGCACAGTTGGGAGTCTGGGTTTGCTGTTTGATGCAGAAGCGGGCCAAGTTCAGCAACTTCCGAGTGGGAGGGAGGTGGGGGGAAAGCTTCCTGGTCCCCCGGAAGCCTGAGCAGCTGCAGGATCCCTGCTGGGGATCTAAATGCAAGAATCCCTGGGCTTCCTGGATGGAAATCAAAGCGAAAGCAACCTAGAACTAAGGAGAAGCTTCCCTAAAAGTGAGAACCATTAACCAGTGGAACAGTCGGCCTCCAGAAGTTGTGGTAGCTCCGTCACTGGAGCCTTTTAAGAAGAGGTTGGACAACCACCTGTCTGTAATTGTATAGGGTCTCCTGCTTGAGCAGGGAGTTGGACTAGAAGACCTCCAGGGTCCCTTCCAGCTCCATTCTGTTCACTTTGATCAGCACAGCTCTTCCTGGATCAGAGGCCTGGATCTGTTTTGCATCACTCGCCACTGCTGGATGCTAGGGGGGAGAAATTTGCCTCTTGAAATGCTGCCCGCCTTCTGTTCTCCTCCAGAGTGAGTTTGCAGGCAAAAATGCTGCCTTTCCAGTCCCTGCAGCTCAGGCACACACATTCGAAGCCGTGCACGCACACACCCGGCAGCACAGCCCTTGGGCCAGCGCCGCTGCTCTCCCTGTTCTGGGCTGAAGGGCAGCGAGTGGCTTGCCACATCGGTAGGTCCCTAAAGGCCCCCAAGTGTTGCTGTGGAGCCCGAAATCTGCCACGTTGCTCTTACATTTTGTGGAAAGCAGGACTCTTCTGCTGTACGGACGGCAAAACCACCTGGCTTTTACTTTTCAAAAGGCATTTTTGGCACAGAACTACAAAAAAAACCCCCGCTCTTGGGGAAGTGGAGGGAAAGGCTTTGTTTAACTGGGGAAATGAAGTGAGGGGATGCCTACTCTCTCGGCAGACTGGCAGGCTGGCATGGAGTTTGGTAAAGGCTCCCGTCCCGAGCTGGAGCCGTGGTTAGTGCAGTGGGCAGATGAGGGCACTGCCTGCCAGCCATCAACACCCCGATCAAGAACTAAAAAGCCAGACACACAAATGCCAGACACAGAACAGCTCTAAGCACACACCCTGCTGGGGAGAACTTTCCCCAAGGATAGGCTCCAGCATGACTCTGAAAGCTTCAAAGGCGACCCAGATTGGATCCTGCATTGCCCCTTCCTGGGGAAATTGGGCAGCTGGGCCAGCCTTTTGCCCTTGCCTGCCAGCCCCATCACCCAGGGAGAGCCGCCCAGGCTGGCAGCTGCTCTGCCCCGAAGGCTAGGGCTTTGAAAGAGCCACCTGGCTTGCAGGTGTGCTATCTATCCTACCTGTTGAGGATAGGATAGGCGGGAACAGCAAGGCCAGTCAACCTCCCCACCCCCAAGAGTCACGAGAACCATCCCAGGCATCTCTCTGTCAAATCCGCCCCACAGAAGTTCCCGTGAGGAAGATCAGAGGTGGGGGAGGGGAGAGCCATCAGCTCCCGGAGGAGGAAAAGAAAGGAAGGAAAAGTAGAAGAAATACAGTTAGTGAAGAAGTTTACTGGAAGTGAAAAAAGAGGCCTCAGCGTCGTCTATGGGGAGGATTGCAGGGAAACGGCTTTGGGAGAGTAAAATGTGTTGGACTGGCTGATGCAGAGAAGTCACCGAGAGGTTGGGGCTGGGGGGGCTCCATGGTCAGCAGCCGAGCAGCCTCCCCTTCCCCCCCACAGGTAGGTCCCCAGCATCTGCCACCAGGGCTGCTGGCAGCTCGTGTGGAAGCCTGGCTGGCCCACTGGAGCTTCCCTTCCTGGGTGAAAGGAGAAGCGGAGGAATTGCAGGGATGAGGCTCTCCAAGGGGCCGGGGGGGGGGCTGCCCCGCCCAGATCTGAGCTGCTCATAAACCTGGCAGGAGGGAAGAAGGGAGGCTGTTCTGGGCGGCAGGATCCGGCTCAGGCAGCTTCTCTTCCAGCACTGAAGCTCCCCCTCCCCAAGAGCCTTTGGCCCACAAGCGGCACTTTGGGGAGCAACGCAGGGTCTGCCGCCTGGGCCAGCCCCCCCATCCCCCCAGGAGAGAAGAGCAGCGGTCCTTGCCATGCCTGCTTGGGGGACCCCAGGAGCAATGCCAGGCTCAGCCTTGGAGGAGGGAAGGTCCAAGCTACACCTGGAGGAGCCTCAGAGGGACTTGGGGAGAACTTCCCCTCTTTTCTTGGCCCTGAGCACGTAAGCTTCTCCTTGTCCCCCCAGCCCAAAGCTGCCTCTGGCCAGGTCAGGCTCAGTCTTTTCCCCCAAAGTGCCTCTTCTGGCCACGGGAGGCTCGCAGGTGGCCTGTGGCTGCTGGACCCTCAGTTCCTCGGCCTGGGCTGGCCGCTGGCTTCGCCTCTTTGCAGACGAGCAGCCGGGAGGGCAGAGGCCGACTTTCTGGCCTGTCCCAGATTCGGACAAAGGAAGAGTTAATTAGGGTTTTGGAGAAGCCAGAGCTGCATGTCCAGCAAAGCTGGATTGCTCGGGAGGGAGGGAGGAAGGAAGGGCTTGGCTGGACAGAATTCACTCAGCCTCCTGTGGCTGCACCTATGGACCGGTTCCTCGCATCACTCAGAGCCCCGGCCTCTGAGCATGAAACCACCAGGGGCCCAGCCCCCAGCAGAGAATGAGCAGCAGAGGAACAACTGTCCACCTTTCCCACAACCATCCCTTAGTCTGGCCACTCTTAGCCATCCCGGGACCCTGGTTGAACCCCAATTCTGAGGCTGCCCCGGTCAGGACTCTCCCTCCAGTCTCCCTACCCTCGGACCCGATTCCACACGGAGGGCCCGGCTGGCTGCGATGCCCTTTTCGATCAGCTATCAGGAAGAGGCTCCTGTTTTGAAAAGGTTTATTTGAGTACTTACAAAACTTGTCTGGACACACCCGAGGTTTCTCCGGCCTCTTTCCTCTCGCCCAAGGAAGAGGGAACTCTACCGGGTTTGGGGGGGGGGGAACCAGGCACACCCCCGGGGCCCTGCCAGTGGATCTCTGGCCAGGGGCAGCAATGGGGGCCCCTCTTGGGCCAAGGAACCCACAGCTCAATAATCCAGGGCCCTCATGGCGGCAATTTTGCAAGCCAGGCGCCGGGGGAAATTTCTGGCCGCCTGCTTGTAATCCTCAGGCTTGGTCTTCAGGAGGCTCCCCGTGTTCTGCAGGGTCTTAGAAGGCTGGAGGCCCAAAGCGTCCATCACGTTGATTAAGTAATCTGTAAGAGGAACAAGCAGCATCTCGACCCCCAAACCGCCAAGAGAGGAAGGGAGGGGGCATCCCCATGACAACGGCCTCCCTGCGCCCAGCAGACGACGGAAGGAAGCCCCATCCAGCCTGGGGAGGAGAGGCTGGAGGTGCTGGCTGCCCTTCACTTGAAAGGGTTGGGATGGCTGGCAACAATAAGGCTCTTAAGGGCTCGAAGGGAAGCCCCCTCCCCCAGTGCCCCCTTTTTAAATGCATCACTTGCACTTGAGATCCAGGGAGGCAGACCAGACAGGAAGATTCCCCCTGAGCCTAGAGCCCAGGAGCCAGTCCGCTGCCTCCACACTGCAGATTCTCAGCTGGAAGACGGGCGGCCTAAGAGCAGGGACGCTGGAATCTGGATTCGGAGCAGGGAGGGGGCTGGGTGGCCCTCAGCAGAGCCCCGTCCACACGCAGGGACCTAATCTCCGGGTATCTCGCCGCACACTTCAAGCATCCTCCCTCCTCACCAATATCCGTGGCCAGCTGCTTGGTGGAGTGCGGGGTGACCTCGGGGATCTGCAGGATGACCTCGCAGTACGTCTGCATCGTGGCCCTGGCAAGAGAGCCCAGCCAGTAGTCCGCCATGTTGTCCAGCTCGGGGACCTCGTCGCCTGGGAGAAAGAGGACCACAAGCGATGGTTGCCCCCCGCAGCTACTTCTTCCTTCAGAGAGAGACAGTAGGGGGGCTGCCCATGTGAGCTGTCCTGCAGCTGCCTCTTTGGGTGAAGGCCTCTTGCTGGCCTCGGGGCCCTTTCCCACCTGGTTCTGGAGGAAAGGGCAGCTTCCCAGCATGCAGGGCGAGCTCCAGGGCTGCGTCTTCCTGGGTCACGAAAGGCTCCAGGTGAAGAGGGAGGGACATGATGTATTGGCCGATCTATGAGGGAGGGAGAGCAAGTGGTTAGGCAGCCCCAGCCTTCCACCGCAGAAAACGGGGTCACTCTGTTGATGTCCCCCACTTCTTTGCCGGCGCATTCCTCTCCAGGGCACATCCTGAAGTCCAAGCGAGGGGCCCAGCCAAGCCCTGCGGCAGCCTCTGGGTCACCCTGAGGTTTCTCCTCTCCCCCTCAAGGGATCCCTCCAGTTGCTCCCAGAACAACCCTCCCGACCCTGAGCTGCCTTGTCCATCCAAGGCCAGCCCTCCGAGGCATCTCTGCTCTGGTTCGCCAAAGGAATCCATCCCTTATTGTTGCCCTTGCGAGTGCAAGGGACTCAGGCCGGACCCCCGAGGGGCCACAGGCTGCCCAGTCCCGCAAGCCGCCCTTTTCTCAGGGCTGCCTCGGAGAAGAACAGCGGCCTCGGGCGGAGAGCAGCCTCCTCTGAGGAGGGGCAGGAGCAGGAGCCCCGGAAAGCACCTCCACCTCCACCTACGTTGCTGATGTACTCCAGAGGCGTGAGGCTGAAGTTGGGCAGGTCGTCGGTGAGAATCTCGCCGGCACTACTTGTGCTCCAGCTCTAGGTCAAGGACGAGCAGAAAGGCAGAGCCTGACATGTCACGCAGAGCGACCTTCCCCCTTTCTTCTCCCCCAGTCCTTGTTCAAGGGGCCCCCTCACCCCACCCCCTGGCTGCTCACCTCCATCTTGGCCACCAAAAGGAGCTGCTGCTTGATGCGGAGGAAAACCGAGTCGAAGGCCAGCTGGTGGGCCAGCTGGTTGAGGCGGGTGAAGGCGGAACGAGATGCTGAGAGCAGATTGTGGCTTGTCCCCTTCTCCTGCAGGGGGAGGGAGGGGGCAGTCAGGCCGGGCTCCCCCTGCAACACCCCAATGAGTCCTCTCCCTCCAGAGCATCAGCAGATGGACGGGGGCTTCATGGACGGGGACGGGGGCTGGAACATCCCCAGCAACCCTGAGAGGGACACCAGGGCAAGGGGTGTGGCCTCGGAGCTCATGAAGGCACAGGGGATGGCTGCGGCCGCCCTGCTTCCACTGGGCCGCTTCTCCCCTGAAGGGACCCCCAGGAGGAACCCACTGGAGACCCAGCCCGAGGCCATCAGGCCTATTCATTTCCATGGGAGGCAGCAGATGCTCAGCCCAGAGCCTGGAGGAGGGTCACCTTTATGGTACCCAACCTGTTTCTAGAAGAGGCCGGGGGGTGTGTGTGTGTGTCTGCCAGCGTCCTTGCAAAGGGCAGCGCCCACTGCGGAAAAGAGGGATGAGCCTCCAAGGGCAGCTGGGCCAAAACCTCCATGCTTCCATCCTGCCACGCCCACCCGAGGCACCGTCTCCTTCCCCACAGGCCAGCTGAACGAGAGCAGGCGTGGATTTGTCTCCCTGGGAAATGCTCAGAGTAGGGTCAAAGAGAGCCTCTTGCCCACAGTAGCAAGAGGACGAGGAGGAGGAGGAGGAGGGGTCCAACTCACTTGATGCATTCTCTCCCCCCAACCTTCTCTAAGGGCTGCCTGACAAACCAAGCCAAACCGGCACAAAATGCTGGGGAAAGCAAGCAAGGCGACAGGATCTCTGAAGGGCCCAGGAAGAGCAAACACTCACAGGGAGGGAGGGAGGGACCGTCCCCTCCGCCCCCTGCCGGACACACACTCAGAAAGCGGGGGTTGAGAGGGGGGGTAACGCCACAGCTCAGCCCCAGGTTGCTCCTCCGCGCCCACCTTGAGTGTGTAGAGGGTCTCCAGCAGGGCGGCGTACTCTGCCGGGCTCTCCTGCTGCAGGTAGCAGTACTCCTGCCAGGGGTTCTTCAGGTGGCTCTGCTTCTCTGGGCTGCGCTCCTGGAAGCCACTCAGGCTGCAGGGACGGTAGGACTCCGAGAGGAACTTCCCTGCTGTGGAGAGGACCCTGCAAGCGGCAGACACGAAATGGCCCCCATTGCCGCCACCTTCAAAGCTTTTTTGGGGGGGGGAAGGAGGCCCGGAAAGGAGCGCCACGCGCTGGTGGGAGATGGGCCCCACCCTGCGCCTTTCTGAAGAGCAGCTCAGGAAGCCCACCTGTTGGCCAGCTGCTGCTCAAGGTCCCCACACTGTCGCAGGAGCTCCCCACAGGTGGCGATTATCCTGCCGGGGAAAGAGAGGCTGGTGGAACTGCTGCCCCAAAGGCCCCCCCCTCCTCCTCCTCCCCAGCCCTCCTCCCCAGCTCCTGAGTCTCTCCAGGAAGCAGCTCATGATTCCTCCAAAGCAGGCAATCCTCAGCGTGCAGCTGCCCCCATTTAAGGACAGTCCAGAAGGATGAGCCCCTTGGAGAGGAGGCTCCACAACCTTAAAATGCTCCAGGCTGTTGCAAAACTCTGCCCTGCCACCCGCACTCCAGTACATGGTGGAAGTCAGAGCTGGAGGATTCAGCTCCATTGCTGCACCCACGGAAGGAGACCGCTTCCCTGCACAGAGGAGCAGAGCCCACCTCCTCTTGCAAGCAGCACTTCCAGCCAGCCCAGAGAGGGGAGGGAGCCAAAATCCAAGCGGAGAGCAGCAGGAGGCACACGGGGTGCCTTGGGGGGAACTGAGAGGTCTGCCTCTCCGCTCAGGGACTGAAAACCTTGAGCTACCTGAGGTCCAGAGAAACTCCGTACTCCTCACCTGGGTCTCCCCTGGTTTAATGACCCCCACGAGATTACTATGGGGTGTGCCAGGACTGTGGTCATCGAGACAAGCGGCCATGTGGGGACCGCACTCTGCTCAACGACCAAAATTCAAATCCCAATTGTGGTCATAATTCAAGGACTCCCTCTACGTAAAGGAAGCCTGGGCCTTAGTCTGTGCTTACAGCACCGAGCGTGGCTCACTTCCTTGAGGAATCCATTGCTGTTTGCATGCTGATGGCCCCTCCCCCCAGTCACCTGCTCCTAGGGTGCAGCAGCAGCAGGTCCATTGAGATGGCGGCTGAACCTCCCTCCAGAAAAGCTCCCCTTTCGCCCCCTTTGCCTTTTGCACCCGGGGAGGGAGTGGGTGGGGGGTGTTTTTCTCACCGAATGGCATTCTGAAAAGCTGCCCAGTCTTCCTGGAAGTGGGAATCTGGCGGGAGGTCCTCCAGGCGGCACTTCTTCCGGATGGACTGCAGGGCGTTACTGAAGTCTGAGACGTATCTAAGGGAGGGGTCCGAGATAAGAGCCCACCCGCAGCCGTGTGTGTGTGTGTGTGTGTGTGTGTGTGTGTCTGAATGCTGCCCGGGTGGGAAGGGAAGACCCAAGGGGACAAAGCCAATTCTTCGCCTAAGGCCAGCCCGCCTCCCTTCCGCATTGGGACCTGGGAGGATGGGGAAGGGATAGCAGGGAGGACTGGTCATTGCCTCCTGTGGCCATGGGGAGCAGCGGAGTCCCACTTGTCTCCCAACCTGTTCTTCTCAGAGCAAAGTTCTCTGCCCGCAACCCTCGCAGGGGTTGGGGTGCTGAGAAAGCCCTCCCCCCCGGCCCAGAGGCTGGGTGCCAGGAGCTTTCTCCGTGGCCCAGGACTTACTTGCTGAAGAGGGCTTGCAGGGCCCCAAGGAGTCCACCCACGCCCAGCCCATCGGTCAGCGTGAGGCAGTTGTCCACAGCCGCCAAGGCCAAGCCAAAGAGCTTGTTTACCGAGTGGCTCAACTCCTGGACGCAGTCCATCACTTCCCCGTGCTCCTGCGCAGGACACAAGATCAGAGCTCACGGTCACCACTCCGCAGCGGCAGGGCAGCCAGTCCGAACTGGGCGGGATTGGGATCAAGGCAGCAGCCATTTCCACTGGGGCCCTTCCACTCTGAACGTTCAACTCTGTCTGCCGGGGCCCAGAGAACCTCCTGCCCGGCTGGAGCCCAGAAGACGCTTTCAAAGCCTGCAGGATGCGGCTGCTCTGAGCATCCTGCTAATAAACAGGCCCAATTTCTGTGGGGAAATCTGGGCTCCAGGACCCCCAAGGCTGTTCTGCAGTTCCTCTTGCCTGAGCCAATGACAGAAGGGGCCTTTTGAGATGGAAAACCCTTCCTAAAGCAAAGTCTTTAACGGGGTTAAAAAGAGGCGGTGAACACCCCCAACTCAAGAGGACAAAATAAGAAATCCCGATGCCCCCCCCCCCATGTGGAACCCAGTCCAGCCTATCACAGTCACTGTCCTCCCGTGATAACAAGGGTAGCACCCAGGCAGCTGTCTGAAGGGGGGAGGCAGATGTTCTTTGCACTTTCTAAACCAGGGGTGTCCAACCTTGGCAACTTTAAGACTTGTGGACTTCAACTCCCAGAGTTCCTCAGCCAGCAAAGCTGGGAGTTGAAGTCCCCAAGTCTTAAAGTTGCCAAGGTTGGAGACCCCTGCTCTAAATTTAAATTTTCTTTAGATAAACGTCCCTCTCCATGGCCCCAAGCTTCTGAGCCGGCTCCAGGCCCTTCCTCCAGAAAAAGACAGGCCTGCCCTTCCCCCTCAAGGCATCCCAGGATGCCCCTGGTGAAGACCCCTTCCAGGCTGAGCTTGGTTTGGGGGCTTTTGCCATGAACAAACCCCACCAGCCTCGGGGACAGTCCCCCTTTGGCCAGGCTTCCTTCTCGTTGCTGTGTGTTTTAAGCTTCCAAAGGCACCTCACTGGCTCTGCTCCTTCTCTTTCAGGCCCACCACACAGAACCAACTCTATGAAGCCAACGAAGGCCAGTTTTTACGAGCCTGGCAAGAAACTAAAGGGAAGCCAAGCCAGCAGCAGGAAGAGGCTCTGCACCCGGGAAGGCTGAGAATGAGGCTGCTCGGCTGCAGAATCTTCCCTTTCAGAAGGATTCGGACTTCTGGAGCTCCGTCCAACACTTCAGATGTCACAAAACTGGGCCGTCGGTCAACAATTGTGCATGACGACTGCAGGATTTCTTGGGGGGGGGGGCAGCCCAGAAGGGATCTTACCAGAGGGACAGCGCTGATCTGGATGAGGAGATTCTCTTCTTCCAGGGCCCGGTACTGCAGCTGGAAGGGCTTGTAAGGGCTGAAGACGGCCTCCACCAGTTCGGCCACCTTCACCAGGTTGCATTCCCCTGAAAGCACAAGAGCGGACTCATAGCAAGGGGGAGGTTCCCCACCTGGCCTGCATACCCCCCCCCCCCCCGCTTTGCCGGTTATTCTTCGACTAAAATTAAATCTGGGGCAAGAGGAGAAGTTAAAAGGCCCAAATGCTGCTGGCAGACTCCCCTGCAAGCACAGGAGGGACCTCTCTGCTCCCCAAACTCTCCAAGGATCCTTCTCTGGATTAGGAAGGAAGGAAGGAAGGAAGGAAGGAAGGAAGGAAGGAAGGAAGGAAGGAAGGAAGGAAGGAAGGATGGATAGAGCCACAAAGCAGGGCTGCTGAGCTTCTTCTCTTTTAAAATAACAGGCACTAAACAGGCAAAATAACCGCCAGGGGTTGCCAACCTTTTGGACCTCAGGGACCACCAAACTCATAATTTTAAATCCCAGGGACCACTAACCGGTTCTGTGGGCGTGGTCTAATTTGTGGGTGTGGCTTGGTGGTCATGTGACTGGCTGGGCATGGCTTGTATGTAAATATTATAAATATTTATATAAACATTGATTTTTTTTAAAAAAAAAAGAGCAACTTTTACCCAAAATCAGGCAAAGCAGGCAGGCAGATTGAGTTGCTTACAGAATCACAGATTCATTCAGAGATCCATCTATCTGCCATCGGCTAGCTCAGTCTGTCACATAACATTTGCTTACAAGCAAACTCACAAAATTAACTCACAACACACCATGTCTGTAAATATTGATTTTTTTATAAAAAAAGAGCAACTTTTACCCAAAATCAGGCAAAGCAGGCAGGCAGATTGAGTTGCTCACAAAATCATTCAGTGATCTATCTATCTGCCATCGGCTAGCTCAGTCTGTCACATAACATTTGCTTGCCGTGAGTCTACACTGAATAATAGAACCTTCAGTCTTAAGGGAGGTTCGGCTGTACTTAAAAGCAGAGCCAAAGATCTAAAGACTAGCTAGAAAGGAAGAAATCCAACCGTTTCCTGCTTTCTAGTTAATCTAAATCTCCCAGCACAGAAGAACAGCTGATTGTCGGAAAAAGGAAAAATAGCAATTAAGCAGGCAAGTTTGCCAGGTGAGGAGCGGGTGGGCGGGGAGGGTTCCCACGGGCTATGTGGGTGGAACAGCCTTGTGTTCCTGTGCAGCCTGGATTAATTGCTTTGGAGGGTGCTCTGGGATGACAGTCCTCTGCGGCCCACCAAAATTTTCTGTGGCCCACCGGTTGGCGACCACTGTACTAAAGCAGGGGTCTCCAACCTTGGCAACTTTAAGAATTCTGAGAGTTGAAGTCCACAAGTCTTAAAGTTGCCAAGGTTGGAGTCCCCTGTATTAAAGAACACAAAGAAAGTGCTTTATGTATTTACTCTGGAAAAAGTATGTTTTAGAATTAAATCCTTCCACCACTAATTAAATAAAAAGCAACAAAGCAGCAGTAAAGGCTGTGTTGCTTTTTATTTAATTAGCAGGGAGGGGGAGAACTTGAGACATCACCCCCACCCCATACAGCTACTCTGTCTCCTCTTGGAAAGGCCTGCAGGCAGCCTGGAAGGGCTCACGTTTCTTTCTCTTGGGGGTGGGGGTGGTGGAGTGTCATTCCCCCTCGTAGCCCAGAGGGCAGCTTCCCACCAAGTGGGGCATTTCTCACCTGCCCTCTGTGACCGTGAGAAGAGACAAGACTAAGGGGCAAGGAGAGGCTGAGCTCACCTTCACAGGAATCAAAAGTGCTGGGGAGTATTTACTCACAATACAATTCAAATTGTTCCGCTTTGGCAAAGACTTTAAACACTGTGTCAATATTGCTCACTCAAGTCAAACAAAGCTTGGTACAAGGATTATGTAAAAACTACAATAAAAACTGCAATAAAGATAGTCAATGCAATGCTAACAAGTTGTGTTCCTGTAAAAAATACCCTGTAGAAAAAGGACCAAAAAACCCCCCATAAAAGCCGCTTGGGCAGGGTGTCCAAGCGCCAAGGACTTACCCAGGCTGGGCAGCATCGCGGCTTCCAGCCTGTGTGCAAAGTAGATGGTGGTGCCATAGAGGCCCAGGAGCTGGCTCAGCTTGCTCTCAGGGCTGCAGCGCTCCATGGCAGCAGCGAGGCAGGTGGGCAGGGAGGGCGTCAGTGCACCCAGCACCTGCAGCAGCAGGACGGTCACCACCTGGTGGGGGTTCTGGAAAACCTGCGGGAGGAAGGGAGGGAGGGAAGGAGGGAGATAGGAGCAGGCCTGGAGCCTTGGCCAGAGGCCCTGAGCACGGGCCCAGGCGAGAGTGGAAGGCTGGGAAGACATGGAGACTGTCCAGGCCACCGATTGCGGCCAGCAAACTCGTTTCTAGAACTGGGCGCCAGACTCTCTTTTTTTTTACACCTTTTATGTGGCTTTGGGAAATGTTCTGAATATAGAATGCAACTTGAATAGCTTCATATAGCCTTGAATCGTTCTAGTCTGCATATTTATTCAGCTGACCTTTGTCTGGAAAACCTCTGCCAGCATCTTCTCCTACAACTTGGCCCTCAACACCAATAAGACCAAGGAGCTTATAGTGGACTATAGAAGGAACAGATCAGACATCCAGACCTTGCTTATCAATGGAGATCGAGTGGAGCAAGTGGCCAGTTTTAAGTTTCTGGGTGTTACCCTAAAAGAGGACCTGACTTGGGGGGCTCACATTGCAGCCCTGGTCAAAAAGGGCCCAGCAGAGATTATACTACCTGAGGCTTCTCAGGAGACAACAATGGAATGAAAAACTGCTGGTGACCTTCTACCGCTGCACCACGGAGAATATCTTAACTTCCTGCACCTCTATATGGTTTGCCAATTGCACCGGGGCAGATAGGATGTCACTCCAGAGGGTTAAGGTCATTGCCCAGAGGATCCTGGGTTCCCCTCTCTCCTCTTTTGAAGAGCTTTCTAGCTCCTGCTGCCTTCAAAAAGCTCAAAACATCCTCAAAGATCCACCTCATTCTGGGAACCCTTTTTTTGAACTATGACCATCTGGCAGACGGTACAGAACAATAATAAAAAAAAGGACAAACAGGCTGAAAAACAGGGCAGTAGCTCTGTTGAATTTTACTGTATAATAATGCAATATTAAGGCAATACCAGAGATTTTCAATTCAATGTATAGAATGTGAAGTAGGTGTGTTTGTGTTTATTTTCATAGTCATAAATTGTATACTGATGGCATTTAATTTCATTGTACGAGGTTCAATGACACTAAACTCAACTCAAAACTCAACTCAACTCAACTCCAAGTCTGCTCCTCTGTGCGTGCAGCATCGCAGCTATGCCAGAAGCGACTCCAGCTCTCTGAGCTGCCACAGGCCGAGACGAATCCCACCTCAGGTCTGGTAGAGGAACAGGCCTGGGACTACACAGAAGCCGAGGGCCCAGCGCTCTGCCCCAGACGGTGATAGGAAGAGGGTGGCAGGGGATGACAGCACTGCTGGAGAGGCCTTAGAGAGCCAGCAAATTCCAAGCGCAGCCATTAAGCCCACCGCAGTGATTTTTCCGCCCCTCTCCTCTCCATCTGCAGGAGTCAGCAAGGAGGGTCCTCCAGGCCAGAGGCTCCCTGCAGGGCACAGGGATGGCTCATGAATCAGGAAGTCTTGCAAGACAAAGGGGAAGAAGCTTCTCTCAAAGGAAACTGGGCAAAAGGCCTTAAAAATGGATTAGTCAGCAACACCCAATTATACCAAAAAGAGGGGCTAAGCCTCTAACACCCCCCTCTCCCCTTAAAAATGTATATTCTCCTGGTCAGTCAAGATTGGATCCTAAGGCAGCCTTCAATTAAAATCTACTCAGAAGACATGCCAGGTAGAGAAGTGGGGGAGCCATTGGGCTGCACCCCCCTTTCCCTCTTGTGCGTTTGTTAAGCACAACCAATTCCTGCATTATGTTGTTGGAAAATGTAATCAAAGCCTTTTGGAACTACGGGAAGGTTCCTGCCCACCTTCTTGCAACCCACTTCCTGCCAAAAGAGGATCCTCTTAAAGCAGCCAGCCCTGGCCCAAGTCTCTTCTGCTCCTTCTCCAAATGAGTCAGGCACTAGATGGCTACACTGCAGCTAACAGGCCAGGCCCCAAGTTCAGGGGTCTCCAACCTTGGCCACTTTAAGACTTGTGGACTTCAACTCCCAGAATTCCTCAGCCAGCTTTGCTCTTGTTCAGGAAGATAGGGGTTAAGGATGGGGTTTGCAGGCAGCACCCAAATTCCACAACAGGGGGAAGTAATGGATGTATTCCTTATCATTGGACCTTCTCTGTTGACTTGTGTATTTATTTATTTATTTTATTTTATTTATGTATTTGTCAATTGTTTACAAGATAATAAATAGGTATAAGTGTAAACATAGTTATGAATACATGAAATGGGTACATATAAGAAAAATAAAAGAAACAATAGGACAGGGACGGTTGGCACGTTGGTGCACTTATGCATGCCCCCTACAGACCTCTTAGGAAAGGGGTGAGGTCAATAGTAGACAGTCTAAGGTTAAAGTTTGGGGAGTTTGGGGAAGAAACCACAGAGTCAGGTAGAGGATTCCAGACATTGACCACTCTGTTGCTGAAGTCGTATTTCCTGCAATCAAGTTTGGTGCGATTAACCTTGAGTTTGTATCTATTGTGTGCTCTTGTGTTGTTATGGTTCAAGCTGAAGGATTCATTGACAGGGAAGACATTGCAATGTATGATTTTATATACTATACTAAGATCGGATTGTTTCAAAGAGGGATCTAGTCGGAAAGGCTTAAAAGCCGTTGCCTCTTGATCCCACCTGTGCAGCACCGAAAACAGTAATGCAAAACGCTTCTATAATTCTGTGGCTTTTCCTGATTGACTGCAAAGGTGCATCTGAATCACAAAAATTTTAAGGTGTTTACTGAAGACTTTGGACCTTGTAAAATTCCATGAATTAGGCAAGCAGACTTTTTTTTTAACTATAAAAAAATTCATTAGGCCTATGCTTCAGGGGTGACTTGTCAGCAAGAAAGATGATAAAAATTGATAAGCCCACTGTACATTTCCGCATCGGTCCCAGAATATCCTCGTTCTGAAGCTACTAATTCCTTTTTTTGAAATAAGCAAATTTTGAAATGAAGCTCAGTTTTCCATACTGAGCTTCAGGGCAGAATAGAAAAGGAGAAGGAGGCAAAAGGAGAAAATGTGCTAGGTGTGTCAAGAAATCAACAGACTACACAAAGTCCTACCTGTTTTCAAAAATTCCATTTTTAATGTCAATGTTTCTTTCATCATTAATCTTTAAAGTACATAACGAACTTGTCAGCCTAGGGGATAGATGGACCAGGAAACTGATTCTACAAAACAACTTGAGCTACTCTCTTTGGGGTAATAGAATCTTGCAAACCTCCCATCATTTTCCTCCTCTCCACCTTATGTTGAGCCAGGAGCATGGGGGGACGCAGCCTGAACCTCTTCCTCAGACCTTCCTGAGCTCAATGCAGCTTCTTCTGCATCTGCAACCTTTAAAATGTGTGGACTTCCATGGCTGGGGATTCTGGGAATTGAAGTCCACAGAGCTTCAAGTTGGTGAGATTAAGAAGAACAGTGCCCTAATGGTTTCTGGGTGCCTTCTGCAAGGTGATCTCCCTACAGCACTACATCAAACTCCCCTGGCATTTATATTTAGCCATATTCCTGTGCAAATCTCTGATAAGAAATCTGAACAATCATTACATCCCATCTAGCATTTTTACAGTGCTTCCGTTTTTCCCACGACTAATGAAAAATGTTGGTAGGTACAGAGTAGTTGCAACCAATGTCACCTTGTAGGGCTGGATTTCTTCGTTAATGGTCTCTAAATACAGGTTTAGATGCTTCTAGGGGGAAAAACCCAGAATGAGTTGTCCCAAAGGTGCTTTTTCAGGAGGCAACTGGACTTTCTTGCTTTTCTTTGAAGACATTTTGCTTCTCATTCAAGAAGCTTCTTCAACTCTGACTGGATGGTGGGGAATGGAAGGATTTATATTACTTTCAGGCAGCTGGTCATTTGCATTCTTTTAGAGATTCGTTGAGGCCCTCTGTGTCCTCAGGGTCACCTAATTGGTGCAAATGGGTGTGGTGCCTTCTTGGAACTGCTGAAAGGACTGTGCAGTAGACTGGAGATAGATGATGTCATATCTCTCCCCCCAATCCTCCAAGTGGCCTCTACAGGTCTCTAAAAGGATGCAAATGACCAGCTGTCTGCAAGGAATATAAATCCTTCCATTCCCCACCGTCCTGTCAGAGCTGAAGAAGCTTCTTGGATGAGAAGCAACGCGTTTTTTAAAGAAAAACTACAAAGTCCAGTTGCTTCTTGAAAAAGCACCTTTGGGTCAACCATGACCTGGAGGACTGAGAATCACCCCAGACAGAATGAGCTGTCCGTACCAGAAAAGCAGATGTGGTGAGAGAAGTGGGTGATCACCCACCCACTTCCTGCAGAAGATCCAGATGAGCCCTCAGAAAACAATAACCCTCCTTTTGAGATATGACAGATGGGTGGAGAGAAAGGGTCTGGCAGAAGGAAACAGCTGGAGAAACAAAGATGACCACGACCCAAACCAAGCAGGGAGACCCTCTGGTCCCTGTCCGAGGGGTACCAGGCCTCTTAATGAGGGATGAGCTTCATTTAAATCCTGCACGAAAGAATTTCTGTTTTCTTCTCTGCGCCCGTTTGTGGCTTTACTCGCAGTTGAGGCCGCCTCATCGGCCACAAAGGAAGCTGAGAAGAGTTCTTGGGAAAGGGCCCAGGGGCAGCTCAGTCTGTCAAGGGAGCAAGATCAGCCCAAGATGGCAGGCAAGCTCCTTCCAGGCCTCCCCAGAGATAAGCATCAGTTCTCCCCTTCACGGATGAAAGCCTCAGGACCTAATCGACCAAGCTGGCTGCTGCTTCCCCAAACTCCAGCAAACCAGTTTGCCAGCAGGGAACCCAGTCCTTTTCTGCTGCTGGGAGTGGGGATGGGGGAAGCAACAGATCCTCTGCTGCAGTCTGGGACAGACCAGAGATGCACAGCTCCTCTGCCACCAGGGTTATATTGGGTGCCTGCCCACCAGTTCTGGTCACACACAGAAACACACACATGCCACAGAAAAGGCACCAGAGCTAAAGGGCAGAGATATAGGAAAGCTCCACTCCAACACAGGAATCAAACAAGGTTAAAGCAAGACATCAGGCCATTTGCGGAGAGTTGCCAAGATTCAACTGAGCATTTCCAAGCCATTCAGGGATCCAGAGGGATTATCACCTGTGATCTTGGACAAGCAACAGTGACTGGGCCTCATAACTGTGGCAGAGTCTTTGGCATCTCAAAGAACAGCGGAGTTATTGCAGCATAAGCTTTTAGGGATCAAATACTGCCAATAATAATCAAGTATTAATTTAATGAGACTTCAGCTCTGGGCAGAAACCTGCCTCTATATACCAGGCGATGGTTACATGGATATCTAATTCTCTATCACACTTCAGGTTCATGCAACCACAGATCAGTGGCATCTGTTTGGGGAACGGGGAGCATAAGGGAAGCGGTTTGCCAATAATGAGTTTACATTGCAAACCCTTTTTATGTAAAGAATCATAAACGGTTTAATCTTGCAAGGAAAGTTCCTGCGGCACTAAATCCAGTTGAGCTACAATGGTTGTTAAGGAAACTGATGGGGGCTGATGGGGGCACAACATCAGGTGAGGCCAGAATCTGGAGCTTTGCAAGGTCTGGTCAGGTTGACTGAGCAATCTGGCCACATTTCAAGGAGATGGAGGAAGAGATAGAGCTGCAGGGATGCCTGAGGAGGGAAACAGCACCTGCTGGCCTCTGCTGCCTGGGCGGGGAGAGACTGGGCTCCTCCTGAGCACCAGCGTAGGAGGCTCTGGACCCCACAGAACCCTCCCCTCCCCAGCATGGCTGTACCTGCGTGGCCCACTGCAGCTGTGTGTGCCACGTCCCCAGCAGCACTTCGTAGAGCTCTGCCAACTGCCGATCCAGTAGGAGGTCTGACTGGCACAGATCCTGCCACGCTGCCATTAGCTGCACCTGGGAGCAAGGAAGAGGGTCAGGATCACAGCCAGGGTGAAGTTATGTGGGGTGTCACCGAGACAATGTTTGCTCTTGCCAAGAAGCATAGAAAATGGGGGTGGGGGGAACTGGAGGAAAGAGACCCCACTGTCAGGTAGGCTCCAGACTTGTGCTTATTTAACTGTCCAGGGCCCGGGTCACAAGGCTGCCCTACGGACTGGACTCCTCTTTGGGGAGAAGTTGATAAACCACACCCTGCAATTCTAGAGACCATCAACCACATTACAACCTCTGTCCTCCGACTGACTCATAAACCCCCTGGGGATTAAGCAGCATCCTTGGAGCCACCTGGGAACCCATCACAGCGGCTCTTGGGCCCCGGTGGATTTCTGAAGCCAAACCGCTGCCTGAAGCAGCCTCTGAGACTTCTCCTGTGGCCCCACCTGGCAGCGAGGAAGAGGGAAGAGGGCCAGGCTGGGCTGGGCTGCAGGGGACCAGCGTTCTGCCCAGAACATGCCTCTCGCCTTGCCAGGTGTGTTGCGTAAGTCGTAAAATGGGCAAAGGCCCAACAGGTGTGACAAGACTCGAGGTCTGGAAAGGAAGGAGGGGGAGAGGAGGAGGAGGAGGAAGGGGAGAGGTTTCTCAATCGGCTTCTTTCCAAACTTGCGCAGTTTTAGGTCTTAAAAGGAAGAGGGGCCCAATTCTCTCTCTCTCTCTCCCCCTCCCCCCTCTCCCGTTGCACCAGCCAGCAGGCCTGGGAGGACCCTTGGCGGCTCTTGGCAGAACTGAGCGGGAGAGCCACGGAGCTAGGCTGGAGGGCCCGTCTCAAGGGCAGCCCTCCGCAACAGGCCTTTCAAACTGCACTGAATGCTGCTCAACTTTGGGGGGGACATGGGAAAAAGACACCCACCTACACCCCACCTTCGCTGGCATGAAGGCCCCCAGCCCCTCCATTCTCCTGGGTGGACTAGGCCAACCCGTGCCTCTTGAAGGCAGCTTGACAGCCATGGACAAAAAGGCATTAGAGAGGGTGATGAGCATGGCTGCCTCTGACACCCCTGAAGGAAACCGCCAGGACCCGCTGCTGCCTCAGCAAGTGAGGAAAATCCTCCGGGACGATTCCAACCCTGGTCAGCACCTCTTCCCTCTCCTTCCATTGGGCAGGAGATAAGAGAAGCAGAGCCAGCTGAACAAAGAGGCTGAAAAACAGCTTTTGTCCAGACTTCTGTACACAACATACACACTGCAATTAGGATCAATGTGATAAGACGTGCAGGGCCAGCACCGGGGAGGCTCATTTCAATTTCACTGCGCACAGGATGCGCATTGATGATAAACGTTTGATGGGTTGATTGATCACGATCGTCACCAGCCAGGGGCCGTTTCAGAAACTAGGCCCACGTTTCTCTCTGCTCCAGCCCAAGTGGGGGCGGGGGGGGGGCTGAATAAACACGGGCAATCTGCTTCAGCAGCCGCGGGGACCCCAATACCTTGTGGCACTTGTAGTAGTAAGCCAGCAGCTGCGGCATCCGGTCAATTTCCATGAAGACTTTCACAAACAGCCGGGCCTGATCTAAAAGAAGAGATGTCCCTCCGTTAGTCTGGCTTGCACAAAAGTACCTTCGGCCTCTGTGCTGCTCCAGTCCCGATATCCTCCACCCACCCAAATGCCTCAAAAGCTGACCAGGGAGGCCCAGACTCTGCTCTGCCCACGTTCCGGTCCCCAGCAGTCCCACGGCCATTAGAGCACCCGGCAGCACCCCTCCTCCAGGACGGTTCACGGGGAGGGTGTTTTGTAAGGAGCATCCAAGCAGAGGGAGAGGAGGAAGCAAGCCCTGTTCTACCTGCCACCGTCACGTCCTCCCTCCATCCTCCTGTCTTCTGCCCAAAGCCCCCTCAGAGCCAGAAGCCTGCCAGGGTGCGCTCTTCCGTTTGGTGGGGAGAATAATAAAGGCAGGGTGCAAATGATTAATTAAATGCCTCCCACCAATAGGGGCCCACGTTGGGTCACGGTCCAAGCACATGAGATGCCGTTTGCAATCCTGGGAACCCCTTAATGGAGAGAGAGCCACCCTGCAGGCAGGGCCACCAGCCACCACCGGTGCTTAGCACAAGGCTGCCCCCACCTGGTAGCTCAGTGGCACAACTCCAAGAGACCCTGTGGTAATCACAGAAGGCGGCAATCAAAGGACGGAGCCCCACAAGAAAGGACAAATCTCCACCCCCAGGAGGCCTGGAAAGAGACATGACCAGAGTCAGGCCTTCAAAAGCCCCTTTAAGAGGTTTAAGTGGGAACGGCCCATCCCCACCCAGGCCTCTCTCCAGCCTCAAACTGGCCAACTCTGCTGGTGGTCCTCCCTCTGTTCCTTCTTCAGAGGCTCTAAAGACCAGGGCGAGAAGGCCCTTGCCCCCAAAGGGCCACCCTCCACCGCAGGCAGTGCCCAGGGATTGAAAGCTATGACCGAATCCCCTCGTGGGACAGAAGAAGAAGAGCAGAGCCCAGATTTGAGGGTTTGGGCCTCGGGGCGTCTCGGGAGTTTTGAGACGGTCCTGAGGGGATGCTGGAAAGCAGGCTGTCACAGAGAGTTTCCAGCTATCCCTTTTCTCCCCAAGAGGGCCAGGTGAGGGGACTCTTGGGAGACGTTCCTGAAGGGGGTGGCAGCACCTGAGCTGCACTGCCCAAGGGACGAGACATGGGCTTCGACTGCAGGGAGGCAGCGGGACCAAGGCAGCCGTGGGCTCCCTTTTCTGGGTCACCCCAGGTGAATCAATGTCCTTGGCTTGCTAAGCCCCAGCCCCTGGTCCCACCCACCACCCGGCATTTGGATTCAACTTACGACCATAATGGAGCTTGCCTATTATGGTCGTAAGTTGTGATATTCATAAAGTTGGGTCATCATGTGACCAATCTGATTTGATGACTCTTTTTTTTTTTTGCAGTGGTCATTCAATGAACATGGCAGACATAAAGGGGATCCCATCATCATTGAGAGAACCCAGTGGTTGCTGTGGGGCATTTTGCTGAAAACCAAAGGTAAAGTTACTGTAAGCCACTCGGGGGGCATCTTGAAATAGGAGATGGGCAGCAAATAAATTAGATACATAAAAATGGTGGCGCCGTGGTTAGACTGCAGTGTTGCAGGCTCCTTCTGCTGACTGCCAGCTGCCTGCAATTCAGCAGTTTGATCTTGACCAGCTCAAGGTCAGCCTTCCATCCTTCTGAGGCGGGTAAAATATGGACCCAGATTGTTGGGGGAAAGAGGCTGATTCTGTAAACCACTTAGAGAGGACTGTAAAAACACTGTGAAGTGGTATATAAGTCTAAGGGCTGTTGCTAATAAATAATGAATGCCAGGTTTTGGCAAAAAAGTTGTAAATCATGGTCACATGACTGCAGGATGCTGCAAACACTCATAAATGTGAGTCTGTTACTGAACACCCAAAAAGCAGCCAAAAGGGAGGAGCCAATGGAACTTCAAAACCCAACCTTTTTTCTCGATGTGTGGGGGTGTCCCTTGTAACTGAATGGTTGCTAAGCAACTTGTCATAAGTCCAGGCCTACCTGTGCTGCCCAATTCTCCAAGCACAAGAAGCTTCAGGTAAGATACCAAAACCTCCCCTCTTATTTTATTGGTTTGGTGAGCGAGATTGACTTGGAGTCAGCAGTCAGCAGCATGAGACCAAATTCCTAACCGTGTTATTAGAGGGGCCCATTGAACTGTTGTGTCTGCTTCCACTTTACGTAGCCTCATTGAGTTGCCAACGTTCAAGTGTCCCTGCCAAGGCCGGCCTCGGGTGCAGCTTTCTCCAGAAGCCTCACACCGGAGCCCCGTTCCTTTGTGCAAAGGCTTGCTAAACCTGCAACCTGCGTGCCATGGAACCATTTCAGGTAGACTGGCTTAAGCCTTCGAGTCCCACTGATTTTGGTTCAAGCACAGCGTCCAAGTTATTTTGTGATGACACATTTGCACCTAATCTGAACCTCCCCTGCACCTGAGCAGCAAATCCTGTTGCCCGGCAAGTGCCTTCTGTGCAGTTCTGGGCTGGATCTGCAGGGAAAGCCAATAAGGCCCCTCTCTGCTTTCGAGCCCCTTTCCCTTGACCCACCTACAACACACACACACACACACTCACGGCCCTCTTACCAACGGACTGGGTGCTGAAGGCAGAGACAATCTGGGGGCTAGCCAAGGCTTCCAGGCGGTTCTTGAGCGCCTCCAGGTGCACACACTTCTCTGAGTAGTCCGGCGTGTCCACCAACACAGCCAGGCTGTTCTGCATGCTGGTTAGCTTGTTGGAGATGAGCGACACATCCTGGCCGGACAGGGGAGGAAGGTCGACTGGTTAGACTTGGGCTCCCGAGCAAGACCCTCCCTGCTCCTTCCTGGATGCCCTTCCTGCAGAAGAGCAGAAATGGTGGCCTTCTCTCTCCCCTTCTCTGTTTTTTATAGGCCTTACAGTCAGGGAGAGCCAAAGAATAAATAAATAAAAATATATAATTATTTTAAAAAGTAACATTTCAGAAGTTAAAACTGGAAATCCTGAGCACATAAATTAAAATAATGTGCCAGCCTTCTTGTAGTCACAACTCCCAGCCAAATGATCCTTTAGTACAGGGAGTCCACGACTTGTAACCACAATCGAATTGGCCCCAAAATTTCCATTGCTAAGTGAGACAGAAGTGAATTTTGCTCCATTTTATGGCCTTTCTTGCCAAAGTTAAGTGAATCACTACAGTTGTTAAGTTAGCAGCACGATTGTTAAATGAATTTGGCTTTTCCATTAACTTTGCTTGTCAGAAGGTCGCAAAAGGGGATTACATCACCTCGGACACTGCAACCGTTATAAATACAAGTCAGTTGCCAAGGTTCTGAATTTGATCACCTGACCTTTGGTGATGCTGCAACAGTTAAGAGTGAAAATAGTCACGTCACTTTTTTCAAGGCCATGGTAACTTTGAATGGTCACAAAATGAACCACTGTAAGTTAAGGACTACCTGTATTTTAACGGAACATACACAGTCACAGTTTTATTTGAAGTTTATTTTGGATCAATCAAAATGGTGAGATGGAACGTTTGACAGAGGAGGAAAAACAATTTTTTTGCTATTTCTGTTTCATGTTTTCTTAAAATTCAATAAAAACATTAAAATGTTCAATTTTAAAAAGGGAAGTAGAAAACTCCATGGTGAGAGGAAGACTTTAATTTAAAAATCAAAGAAAAAAAAGAAAATCAATACATTTTCTTGTTAAGAAAAAGGCCAAAACTTAAGAGAATCAATGCAGGTCCTAATCCTCTCCCTGTTTTTGGTTATACGTGTACTCTTTAATGGTCTTATTTTCTGTTAGGGATAACATTGTTTTACCCTAACTGGTTTAGGTAAATAATAATATGTAATCATAATTTGTATGTTAAAGTGTCTGCAACTTTAACTGTGGGATAGTAATTAAGGGAGTGGTTGTGAAAGCACTTTAAAAGAAGCAAGACGACAGCTTGCTATCTCTCTGGCTTTGATGATCCCTGATTACTGCAAAGAAACAAGACTGCATTGCTCGAACGGGAGAGAAAACAAAGGACAGACTTGTAAGTGTATTGACATAGGGTATTCAACATGGACTTTGCTAATTGAATATCCCTGAATGGACTGACTAAATGATACATGACTATTGGACTGTTATTTTGACTATGCTATGAACTCATAATGGAATAAACTATATATTTGATAGCACAAGCGTATCTGTCATTTTTATTGTATGTTAATAAACATACAAGCTTAGCTCACTCATTTATCTGTGTGCCTATCTGACTAAGCTGCACATTCTGTTTTAGCTTGTCTCCCTAACCCTGGTTGAGGAAACCAGGCTTAACATTTTCCTTTTGGCTGTTTTGATTGATTGATTTGTTGATGTCATTGTCCTTCTTATTTGAACTGTTTGCACCTCCCAGAGTCATATCCAGTGTATGAGATGGGCCTCAATTCAAGCCAGCGAGCACTTTCACAAGGACCACCAATGAAGAATCCCCAAGGGCCACAGATTGCAGAGGAAACCAAGATGGGGTTGAGGGGAATTGCAACAGCCAATGATCAGAGCACAAGTCCCTCCCTTCCAGCTTCTTTTCCATTTGGGGGGCATTTTCCAAAAGGCACAAGCAGCAATTCCCCAGCTGCTTTTGGGGCACCGCCTTCCCGGCTGCTTTTCAGACAATACTGTAGGAACTCCCTTAACCCCCAGTCAGGCCCATCTGGCCAGGAAGAGGCCACCTGCTCTGCTGGCAACAGCCCCGGACTGTAACAGGGCAGGATGGGCAGGAGCTGGAACCAGCCTCTGCTGCCTCTGTGGAAGCCGCAGAAAGATCAAGACCTCTGACCGTTGTGGGTGGAAAAGTGACTCCTTTCATTTTCTTCCTTTTTGTTATTGTAATCTGCCAAGAGTAGCCCCACAGCAAGATAAATAAATAAGCAGAGTAGCTGGTGCAGTGGGAGTACAGAGGGCTGGGGAAGGGCATGGGTGGGGGTGGGGAGAGACCTGCCCCTCCAACCTGTAACCTTCCCTGCCAGCTTCCCCACTGACTTTCTGGGGAAGTTGGCAGGGAAAGTTGCAAACGGCAATCATGTCATTGTGGATGCTGCAACTTTTTGACAAGCATCCAAATTGTGACCATAGGTGGCTGGGGAGGCTGGTGTTGTGGTTCGCCGACAGCTTGCAGAGCTGGCAGCAGGGTTGGGCAGTGGAGAGGAACATGGGCCAGTCAGGGAGTCTGGAGAGGACTCAGACAAGGGTCCTGCACCTGACACAGAAACGGGGCCAGGACCATCTGGGAGTGGGGTGCTCACTCCGGAGCCTCCAGAGTCTGGCAGCAGTGAGGCAGAGGAACAGCGGGAGCCTGTTCCCAGTGTGCACATGCGCAGAGCTGCCAGAAGGCAAGAACAGTTAAGACAAAAGGGGTGACTCGAGAGTAAGGCTTGGAGGTGATTGGCCCTCCCATAAGACATAAAGGAAGAGCAAAGGGACAGGAACCTTTGCAGGAAGCAACTTCTGGTTGGTTTGAAGCCTGAAGTTCCAAGTTGAATTTGTGCTCCATTTGACCTTGTACAACTAATTGGCAATTTAGTCGTTGGCAGCATTTCAAGATAAAAGTGTGTACTTATCAGACTTATCCCGAAGGACTTTGGCAGACTTCTGTGGGACTATTTACAAACTGTTTGAGACTCATTATGGGCTGTGAATGACTATAATTCACAGTTTTTGAAATAAAACAAAAGGTTTTTGGGACTAAGGTGTCTTTGTTAATGTCTCAGGAAGCCTTGGTCAGAACAACTGGAACTCCGAGGACCAGTTTTAACCGCTATTCACTCAGCACTGTCATACCTTCGAATGACTGATAAAAGAATGGTCATAAGTCAAGGAGTACCTTAGATTGCAGGGCCCCCCAACCCCAAGGCCATAGCCCACTACCGGGCCCATGCACCAGCCCACTGCTCGCATGGCTCAGTTCTCCTCTTCCTGCCAGCCGGGCCCTCAAGCCACAAAGGTTGGGGACCACTATTATATTGTATTTCTGAAACCTATTGCAATTAATAACACTACCAGGTTCGTATGATGGAATAAATGCAGTTAATCTCCAAGGCAGAAATAAAACAATAAGGAAGAAGATTCAGGAGGAACTTTCTGACTTTATGAGCTGTCACCCAGTGGAACAAGAACCAGTGCACTATCTTTTGTTGGAGGTTTTGAAACAGAAATGTGATGATCAGCTGTCAGAGATACTCTGGTGGATGCCAGACTAAACAAATGGTTGAATTAGATAACTCTAAGCTTGCTTCCAATGCTAGGTTTCTATCAAATTATCACAATTAGCTGGTTTACCTGATCTCTGAGCAGCATTTAGCCCAGTGGTGGCTAACCCTTTTGGGCTCCCATGCTGAAAATTGCATGTGCGCTCGTGTGCCAGCAACCAGAAGGCAATGCGCGTGCTCCCTCCCACGCTCCTGCGCATGAGACCCCCCCATGCATGCCCCGCACATCATTGTGCATGGGCACGCATCTCCCACACACTCTGCGCATGCACGCCAGATACCCGTCAACCAGCTGGTGGGTGGGCAGCACCTACGCATGTGCAGTGGGGTTCTTCTAGGCAATCTCTCATGTGCCGGCAGAAGTGGCTCTGTGTGCCACTTCCGGCATGCGTGCCATAGGTTCGCCATCATGGATTTAGGCATTCTAATCTGTTTTCAGGATACGGTTTGTAGCTGTGAACATTGAAATACCTGTGTTTTAAATGTCTCTTCAATGTCTGCACTGAGCGTGCTCCACTTGTCTGCTTCCTGGAGTGAATCAACAGCCAGCTGCATTCGGGATTTCACATGATCGAGTTTGACTAAGACCTGAAACCAAGAGAGGAGAATTTCTGTAGCTCAAGGTTGACGTGAGGAATCCTGGTTGCTCTCTGAGCTGGGTTGTTCACCGGCAGATGTTTCATTACCTGACTTGATATCAGTTACCTAACATCACCAGTGCCAGCAGTGTGGGTTTTGCTCCCTGTTGATAAGATCTGAAAAGAGTCCGCATTCCAGGAATTGATTTCCCAGGCTTTGGACAGGTAAAAGCCCACTTGAAAGACTGGTCATCACAGCCTAAAATGCCATCAACAAACTGAAACTCGGAGAACGGCTACCTGAATGATATAAGGCAGCGTTTCCCAATCTCAGCAACTTTAAGCTATGGTAAACCTCAATTTCTAGAATTCCCATAGCTGCCTGGAGAATTCTGGGGGTTGAAGTCCACATAGCTTAAAGTTGCCAAGGTTAAGAAACACTAGTGCAGGGACTAAAAACAAAATTTTGAGTGGGTTTGAAAGGAAGTGGGAATATTTAGCCTGCAGGAGAGAATAATGGTCTTCAGTGGTCTTCAGACAGTTAAAGGGCAATGGAGTCTTCTTCAGAGGCAGGACCAAAATCAAAGGGAGCAGATTCAGCTTAGAGATGAAATGGGCTGCCTCAGAAATGCTGTGTTCTGCCTCACTGGAGGCCTTGGAGAAGCCAGAAAAGTCATTTGTCAGAAATGCTTTAGTAAGTCCTGCATCAGGAAGGATTGGAAATCATCTAGTACTCTGCTC